>CM035155.1:144728106-145328106 GCA_020205615.1 Panax quinquefolius | reverse complement strand
ATTTTAGTGTATAACTATTAGTGCACGTAAAAGTATTGTGATGTATTACCATTTGCGATGTGGAAAGGTAATTTTTTACTCTAGAGTGTAATTTCGTTTATGTGCACACCTAGAGGGGGTGAATAGGTGTTTGAGCTACAAAGTGATTAACAATGACTAATTTTATTTTTTCTGCTGCTGAACTTAAAACAGAAAAATGAAAGTATCTACTTTAGACTAAATTTTACTTTTGTTATAATGTAAACAAAAGATAGTGTCTAGATTAGTATACTTTATCTATCAACTTTTATGTGAAATGTGTTTAGATGCAACGTGAGAATTAAATGTCCAAAACACAAGAAGTAACAAACCAAATACACAAGGATTTATACATGGTTCAGCCTTTATCCTCTACTCTAATAGCCTAATCCACATCCAATACCAGCTGGTATTAGAGACTCTTTTTATTAATTTTAAGACTTAATTAAATACAATAAAAAGAACTCTCTATTCAAATAAATTTTTCCACTGCGATGGGCACCTTTGCCCTTTTGCACCACTGCAACCTTTCTCACCGCTGAGACATTTGCACATCTGTAACCTTGAAAGCTTCATTTGAAGAAAACATATCTACTACTGGATCGATCAAGTCACACTACGCTTGAACTAAGAACTTAATACAAAGAATATGGATTACAATGAATTCTTATTTCCCAGCCAACAAAGAATTTACAATAGAACAGGACTTGTTGGTAACAGACTTTAGAATACCTCTCTATGAAGTTATTAACCTTGATATTAGCTTAAAGCTTTCTAAACTGATGAGAGCTTCAAGTATGTCTGTCCTTGTTTTAGTCGAGGAGTACTATATATATATATATATATATATATAACGGGTATAATAAACTTGTTAGCATAAAAATTTCAATCACATTTGGAAGGAGTCATAAGAAACGGATATAATATTTATCAGTTATTCAACCAAAACAAACTAAGTTGCTGGAACAAAGGATAAAAGTCCAACAGTAAGAATCCAACAAATTTTGCCTAGTCAAAATATATTTATTTAAAGGACTCCTAATCATATAACATATCTAACTATAATTCAAAATAGGATATATATGTATATCTATCAAGGAAATAGTTCAACAAAAATATTTTTCAATCTAATTATTTCCCAAGTCCTGTAGATATAAATCTAATTAATGACCTATTTAACCAACTTGGGCCAATCAAGAATTAAAATAAACCCAATAATATTGTCAACATTAAAAGTATAAAATATATTTTCCCCCTTTTTGATGATGACAATATATTAAATTATTTAATTAACATGTTCCCCCTATATCTATGACTCCCCCTAAATTTATGCCTATAAAGAGAATCATTCAACCTGTTATGAAAGATAATAATATGAAAATTGATAAACATTAACATTCATAATAAGTATAATCAAATATTAAAAAATATAATCAAGTTAAATCTCAAAATATCTCTCCCCCTTTGTCATTATCAAAAAGTGATAAATGAAACCATGAATATTAATCATTAAGCACAAGTAAATTATAACATATCAATTTAGTTATATCTCTCCCCCATTAAAAGAACTAGGCGTAAGGATTAAAAAAATGACACTAGGGTAAGCTTATAACAATCACATATAGCAGGTAAACAAAATTATCATACTTTTGTGATTTGGTACCTATATATCAACATTTTGTTACCAATAGTAAGCTTGATAGATGTGCTCCTTAGTGTAGTAAAAAAAATTCTTCAAAATTTCTTCTTGTGGACATCCTATGTGACGCCCCCAAAATAGGTATACATCACCTATTCTGAGTCGCCAAATACATGGTACAGAATACAAATACAACTTAATAATACAGCTGTCGTGTAAACAATATGACAAAACACAAACTAAGAGTTTTAATAAGAATATTGTCATCTAGACAATATCCACACTCAAAGGAGTCCTCATTACATTTATTGTCACACTATTTAACAGAATAGTGAGGACTACTAATGCTATCATCCGGGCCCGTCACTCCGTTCCCGACTCATCCCAAATTTATATTCTCATTTCACAGAGAGAGAATGAAGAAAAGGGTGAGCTCAACTTGCCCAATAAATAATATTATGACTAAGATAATGCGAATAAATTATCATTAGTCTTCAACAATGTTAAACCGATAAAATACAATAGACATCAAGTTTAACTACAAATTGAACAAGCAGCTCATTAAAAGAGTCAAGTAGAGAATAAAAGCTACTATCTTTTATGATTTAAAAAGTTTTCATCACTTTTATCGCCGAGACTCGACTTTTAATAAATAATCCACATCATCCCCACACTACTGACCAAGGATATTCATTAAGATCACGACCACAATTATCCATGCACTACGGGCGAAGGATATTCGTGTATTCATCAACGGTCCTGATCATGCCATAAAAACAATTCATCTTTGCTCCTTTGGCCAAGAGAATCCATAGCCATAATCATACCAAAAACTGTCCATCAATGCACTACGGGCTAATGAGGACTTTTTCCACATCATTTGTAACATTACGGTCATGATTATACCGAATAATCTCTGGTCATAATCATACCAAGTCCATCTATGCACTACAGGCCACGGATGACTTTCAACATAATATAAACATGAGGATGATGACAATGACATAATAATTCAATAAAACAAGTTCAAGAATTAATTTATCCAGGAATTAATAACGTCCAAATTGTCAGCATGATACTTCTTTGTAGAGTAAAATTCAAGAATGCTCAGAAGAATATTTTCATGAAAAGATACTGGATGAAGCGCAAATATCAAGGATATTCCACTAATTTCATGGAGTATAGAAGTCAAAACTTTAATCAACTGAGTATAATAAAGAATGGAATAACAAAAGAAATCACCATGCGTGTGGTACTTCAGATGTATGCGAGTTATTCCAATGTAATAATAAATAACGGAACCAGTCGGGCATAATACGCACCGCCGTGATATTCCAATGAATAATAAAAATAGAATAACAACAAAAATCACCATATATGCGATTTAGCGCAAACAAAGTTATTCCAACATAATAATAAATAACGGTATCGGATCGTGTGAAATTACATGCACCGATGGATGTTCCAATGCAGTAATAATAAAGAATGGAATAACAACGAAATCACCACGCATGCAGCCTTGCAGATGTATGAGTTATTCCAATGAATAATAAATAACGGAATCAGTCCTACAGTAAAAGCGCATGCACGACGTGATATTCAAATGAATAATAAAGAATGGAATAATGTAAGAATTTCATCAAGTATAGGGTAGCTCATGCGTTATCTGAGTTATTTCAATGAAATAATAAATAATGGAATAATGAATTTAATTTCACCAAGTATAGGGTAGACCGCGTATACAGGTTATTCCAACAGAATAATAAAGAATGGAATAACAGAGAAATTTCACCAAGTATATCACGTATATAGGTTATTCCAACAGAATAATAAAGAATGGAATAATAGAAGTTCTCTTCATGAATACGAAAGAAATAATACTCCTTACGAATACAACAAATAATATCTCTTACCTTATAAAGAAGAGTACTCTGACGGTAGGGCAGAGATATACTTGAAGAAACTTGCACTACGCTCAAAGCTTTCTTAAACGCTAAAAAAATACGCTCAAGATTATAGAAGAAGAACTCTCTCTATAGTTTCTCTCTCTAGAGTTTCAGTGAATTCATAAGAAATAATGAAGGAATGAGCTTCTATTTATAGAAGAATGGACTGCATAGTAACTAATTCATGAACGGTCCAGATTGATTTACTTTTAATAGGACGGTTCATATTTAAAGCAAAATCTTTTAAATAAAATATAATATATTCTATTTATAATCTAATAAAATGAATAACTTTATAAAAGTATTCTATTTTATATAAAAAGAATTTACTATGCAAAACACTACGCAGAACTATGCAACACTATGCATAATAAAATATAATATATTCTATTTATAGAATAACTTTATAAAAGTATTTTGTTTTATATAAAAAGATTTTACTATCTGCAAACACTATGCAGTACTTATGCAAACACTATGCATAATAAAATATAATATATTCTAATTATTGTCTAATAAAATAGATAACTTTATAAAAGTATTATGTTTTATATAAAAGATTTTACTATTAGCCTAATAAAACAAATAACTTTATAAAAGTATTCATTTTTATATAAAAAAGCTTTTCTTTTTGTTACATTAATAATACTAATAAAACAAAACTTATATATATATAATATATATATATAACAATCAACAATAATTGAATCAAATAACGTTGAGATACTATGCAAGAATTATTGTAGCAAAATTGAACAAAATCGAGTGTTTTCTCACGTAAGCATCGATAATCAATCAATACCGTGTACTACTACGCAATCTGACTACGTATTCATCGTACTTTTTACTACCAAGTAGTTCAACAAGATTATTAGTGAAAACTTCCGTCGTTATTTTCATAAAACTATTTTTGTCGTTTTCTCGATCCGATGATAATTCCATTAATGGGGTCCACTAATGATTGTCTTGGTCGCATTTGAATATTCTCTCGCTAAAACGAATATTCCCCGACCAATCGAATATACTATAACAACTTGCATACTTTGAAAAATTTATAAATATTACTCACAACTATAACATTATATCAAATTCACACCATAATATATATATATATATATATTGAGAAAAATTAAATCTTTATTCGTAAAATTTGGAATTTTACATCCTAATGTTGAGATTTTCGATGATCAGACTTGAAGGATGATTTCCCACAGTTCTAGAAGTTCTTGGAAGCTTGGCATTTGTTAGTTGTTCTTCTGGTTTGCTTTCTAGAATGTCAATTTCTATTTCTGAATGTTCGTCTAATTTGTCTTCTAAAATAGATGGTTTGAGCTGTCTGGATTTAGGTGTCTGCATGTCTGAGTTTTCTTCTAAAATAGATGGGTCAGACTATCTAATTTCATATGATTGTTTTCCTGGTTCATCTGTTTTTCCTTCTGATGAAGTCGGCTTAGGCTGTCTGGATTAAGTTGTTTGGGTTACACGATTCAGATTTCCATTTCCTGCAGAATCCTCATCTTTTGATAGATTATGTTTAAAATTCATCAAATATTATATGAACAGATTCCTTATCAAGATTGTCATTTATATTAAATATAGAGCATTTAACACAATAAAAAATTTAGAATAAATAATATTATGTACCCTTGTGTTACAAAATCCATACATCTAATTAAAACTCTATTTAAAAAACATGAGGTACTTACAGATTTCGCCAAATAATTTATAGGTAACTTACTTTCGTAAAGTAAAGTACTATTCGTCTCTATTTTGACCTTGAGACATCTATAAAATAAACAAATAGTCTCTACCTTTTTGGTATACAAATCTTCTTGGGTCCTTTTGGGTTAGTAGCATATAAATCACATTTCTTTTTCTAAATTTTCTTTACTCTATTTTTATTACAATTAGAATCAAAATGACTTTTAAAACCATATTTTTTACAAGTAACAAACGGTGAACAATAAAGTGGCTTAAACTTTGGTTTACTATTAATCATTTTAATATTATCATTAGTTCTATTTTTCATATTTTTAATAGGATTATACCCAATTCCTTACTTATCAAGACTAGATCTTTGTGCCCCTAACTGTAAGACCCCAACTTTTATGAATAAAAATGTATTTTCTATAAATATCATTTTTGAATATTATGGAATAAATTTGATATAATGTTATAGTTGTGGGTAATATTTATAAATTTTTCAAAGTACGCAAGTTGTTATATAATATTCGATTGGTCGGGGAATATTCATTTCAAACAAGGAATATTCGTACGACGGCACAATTATTGGTGGATCCCACAACGGAATTATTGTCGGATTGAGAAAACGACAGAAATATTTTTATGAAAATAACGGCGGAAGTTCTACCGTTAACTGTTAAAACACCCAGTGTTAAAAGTACAGGAATACACGTAGTTGCATAGTAGCACACGGTATTGATTATTGATGCTTACGTGAGAAGTCACTCAGTTTTGTTCAATTATTGCTTGATGAATTGTTGCATAGTATCTCACGTTAATTGATTCAATTATTGTTGATATTTTATATTGAGATGACGAAGTTATTAATAATATTATTTGTAATATTAACGATGTCTAAAAGTTCTGCCAAGGAGAGGTTTGGTCACCTAATTGCGCGCTCTTTCCTGGGAAAGCCCCATCTTTCCTGGGAACGACCTGGTCGATTAATAGTGCCAATAATAATAATGATGATGAAGTTTTGTTTTATTAGTATTATTAATGTAATAAAACAGAAAAACTTTTTATATAAAACATAATAATTTTATAAAGTTATTCGTTTTATTAGGCTAATAGTAAAATCTTTTTATATAAAACATAATACTTTTATAAAGTTATTTGTTTTATTAGACAATAATTAGAATATGTTATATTTTATTATGCATAGTGTTTGCATAGTGCCTACATAGTATTTGCATAGTAAAATCTTTGTAAAAGTTATTCATTTTATTAGATTATAAATAGAATATATTATATTTTATTATAAACCAATCTGGACCGTCCGTTTAAAGTAAATCGATCTGGACCGTTCATGGATTGGTTACTATTCAGTCCATTCTTCTATAAATAGAAGCTTATTCCTTTATTATTTCATACGAATTCACTGAAACTCTAGAGAGAGAAACTGTAGAGAGAATTATTCTTCTATTTTGAGCGTATTTCTTTAGCGTTTAAGAAAGCTTTGAGCGTAGTGCAAGTTTCTTCAATTATATCCCCGCCCTATTGTCGGAGTACTCTTCTTTATAAGGTAAGGGGTATTAATTTTTTTCATATTCATGAAGAGAACTTCTGGTATTCCATTCTTTATTATTCTGTTGGAATAACTTTTGTATACTGTGATCTACCCTATACTTGGTGAAATTCTTACATTATTCCATTATTTATTATTCTACTGCTGGAATAACTTTGTCTATCTGGGTACCGCATACATGGCAAAATTATGTTATTATTCCATTCTGTATTATTCTGTTGGAATATCCTATATGCATGCGTTTCTGTGGGACACAATTCGTCTTTATTATTACATTGAAATATCACATGCATGTGTTTTTTACGGGACTGATTTCATTATTTATTATTACATTGGAATAACTTTGTCATCACAATCTACCGCATACATGGTGATTTCTGTTGTTATTCCATTCTTTATTATTACTTGGAATATCCTCATTAGTGTATTATTACGCTTTGACTGGTTTCATTATTTATTATTACATTGGAATAACTTTGTCCATGTAATCTGCATGCATGGTGATTTCTTTTGTTATTCCATTCTTTATTATACTCAGTTGGTTAAAGTTTTGACTTTTATACTCCATGAAATTAGTGGAATATCCTTGATATTTGCACTTCATCCAGTATCTTTTCGTGGAAATATTCTTCTGAGCATTCTTAAATTTTACTATAAAAAGAAGTATCATGTTGACAATTTGGACGTTATTAGTTCCTGAATAAATTAATTCTTGAACTTGTTTTATTGAATTCTTATATCATTGTCATCATCCTCATATTTATATTTTGTCTAAAGTCATCTGTGGCCTGTAGTGCATAGATGGACTTGGTATGATTATAACCAGGGATTATTCGGTGTAATCATGATCGTAATGTTACAAATGATGTGGTAAAAGTCCTCATTGGCCCGTAGTGCATTGATGGACAGTTGTTGGCATGATCATGACCATTGATGAATACACGAATATCATTGGCCCGTGAGTGCATGGATAATTTGTGGTTGTGATACTTATGAATATCCTTGGTAGTAGTGCGGGGATGATGTGGATTATTTATTAAAATCGAGTCCCGGCGATAAAAGTGATGAAAAACCTTTTAAATCATAAAAGATAGTAGATTTTATTCTCTACTTGACTCTTTTAATGGATTGCGAGTTCATTGCAGTTAAACTTGATGTCTATTGTATTTTATCGGTTTAACATTGTTGAAGACTAATGATAATTTATTACGCATTATCTTAGTCATAATATTTCTTCTTGGGCTAGTTGAGCTCACCCTTTCTTTCACTTTGTTCTCTTGAGGAAATGAGAACGTGGCGGGACTAGTCGGGGAGCGGAGTGATGGTCCGGATGATAGTATTAGTAGTCCTCACTATTACATTAAATAGTGTGATAATAAATGTAATGAGGACTTATTCGAGAGTGGATATTGTCTAGAAGATAATATTTGTATTAAAACTCACAACTTTTCTTGTTGTATATTAAAGATTGTATTTGTATTACATGCACCATGTATTTAGGCGACTTAGAATAGGTGATGTATACCTATTTTGGGGGCATCACGATTTGGTATCAAAGCTTAGGATATGATCCTGGCGGAGATGTGAGACAAGAACTAGGAGGGAGAGGCAGAAATTCCTTCGCTAGTATGACCTACCTAAGTTTATTTGATATTTAATTGGTTGGTCAGAGTATAGGGATTATATGTGATATGTTAATTAACCCTTGTTTTGTGGCAGTATTTAAAAATGGCATCTGAGAATTTGAGAACATCAATGGAGTACAGGAGACCGTTGAGTCTCCACAGATCAATAATCAGGATAATGTGCATCAGGAAGGCGACAATCCTAATGCAAACAACAACACTGACCAAATGATGAGCGATGGAATGTTTCGAGGCTTCATGCAATTCATGCAACATCAGGCAAGAGAGACTCCTATCCAAAATACAGGTGGAAACACTGGCAACTCTCGGACCGTCACCGCTAAACAGTTCAAGGAACTGGGACCACTGGAGTTTTTTGGAGAGCCAAAACCACTTAAGGCGGAGACTTGGATAAAGAAGATCAACAAGATATTTGATGTCTTGGGATGCTCCGAGAAGAAAAAGGTTCCTTTTGCCACCTTCATGTTGCGGGTAGAGGCAGATTACTAGTGGGAATCTGTAAAGCGTACTCAACCTGCCGCATTGAAGATGTCTTGGGAGAAGTTCCAAGAACTATTCAACGACAAGTACTTTCCCGAAAGTATTAAATCACATGAAAGAGGTAGAGTTCATTAAACTAGAGCAAAACAACATGGCCAGTGTCGCGATGACGAAGCCAAGTTTGCTTGAAGTTGTCCGGTTTGCGTCCCATTTGGTTGATAATGAGGAGAGAATGGCGCGAATGTTTCTAAGAGGTTTGAAACCCGAGATACGTCAATATCTTATCTCTCATAAAGCGTGTTTGTATTCAGATGTTGTTAATAATAGGGGCTCGATTATTGGAGCGCGATAATGAGTCAACCCAACCAAAAAGAGAGCGGTAAATAAAATGATAATACCAGTGATAACAGTCATCGAAGCGGTGACAATAAGCGTGTAGGGAATCAACATGCCTGAAATGGTAACCACTTCGGTGGTAATCAAGGCCAAAATAATAAGAATGGGCATTTCAAGAAGAGGAGATTCAACAATGATGGAAAGACGTCAGCACCAACACCCGTTGTTAATGAAGGAGAACGACCACCTATCATATGCTTCAAATGCGGAGGGAGGACACATCGGTCAAAGCGCATGCGATGCCATCCAAAGCATGTTATAATTGTGGAAGAGAAGGTCACCTAGCCCGATTTTTTCGTTCACTGAAGACAAGTTCAGCTAGGATGGAGGCACCAAAGGGCGTCCCGAAAAAGTCAAAGCCCGATGGTGCAAGGAGAGCATTTGTCGTGACCTCCCAGAAAGCAAGGAACCCGAATGAGGTCATCACGGGTAAGCTTATCATAAACTCTAGCGAAGTATATACCTTATTTGATACCGGTTCTACCCATTCCTTTATTTCTCCTACTTGTGCTCAACGTTTAAATTTGACTCCGGAGAAATTGGACTTTGACTTATCTGTTAAAACTTCGTTGGGAGAAACCTTCATTACATCTACTGTTTATAAGTCTTATTTGGTTTAAATCGGTACCCTCACATTACTTGTCGATCTTATTTCATTGAAAATACTTGCATTTGATGTAATTCTAGGGATTGATTGGTTAACTACTCATCATGCAAAAATTAATTGTTTTCGTAAGGTTGTTAGCTTTCATATTCCTAACCAACCTATTATGCGAATTCAAGCAACCAAACCATTAAAATCAATCACTTGTCATCTCGAGCCATAAAAGCTATTCGTTTATTGAAAAACGGATGTCAAGCTTTCTTAGCTCATGTCACGGATCTAAACAAAAATACGTCAGTTTTGAATGATATTTCTATTGTTAATGAATTTCCTGACGTATTCCCTGAAGAACTTCTTGGCCTACCCCCAGAACGTGAAATTGAATTTTGTATCGACCTTGAACCCGGTACAAAACCCATTTCCAAAGCCCCATATCGAATGGCTCCTATTGAACTTCAGGAGTTAAAGACCCAACTGCATGAATTGTTAGACATTGGCTTTATTCGTCCTAGTACTTCTCCTTGGGGTGCTCCTGTTCTATTCGTGAAGAAGAAAGATGGGAGTATGCGACTTTGTATTGATTATCGGGAGTTGAATCATGTCACCATCAAAAATAGGTACCCATTGCCACGTATTGATGACTTATTTGACCAGTTGTAAGGCGCCAAATTCTTTTCAAAGATTGATCTTCGTTCCAGATATCACCAATTGAAGATTAGAACTGATAACATTCTATAGACGGCTTTCAGAACTCGGTACGGGCATTATGAATTCCTAGTCATGTCTTTTGGATTGACTAATGCTCATGCTGCCTTCATGGATATGATGAACCAAGTATTCAAGGAATATTTGGATCACTTTATGGTCGTCTTTATTGATGACATCCTTATTTATTCCAAAAGCCGTGAAGATCATGAGCAACACTTGAGGCTGATACTCCAAATGCTTCGTGAATATAAGATTTATGCCAAGTTGAAGAAATGTGAGTTCTGGCTTGAGGAAGTAGCATTCCTTGAGCACGTGGTATCAAGTCATGGAATATTTGTTGACCCAGCAAAGATTGAAGCTATTCAAAGTAGGGAGCAACCTAAATCGATGGACCAAAATCGTAGCTTTCTCGGCTTAGTTGGTTATTATCGGAATTTGTAGAAGGGTTTTCTCGAATCGCTACTCCATTAACTCAAATTGACTTCGAAAAATACAAAATTCGGTTGGAGTGAGGAATGTGAGAAGAGTTTTCAAGAACTCAAAGAGAGACTCATTTAAACTTTGTTACGACAATACCATCTGGCTCGGAGGGATTTGTCATCTACAGTGATGCTTCAGGAAAAGGGTTAGGATGTGTTCTCATGCAACATGGGAAAGTCATAGCCTATGCCTCTCGACAACTCAAAGAATATGAGAGGAATTATCCTACTCATGATCTAGAGTTGGCAGCAGTCTTTTTGCACTAAAGATTTGGAGGCATTACTTGTATGGGGAGAAAGTGGAGATCTTTACAGACCATAAAAGCCTCAAATATTTCTTCACTCAAAACGAACTCAACATGCGACAGCGACATTGGCTTGAACTGTTGAAAGATTATGATCATACCATCCAATACCATCCCGGAAAAAGCGAACGTGATAGGCGGCGCATTGAGTAGAAGATCATATCACGAGTCACGAGTGCGATATTATTGTTAACGCGAAAGGCCCATTTTGTGATGACTTGCAAAGGATGGAGATAGAGATAAAGACTCCGGGGACCCATGTGATGATGGCGAATATCTGAGTAGAACCGACTTTAATTTATAAAGTTAAAGCTGCTCTCAAGCTACGGACACGGAGGCGATGCGTATGAGGAAGAAAGTACAAGAAGGTGCTATCTTGGGAAGAAAGAATCGATGAAGAAGGAATACTTGAGTTAACTCCGGACTTTGTGTTCTAAACGACCACGATTTAAAGTATAAAATCATGATGGAGGCGCACAACACACCGTTTGCAATCCATACTGGGAGTACCAAAATGTATCATGATCTTCAACATACATTTTGGTGGGGCAATATGAAGAGGGAGATAACGCTGTTTATCTCAAGGTGTTTAACCTATCAATGAGTCAGGGCGGAACATCAAGTACCAAAAGGTCCATTGAAACCACTTAAAATTCTAGAATGGAAGTGGGAGCACATTACCATGGATTTCGTTATTAGTCTTCCCAAGGTTTCTCAAGGCATAGATGCAATTTGGGTCATTGTTGATAGATTGACCAAGTCTGCTCATTTTGTACCTATACGAGAAACTTATACACTTGAACGTCTTGCTCGTATGTACATAAATGAGGTTATAAGATTGCATGGTATGCCAGTATCCATAGTTTCTGATCGAGACCTAAGATTCACTTCATGATTTTGGGTTAGTTTGCAAAAAGCTATGGGCACGGATTTATGATTTAATTTGGCATATCCTCCTCAAATGGACGGACAATCAGAGAGGACTATTCAAACTCTTGAAGATTTATTAAGACTCTGTGTCCTTGACTTCAAGGGAAGTTGGGAAAAGTTCTTACCATTGGTGGAGTTTTCCTACAACAACGATTATCGAGCAAAGTATTGGCATGGCTCCATTCGAAGCGTTGTATGGAAGAAAGTGTCATTCTCCAGTATGCTGGGATGAGGTGGGTGAAGCAACATTTTTGGGACCGGAGTTAGTACGTATGACTACAGAAAAGATACAAACGATCCGATAACGTATAAAAACCTCCCAAGATCGACAAAAGAGTTATGTTGATCTTCATCGAAAGGACGTGGAATTCGATATTGGAGATCATGTGTTGTTATGTGTTGCTCTATGGAAAGGAGTTACGAGATTTGAAAAGAGAGGAAAGCTCAATCATCGATTCATTGGCCCATTTTTAATCCTCGATCGAATAGGGACTGTAGCCTATAGACTCGCTTAACCGCCAAGTATGTCTCGTGTTCATAACGCATGTCACACAAATATGTGAAAGACCCGAACCACATTATTGAGTTAGAACCAAACGAAATAGTGGAAGATTTAACGTATGAAGAGGTTCCTGTTCAAATCTTGGATAAGAAGGAACATATTATACGCTCCAAGGTTATACCTTAAGTCAAAGTTTTATGGAGGAACCACAATGTTGAGGAAATGACCTGGGAGTTAGAATTTGAAATGAAATCAAGGTATGCTTACCTCTTCGACATACCAGGTATGTACCCTAATTTCGAGGGCGAAATTTCATAAGAAGGAGAGATTGTAAGACCCCAACTTTTATGAATAAAAATGTATTTTCTATAAATATCATTTTTGAATATTATGTAATAAATTTGATATAATGTTATAGTTGTGAGTAATATTTATAAATTTTTCAAAGTACGCAAGTTGTTATATAATATTCGATTGGTCGGGGAATATTCGTTTTAAAGCGAGGAATATTAAGTGATGACGACACAATCATTGGTGGACCCATAACGGAATTATTGTCGGATTGAGAAAACGACAAAAATATTTTTATGAAAATAACGGCGGAAGTTTTATTGTTAACTATTGAAACACTCTCGGTGTTAAAAGTATGCGAATAATACTGGCATGGTTTGCATAGTAGCACACACGGTATTGATTATTGATGCTTACGTGAGAAGTCACTCGGTTTTTGTTCAATTATTGCTTGATAATTGTTGCATAGTATCTCACGTTAATTGATTCAATTATTGTTGATATTTTATATTGAGATAGCGAAGTTATTAATATTATTATTTGCAATATTAACGATGTCTAGAAGTTACGCCAGGAGAGGTTTGGTCACCTAATTGCGTGCAATAGGGAGAAATCCTTATTGAAAGCCCCTCTTTCACAGGAACGACACAGTCGATTAATAGTGTGAATAATAATAATGATGATGAAGTTTTGTTTTATTAGTAATATTAATGTAATAAAATAAACAAACTTTTTATATAAAATAGAATACTTTTATAAAGTTATTCGTTTTATTAGGCTAATAGTAAAATCTTTTTATATAAAACAGAATACTTTTATAAAGTTATTCGTTTTATTAGACAATAATTAGAATATATTATATTTTATTAAGCATAGTGTTTGCATAGTGACTGCATAGTATTTGAATAGTAAAATCTTTTTAAAAGTTATTCATTTTATTAGATTATAAATAGAATATATTATATTTTATTGTAAACCAATTTGGACCATCCGTTTAAAGTAAATCGATCTGGACCGTTCATGGATTGGTTACTATTCAGTCCATTCTTCTATAAATAGAAGCTCATTCCTTCATTATTTCTTACGAATTCACTGAAACTCTAGAGAGAAACTGTAGAGAGAATTATTCTTCTATCTTGAGTATATTTCTTTAGCGTTTAAGAAAGCTTTGAGCGTAGTGCAAGTTTCTTCAAGTATATCCTCGCCCTACCTTCGGAGTATCTTCTTTATAAGATAAGGGGTATTAATTTTTTTTCATATTCATGAAGAGAACTTCTGTTATTCCATTTTTTATTATTCTATTAGAATAACTTTTGTATCTGCTGATCTACCTATACTTGGTGAAATTCTTACATTATTCCATTATTTATTATTCTCTTTTGGAATAACTTTGTATACATCAATATACATACATGGTGAAATTATGTTATTATTCTATTCTTTATTATTTTATTGGAATATCACATGCATGCGTTTTCACGGGGACTGGTTCCGTAATTTATTATTATTCATTGGAATATCCATATGCATGCGTTTTTCACGCTGACTGACTGGATTCCGTTATTTATTATTACATTGGAATAACTTTTATACATGCTGCATGCGCATGCATGGTGATTTCATTGTTATTCCATTCTTTATTATTCTATTGGAATATCACATCGGTGCGCGTATTACGCTTTGACTGGGTTCCGTTATTTATTATTCTGTTAGAATAACCTGTCCATGCAAAGTACCGCATGCATGGTGATTTCTTTTGTTATTCCATTCTTTATTATACTCAGTTGGTTAAAGTTTTGACTTTTATACTCCATGAAATTAGTGGAATATCCTTGATATTTGCGCTTCATCCAAAGATATCTTTTCATGAAAATATTCTTACGAGCATTCTTAAATTTTACTATAAAAAGAAGTATCATGTTGACAATTTGACGTTATTAGTTCTGAATAAATTAATTCTTGAACTTGTTTTATTGAATTCTTATATCATTGTCATCATCCTCATATTTATATTTTGTTAAATTCATCTACATGGCTGTGAGTGCATAGATGGACTTGGTATGATTATAACCGAGGATTATTCTTGATTGTAATCATGATCGTAATGTTACAAATGATGTGGTAAAAGTCCTCATTGGCCCGTAGTGCATTGATGGGATGATTGTTGGCATGATCATGACCATTGATGAATACACGAATATCATTGGCCCGTAGTACATGGATAATTTGTGGTTGTGATACTTATGAATATCCTTGGTAGTAGTCTTGGGGATGATGTGGATTATTTATTAAAATTTGAGTCCCAATGATAAAAGTGATGAAAAACCTTTTAAATCATAAAAGATAGTAGATTTTATTCTCTACTTGACTCTTTTAATGGATTGCAGAAAGTTCAGCTGCAGATTAAACTTGATATCTATTGTATTTTATCGGTTTAACATTGTTGAAGACTAATGATAATTTATTACGCATTATCTTAGTCATAATATTTCTTCTTAGGCTAGTTGAGCTCACCTTTCTTTCATTGTTCTCTTCAGAAAATGAAAACGTAGCCAGGACTAGTCGGAGAACGGAGTGACGGTCCAGATGATAGTATTAGTAGTCCTCACTATTCTGTTAAATAGTGTGACAATAAATGTAATGAGGACTTATTCTGAGAGTGAAAATTATCTAGAAGACAATATTTGTATTAAAACTCACAACTTTCTTGTTGTATATTAAAAATTGTATTTGTATTCTATACCATGTATTTGGCAACTTAGAATAAGTGATGTATACATATTTTGGGGGCGTCACACTAACCTACCATTTAGGTTATCTTCTTCTTGAACAAATTTATCAAGATCATTTTTTAAAGATGTTATTTCTGCATTTGTTACATTATCATCATGTTGCACATTCATCATTTTTCCATCATTAAAAGCATCTATACATTCATCTCTCATTTTTAAATTTTCTTTTTAAACTTCATTTTTATTTTTAAGATATTTATTTTCTTTTCTCTCTTTAATAAGAGACTTAACTTCATTCATTCATTAGTTCATTTACGCAATTATTGAAATAAGCAATTTTCTTTTTGAGCTGTTGATTTTCATTTTGTAAAGCAAGATAATCAGATGTAGATATTTCAAAAGCTTCATGAAAATTTGTTACCTCAAGTTAATCATCACCTTCTAGTTCTATGAAACAAAGTTGGCCAATTTCTTCATCTTGTTCTGTTTTAGACTTACTCATTGGAGTTGAGCTACCTTTTTTATACTTCTTTTATTTATTAATTTGAAGTAATTTCTCAAGTTTTCTTGAGAGCAATTTAATCTCTTCATCAAAATTTTCGTGATCACTTTTATTGTTGCTCTCGGCTTGAAGTGTCAATGTCTTCTTTATTAGTGCCTCAACTTCATCATCATACCTCCTGAGTTAATTTTCAAACTCTTCAAGTTCACTAAAGAGGGTGCGTGTTTCAATGGTGTTGAATGAGTCTTGTAAAGGGGAACTTTTGGAGTAAATGTAAGACCCCAACTTATTATTAATGAAATTTAATTTTCTCTATTTATTATTTTGAAATAGTAAGGGTTGATTTGATTAATGTGAATAGTTATGGGTAAAATACGCAAATATTTCAAAATAAGCAAGTGGTTATAAAATATTCATTGTTGTTAGGGAATATTCGTTTGGTCGTGGAATATTCTTGTTGTCGGGAATATTCGTAATGCGCACAGCCAGTAAATATTTTGTGGGCCCCATAACTAAAGCGATTGGATGAAGAAAATGACAAATATAAGTGGTTTAAAAATAATCTGGCGTAGTTATTACCAAGTTATCTTTGTTAAAATACTCGGTGGTTAAAACACAAGAAGACACGGTATTGCACCAATTATTGATTCGCATGCGTGAAGAAGGCACTACTTAATAATGGTTACGATAATTATTTATTCAATATTTTATTGATTTAATAATTGCTGCGTTGATATTTTATATTCTTGTTGTTTCAATAATTGTCATTACACGTTATTTTCATTATCGAAGCAATAATTCATATTATCTGAATAATATTATTAGATAACATTATTGGCAATGTCTAGAAAGTTACGTCTAAGGAGAGGTTTGGTTACCTAATTGCGGCGCCAAGAGAAGAAAATTTTATTGGAAAGCCCCTCTTCCTGAACTGTGCGGTTGTCAATATTGTGATTCTGTAATATTATTTGTGAATAATTAATTATTGATTCATATGATGAGGAAAATATTGATTTTATGTGGATATAGATGGAGAAAATTTTAATGTGACAATTGTTGAAAATTAAAATTTTATCTTTTTCGATAAAATAATTCATTTAAATATATTGTTATATTTTAATAATATAATAATGGTGATATTTTTACAATGAATGTGGGATATATGAGTATACAAGGAGGAAGAGTATTTTTGTTGCAATAAATGTTTAAAACATGTTAAACATGTCGGTGGACTTCATTTATTGATCGAAATTTGATTATAACTTTGTAAAATCGCCTGCTTGTGGATTTCGGTCAATTTCTGCTTGGAATTTGGAAAAACTTTCTTCTGCAAAGTTGTAGAGAATTGAATTTCCTATAAAAAGGCGCGAGATTCGAATTTTCTGATAAAAGGGCTATTTATTATGAATTATTGAAGTTCCGAAGCTCCGAAATAATTGATTTTTAGAAATTTAAAATATTTTTAATTGGAAAAACGTTTTTATTACTTTTTCTAGAAGGTGAGCATGTGGGAAATGCTAGGAGCTGAATTCTAAGAGGCGTAGGAAATTTTATTATAAATAATAATATTATATTAAATTTTCTGCTTTGGTGTTCTAAGCATTTTCCTATAAATAGGGTGCTTAGGTTAGAATTGAAAATCACACCAGAAATTGAAGTTTTCTATCTCTATATTATCGAGCGTATTCTTGTGAGTATTTTGAGTATACTTTGAGTATTGCTATATCGGTTCAAGTTCAAGTTATAGTCGATATCCTGTTTGTTTTCAACTAAAAGTCTTTCTTGTCTTTTTGAGGTAAGGGATATTATTTTTTCAGAATGATATTATTTCTTCAATATCATTATGTTGAAATATTGATCTGAAGCTTTTATCAAATTTAGAACTTTTGGTGTCTGAGTTACTTATTCACGTGCATCACGCCTTTATTCACGATATCTGACACTATTCATCGAAAATGAAAAATTTTCTTTTCGTCTCAAAAATATCTATTCGGATACTAGCTTTGATTGTATCCATGTTTTGATCATTCTTGAATTTTACACCACTGTGATTATTTTTGAGGTATTTTTGGACGTGGATAAAACAAAGTACGAATCCTTAATCCGTAATCCTTGTCATTTTGTTTCACTTGGATTCGTTTTTTAAAAATATTTTCATCATCTTGATCTTAAATGATGATATTATGGAATATCTTTGGCACAGTAGTGCAAAGATGAATGATTTCTAAAGAATATCTTTGGCTCGTAGTGCAAAGATGAACAGTGTTTAGATGAACATGACCAACCGATGAATATCTTTGCTTTGTAGTGCAAAGATGAATATTTGATTCCGGATATATATATTGATTGATGTTACGAGGATAAAAGATAGATGATGAACTTTTAAATTCATACATAGAAGATAGTAGTTTGCATTCTCTACTTAACTCTTCTAATGAATTATTATTTCATTGCGAATATTGATTTAAAATTTGTTGTCTATTGTATTCTATTAGATTTTTCCTGTTGAAGACTAACGATAATTTGTTGTATATTATCTTAGTCATAATATTCTTTTACCGGGCTAGTTGAGCTCACCCTTTTCCTTTTTGTTCCATTTTTCTTCTCGAGGCGAGAATATAAGCGAGTGCTTAGTCTGGGTATGGGATGAAAGTTCTAGAGAGAGTTGTTTAGTAGTCCTCACCATTTTTGTAAAATAATGTATCAATAAATATGATGAGGATTTATTTGAGTTTAGATATTGTCTGAAGATAATATTTGTATTTAAACTCACGCTTTTATTGTTGTAATAATAAAGTTGTAGTTGATTACGCACCATGTATTGACAACTCGTAATGGGCGATGTATACCTATTTTGGGGCGTCCACGGTTGGTATCGTAGCTTAGGGATATGATCTCTGGCGGAGATCGGGGAATAGAATTAGGAGGGAGAGACGAGTAAATCCTTCGCTAGTGTGTCCTACCTAAGCTTATTTGTTAGTTGGTCAAGATATAAGGATATTATGTGATATATTGATTTCCTTAATTATCCCTTGTTTTATGATGATATTTGAGAATGTCGATTGAGAATATTAACAATGGGAATGAGGCTGTGGAGACGCTTTGTACTCACCAACGAGGAGAAACGTGCAACATCTTTGGAAATGTTCCTCCCGTGAACAACGCCAATGAGCGAGATGATGAACGAGGGGATGTTTAGAAGCTTTTTGCGATTCATGCAAAATCGATTTGAGGAGACTCGTGTTCAAAATACAGAGAGGAAATGATAGCAATTCACGGGTTGTCACAATTCAAGCGCTTCAAAGAGTTGGGACCACGAAATTTAAGGAAAGCCGAGATCCGATCATGGGCGGAAACATGGGTCAAGAAAATTACCAAGATATTCGATGTCTTGGGATGCACGGAGAACAGAAGGTTCCATTCGCCACCTTTATGTTCCGTGGCGAGGCGTACTCTCTGGTGGAGTCTCAAAACGTACCCATCCAACCCGCACTTTTCGGCATGTCTTGGGAGACGTTTGAAATTATTTAATGACAAATACTCTCCGAAAGTGTTCGGTCGTATGAAGGAAGTGGAGTTCATCGATTAGAACAAAACAACATGGCGGTGTCTCGATGACGAGGCAAAGTTTGCGAGTTATCGAGTTTGCACCTCATTTGGTGGAGAATGAGGAACGTATGACGCGAGATGTTTACGAGAGGTTTGAAACCCGATATACGACGATATCTCATTTCTCATAAATTTTCTCTCTATTCGATATGTTGTTAATGTGGCTCAATTGTTAGAGTGAGATAACGAGTATGTTCAACCGAGGACCATAACCGAGGATCGTACCGGAGATAGCGATCAACGTAATAATGATAACCAAATGGAGAAAGAAACAGACGGACAAAATGGTAACCACTCCGGTGGTAATCATGGCCATGAAAATAGAAGAAGCGAGTCGAGGAGATTTTAAAAGAGGAGATTTAACAACGACCATGTGAAGACGCAGCGATCTGGCGTGACAATCGGTTCTAAGGGAGGAGAACGACCACCCGTCGTATCTGCTATAAATGCGGAAAGAGGGACATATCACCCAAACTATCCACAACAGTTCAAGGTATGCTATAATTGTGGAAAGGAAGGACATATCGCTTTCGAGATTATGCGATAGCGAAACCTAGTTCAATGGGGACGGTGACTCAAAACACTTCCCCGAAAAAGTCAAAGTCAATCGGTTCCGGAAGAGCGTTTGTTGTGATCGGTCAAAATGCGAGAACCCCAACGAGGTGATCACGGGTAAGCTATTTATAAATTCTTGCGAAGTTTATACCTTACTTGATACCGGGTGCTACCCATTCATTTATCTCTCTCCTTGTGCTCAACGTTTAAACTTGACTCGGAGAAATTAGACTTTGACCTATCTCGTGGAAACTCCGTTAGGAGAAACTTTCATCACATCCACATTTATAAATCTTGTTTGATTCAAGTTGGCACCATTACCTTACACATTGACCTTATCTCTTTAAAGATACTTGCTTTTGATGTTATTTTAGGGATTGATTGGTTAACTACTCATCATGCCAAAATTGATTGTTTTCGTAAGGTTGTTAGTTTTCATATTCCTAACCAACCTGTTGTACAAATTCAAGCAACTAAACCATTAAAATCAATCACTGTAATATCTAATCATAAAGCTATTCGTTTATTGAAAAACGGATGTCAAGATTTCTTAGCCCATGTTATGGATTTGAATAAAGACACGTCAAATTTGAATAATATTCCTGTTGTTATTGACTTTCCCGACGTATTTCTGAAGAACTTCCGGCCTACCCCGAGCGTGAAGTTGAATTCTTTATTGATCTTGAACCCGGTACAAAGCCCATTTCTAAAACCCCATATCGAATGGCTCCTATTGAACTTCGTGAGTTAAAGGTCCAACTACGAGAATTGTTGGACATCGGTTTCATTCGTCCTAGTACATCTCCTTGGGGTGCTCTGCTTTTATTCGTAAAGAAGAAAGACGGAGTATGCGACTTTATATTATTGACTATCTGGAATTGAACCATGTCACCATCAAGAATAGGTATCCTCTACCTCGTATTGATGACTTGTTTGACCATTCTGCAAGGGGCACAATTCTTTTCAAAAATCGATCTTCGTTTTGGATATCATCAAATAAGATTAGAACGAGGATATTCCAAAGACGCCTTTAAACTCGATGCGTGCATTATGAATTCTTAGTCATGTCTTTCGGATTGACTAATGCTCCTGCGCTTTCATGGATATGATGAATCGAGTATTCAGGAATATTTGGATCAATTCGTTGTTGTCTTTATTGATGACATCCTCATATATTCCAAAAGCCGTGAAGATCATGAGCACCATTTGAAGTCGGTACTACAAAGGCTTCGTGAAAACAAACTATATGCCAAATTGAAGAAATGCGAGTTCGCTTGAGGAAGTAGCATTTCTTGGGCACGTGGTGTCAAAACATGGAGTATCCGTGGACCTGCCAAGATTGAAGCAATACAAAGTTGGGACAACCGAAGTCGGTGGCCAAAATACGTAACTTCGGGTCAAATGTTATTATCGGAGATTCGTGGAAGGGTTTTCTCGAATCGCTACTTCATTAACCCAAATTTAACTCGGGAAGGATACAAAAATTCGTTTGGAGCGAAGAATGCGAGAAGAGTTTCCAAGAGCTTAAGAGGAGACTTATTTCTAAGACTGTTCTAACAATACCATCTGGTTCGGATGGATTTGTTATCTGTGATGCTTCGAGCAAAGGGTTAGGATGTGTTCTCATGCAACGTGGGAAAGTCATAGCCTATGCCTCGCGACAACTTAAAGAGTATGAGAGGAATTATCCTACTCATGATCTAGAGTTAGCGTGATGGCTTTCGTCTAAAGATATGGAGGCACTATCTATATGGGGAGAAAGTGGAGATATATTCGCACCATAAAAGCCTTAAATATTTCTTCACTCAAAAGAACTCAACATGCGGCGGACGCGACGTTGGCTCAAGCTATTGAAAGACTACGACCACACTATTCAATACCATCCCGAAAAGCGAACGTGGTAGTGACGCATTGAGTAGAAGATCATATGCGAGAATGAGTGCGATGATGTCAAGTATAATGCGTAGAGCCAACTTTAATAGAAAAAGTTAAGGTTGCTTTCAAGCCATCGACCGGAGTCGATCGTATGAAGAAAAAAAGTACAAGAAGGAGCTATTCCTAAGCGAGAATTGATGAAGAAGGAATACTTGAGTCCACTCGCACTTTGTGTCCCTAATGACTCGATTTGAAGTACAAGATTATGATGGAGGCACACAATACACCATTTGCAATCCATCTCGGAAGTACTAAAATGTATCGTGATCTTCGACATACATTTTGGTGGAACAATATGAAGAGAGAGATTGCAAAGTTTATCTCAATGTGTTTAACATGTCAACGTGTAAAGGCGGAGCATCTAGTACCTAAGGGTCCGTTGCAACCACTTGAGATTCCAAAATGGAAGTGGGAACACATTACCATGGATTTCATTACGGGTCTTCCTACGGTTTCTCAAGGCATCAATGCTATTTGGGTTATTGTTGATAGATTAACCAAGTCTGCTCATTTCTTGCCGATACGGGAGACTTATTCCCTTGAACGTCTTACTAGTATATACGTGAATGAGATTGTGAGGTTGCATGGCATGCCTGTGTCCATAGTTTCGGATCGTGACCCAAGATTCACTTCAAGATTTTGGGTTAGCTTGCAAAAAGCTATGGGCACGGATTTACGATTCAGTTCGGCATACCATCCTCAAACGGACGGACAATCAGAGAGGACTATTCAAACTCTTGAAGATTTATTAAGACTCGTGTCCTAGACTTCAAGGCGGTTGGGATAAGTATTTACCATTGGTGGAATTCTCCTACAAAGAATTATCGATCGTGCAAGTATAGGTGTGGCTCCATTTGAAGCATTATATGGGCCGAAAGTGTCGCTCTCCAATATGTTGGGATGAGGTGGGTGAAGCAACATTGTTGGGACCCGAGTTAAATACGATATGACTACTAGGAGAGATCCAAATGATTCGACAACGTATACAAACGGCACAAGATCGACAAAAAGAGTTATGCGGATCTTCATCGAAAGGACGTGGAATTTAGTATAGGGGATCATGTATTGTTGCGAGTTGCTCCATGGAAGGGAGTTACAAGATTTGGGAAGAGAGGAAAGCTCAATCCACGATTTATTGGTCCATTTCAAATTCTTGACCGAGTAGGAAATGTAGCCTATAGACTTGTGTTACCTCGTGTTCATAATGTGTTTCACATATCTGTACTTCGTAAATATGTGAAAGACCCGAACCACGTTATAGAGTTAGAACCGAACGAAATGGCCGAAGACTTAACGTATGAGGAGGTACCTGTCAAGATCTTGGATAGGAAGGAGCATGTCCTACGCGCAAAGGTCATACCACAAGTTAAAGTTCTGTGGAGGAATCATGCTATAGAGGAAATGACCTGGGTATTGGAAACGGAAATGAAAGCGCCAGATCCTCACCTTTTGAAACACTGTGCGTCGTCGATTTCGAGGACGAAATTTCATAAGGAGGGAGGTTGTAAGACCCCAACTTATTATTAATGAAATTTAATTTTCTCTATTTATTATTTTGAAATAGTAAGGGTTGATTTGATTAATGTGAATAGTTATGGGTAAAATCGCAAATATTTCAAAATAAGCAAGTGGTTATAAAATATTCATTGTTGTTAGGGAATATTCGTTTGGTCGTGGAATATTCTTGTTGTCGGGAATATTAAATGCGACGTAAGTAATATTTTGTGGGCCCCATAACTAAAGCGATTGGATGAAGAAAACGACAAATATAAGTGGTTTAAAAATAACAGGCGTGGTTATTACTGATAATCTTGTTAAAATACTCGGTGGTTAAAACACAAGAAGATTACCAGTATTGAACCAATTATTAATTCTTACGTAAGAAGGCACTACTTAATAATGGTTACGATAATTACTTTATCAATATTTTTATTTATTTAATAATTCTTTGCGTTGATATTTTATATTCTTTGTTGTTTCAATAATTGTCATTACACGAGTATTTTTCATTATTGAAGCAATAATTCATATTATCCTAATAATATTATTAGATAACATTATTGGCAATGTCTAGAAAGTTCTCATCTAAGGAGAAGTTTGGTCACCTAATTGCATGGCATGAAGAAGGAGAAATTCTTATTGAAAGCCCCTTTTCTCACCAGGAACCGCCTGTCATCGATATTGTGATTACGTAATATTATTTGTGAAAAATTAATTATTGATTCATATGATGAGGAAAATATTGATTTTATGTGGATATAGATGGAGAAAATTTTAATGTGACAATTGTTGAAAATTAAAATTTTATCTTTTTCGATAAAATAATTCATTTAAATATATTGTTATATTTTAATAATATAATAATGGTGATATTTTTACAACGAATGTGGGATATATGAGTATCTGAGGAGGAAGAGTATTTTGTTGCAATAAATGTTTAAAACATGTTAAACATGTCATGGACCCCATTTATTGACCGAAATTTGATTATAAACGTAAAATCGCCTGCTTGTTGATTTCGGTCAATTTTGTTTTGAATTTGGAAAACTTTCTCTTCGCAAAGTTGTAGAGAATTGAATTTCCTATAAAAAAATCATGAGATTCAATTTTTCTGATAAAAGGGCTATTTATTATGAATTATTGAAGTTCCGAAGCTCAGAAATAATTGATTTTTAGAAATTTAAAATATTTTAAATTGGAAAAACGTTTTTATTACTTTTTCTAGAAGGTGAGCATGTGGGAAATGCTAGGAGCTGAATTCTAAGAGGCGTAGGAAATTTTATTATAAATAATAATATTATATTAAATTTTACGCTTTGGTGTTCTAAAGATTTTTCTATAAATAGGGTCTTAGGTTAGAATTGAAAATCACACCAGAAATTGAAGTTTTCTCTCTCTATATTATTGAGCGTATTCTTGTGAGTATTTTGAGTATACTTTGAGTATTGTTATACGGTGCAAGTTCAAGTTATAGTCAATATCCGGTGTTTCAACTAGAAGTACTGTCTTTGTGAGGTAAGGGATATTATTTTTTTTCGTAATGATATTATTTCTTCAATATCATTATGTTGAAATATTGATCTGAAGTTTTTATCAAATTTGGAACTTTTGGTGTCGGAGTTACTATTCACGTATACGGCACTATTCACGTATCTGACACACTATTCACGAATCGGCATTATTCATCGAAAAATGAAAATTTTTCTTTTAAGTCCAAAATATCTATTACGGATACTAGCTTTGATTGTATCTATGTTTTGATCATTCTTGAATTTTACACCACCGTGATTATTTTTGAGGTATTTTTGGGCGTGGATAAAACAAAGTACTAATCCTTAATCCTTAATCCTTAATCCTTGTCATTTTGTTTCAATTGGATTCGTTTCTTTAAAAATATTTTCATCATCTTCAGGTCTTAAATGATGATATTATGGAATATCTTTGGCACAGAGTGCAAAGATGAATGATTTCTGAAGAATATCTTTGGCCCGTAGTGCAAAGATGAATAGGTGTTTAGATGAACACGACCAACTGATGAATATCTTTGCTTTGTAGTGCAAAGATGAATATTTGATTCCGGATATATATTGATTGATGTTACGAGGATAAAAGATGAGCGATGAACTTTTAAATTCATACATAGAAGATAGTAGTTTGCATTTCTCTACTTAACTCTTCTAATGAATTATTATTTCATTATGAATATTGATTTAAAATTTGTTGTCTATTGTATTCTATTAGATTTTTCCTGTTGAAGACTAACGATAATTTGTTGTATATTATCTTAGTCATAATATTCTTTATTGGGCTAGTTGAGCTCGCCCTTTTCCTTTTTGTTCCATTTTTCTTCTCGGGAGGCGAGAATATAAGCGAGTACAAGTCGGGGTATGGAATGAAAGTTCTAGAGAGAGTTGTTTAGTAGTCCTCACCATTTTGTAAAATAATGTATCAATAAATGTGATGAGGATTTATTTGAGTTTAGATATTGTCTAGAAGATAATATTTGTATTTAAACTCACGCTTTCTTTGTTGTAATAATAAAGTTGTAGTTGTTTACATACAGTATATTATTGACAACTCAGAATGGGTGATGTATACCTATTTTGGGGGCGTCACAGTAAATATTTTTGGTATGATTCTCAACAGCTTTCTATTTATTTCATTTTGAATAATTTTTCGACCTAGCATGCTGAGTGAGTTCATTAGCGTGAGAAACCTCGCTTAAGCTTCATTTATTGTTTCATCCTTTTCTAATTTGAAGAGTTCATATTCTTGCATCAACATACTCAACTTGACTTCCTTGACTTTAGTGGTTACTTCATGGCTCATAACAATTGTGTCCCATATTTCTTTTGCGGTGTTGCATGCAGAGACTTTATCTATTTCGGACCGAACCATACCACTTAGCAGCGTGTTCATTGCTTTAGAGTCATAGAATACCATATAAGACTCATTTGCATCCATTTTCATGAGATTCTTGGGTTTACCATCATTATGCCTCGGGATAACAAGGCCATTTTCAACTACCCACCATTCTCATGGCCCTCGGTTGAGATAGATCTTCATTCTGAACTTCAAAAGTTGAAGTTCTCACTTCCGACCAATAGAGAAGGCCTGCTTATACGGATTGACCTTCTTGAAAGTTAAGGTATGCCATAGGATCTTTCCCTACGACCTGCTGAGATCAACATTAGTATAGCCAAGCTTTGATACCAAATGTAATTTCTTGTATTTGCACATCTAGAGGGGGGATGAATAGGTGTTTGAGCTACAAAATGATTAACAATGATTAATTTTAAAATTTCTGTTGCTGAACTTAAAACAGACAAATGAAATTTTCTGCTTTAGAGTAAATTTTACTTTTGTTATAATGTAGACAAAATATAGTGTCTAGATTAGTATACTTTATCTATTAGCTTTTACGTGAATGTGTTTAGATGTAACGTGAGAATTAAATGTCCAAACCACAGACACAAGGATTTTTACGTGGTTCAGCCCATATCCTCTAATCTAGTAGCTTAATCCACGTCCAATACCAACTGGTATTGGAGATTCACTACCAAAAATCTGGGCATCTGAGATGAAAAAATCCGTCTCAGATACAACAGAATCCGTCTTAAAATTGATTTTGAAGTCTGTCTCAAAATCCGTGTCAGTAGGTCACCTCGCTTATTTATCCGTCTCAAAAGCCATCTCTAAAATAAATTTTAAATACGGAATATATCCGTCTCAAAATATTTGATAAGGAAACTCTCTGTCTCAGATCCGTCTCAAAACTGACCCATGGGGACTTGACTTCTAAAACCGATTTTGACGGTTTCTAATTTGGGAAAAAAATTGGCTTCGTTTTTTAGCACACGTAATTTGAGACAGAAAAGTTGTCTCAAATCCGTCTCAAAATTGGCTACACTACCCATTGTACACATTTTGAGACGGACACCATCCATCTCAATTCCGTTTCAACTATGGCGTCAATATTTTTTTAGCGTGCATATTTTGAGACAGACAACAACCGTCTCAAAATCTATGTCAACTTTAGGACCAATATCACACATTCTTTAAGACATAAAGAAGACGTCTCAATTCCATCTGAATATGTTTATTAATAACAAATTACAATATTTTCATAATTTTATTTCGAAATCTAAAAATAAATATGTTCAAAATAATTATGAAAATTACTAAAATATTATTTATTGACAATACTAGACAAGATATCTTTGGATGAGTACTATTACAAACCATTAAATTTACATTTAATTTGTCATGTATTTATCAGTGACGCGTTTTAAAAACTGGTCTGTAATTGCAACTATACCAAACAAGATAATAACTACCAGGGCAAGACAAGAACAAGAAATTTCTAAAGATGTACAGTTAATTTCAGTAGCTCCATTTTTAAACTAATTTGTCGAACTAAAATCAGAGACACTAATCAAACATCATCATTCATCAACATCACCTCCAGCTGGGTGACCTTCCTAAATCCCTGAGTAGCTGCTTCCATCAGGACCGAATACCTTGAACCTGCTCAACTAACGGATCCACAATTTAAAATGCTGCAAACACTTGGAAAGAATTTGAAATATTACAGAAATTTGGATACCTCTCGAGAATAAATTTCCTTTGCTTGCACTTTTGGCTCTTCTCATGCGCAGACAACTATCAATTTTTTTTTTACCACATAACTAACAGGTGCAATTTTTTTAAAGAAAATCAAGCCATTGACTTGATGAACACAGAATATGTCAACCACAGTACACAATCCAGTCATCATCATCCATTCTTCTTTCTCACCAATAGTAACATTCACATTGTCGAACATCAAATACGTATCATTTGTGATTTGACCAAGTTACAACATTTTATTTATGAAAATGTTTGGCATTAATTAAGAATGAGCTAAGAAAAATTGCATACTGTTGAATACGCCGAGAGCCGGCCCTGGGCAAAGGCCAACAGGGCAACCGCCCAAGGCCCACAGTTGTGGAGGGCCCAAATTTTTTTATAAGCTATGTATTTATGTGTATAAAAAAAATAAAATAATAAAAATATTAGCGATATTATGCATTAAAAGTGATATGTTAGAAAACATTAAATATGATAGTATAATTGATGATTTTGCATCTAAAAGTGCAACAAGAAGACATTTTAAATAATGTTTTGCGGTTTAAATTTCATTGGACAAAACTAAAGAAACACTCACTATAGTTGGTCGGTTTTACTGATTACACCATTGAACTTTTAATTTTTCTAATTACAACACTAAACTAATTATTATTTTGAAATTGGGTCATTCCGTTAAAAAAAATAAATGGACGTTAATTTTTTATCTACAAAACTAATGAATTACCTACTGTAGTTGGCATATTTTATTGATTACGCCATTGAACTTTTAATTTTTTAAATTACCCCATCAAACTAATTAAAAATAATTATTTTAAATAATTTTAAAAGTAATTATTATTTTAAGTAAAAAATATTAAAAACTTTTTTTTCTTCATAGAGTTGGTGAGCTTGTTCATATGTTCACCAATTTATTCAAACTAACAATTTTATTAGTTTAATTTTGTCGACTAATTCATGTGGTGAGCGACTATCTTTTTGTAGGCGTAGTTTCTTTTGGTTAAGAAAATTATTAAATTCATAATAGAAATTGTTATTTTCATAATAAAAGTTCGTTATAGATCATATAACTACGATTTTTATTGCCGTTATACATCTATAGCGACACTTTTATTGTGAAAATAACAAAAATATTATGAATTTAATAATTTCTCTAATTTAACTCCACTCAATTTATTGAAACCAAGTCAAATGTACAACACCACAAGTTTGAAAAACGTAGCTAAAAGCTAAAGAGTAATGGACTTAAATAGCATAGATATTTTCGGATGATCTTTGTTATACTTCTATTATACTATTATAATTCTTGGTATACAAATGAAACTCATTTTTATTATTCTTCTTATTACACCCGGTAAACGGTGGACAGTGTGTAGCAGTGAGTTTTCAAAATGGCCTTAGTTTTTGACAGTAGTAAAATGTAAGCCTAAAGTCCGCGGGTTCACTTGCGGTAGAAGGTGGATCCATGGTCGAGGTGTTTATGCCTAATTTTTTGATATTTTTTGGGCCCAAAGTGTGAGCAATGAAATGGGCCAGAGGGCTTTTAACCAGTAGGATCAAAAGACACCGGATTTACGTGGGCCAAAAAATGCGATCAAAGCCCGCTTTTGACGGATGGGCCGATTAGGACCTACCACAGGCTTTGGGCACGCTTGCAGTCACTACTTTATCAATAAAACTATTTTTTAAATTAAAATCAAGAATAATATATATGGGTAAATGCAAAAGTTATGAATACAACTCATTTTTATACAACTAATCAAAAGGACCGCCCAATTTGATTTGTTTGATGTCCAAATTCGTAATATTTTTGTTTCAAATTATAAGATCATTATTGACTTTTGAAAGTTAATTTTAAATATTTTAAACTTAAAATTTAAATACATTAAAAAATAAAAAATCTTCGATTTAATAATATTTTTGTAGAAAGTTTACAATATTCATTATTGTATTGACCCAAGCTAAAAAAATTTGTGATGTCCCCAAAATAGATTCATACAACTCATTTTGAGTCGCCAAATACATACTACAAAATTTAAATACAAATTTTGCTATTTACAAATACTAAATTGTCGTTCAAAATACGATAAAACATATACTGTGAGTTTTAATACAAATATTGTAGCATATATAATACGATAATATCCACAATCAAATTAAGTACTCATTACAATTATTATCACACTATTTTACAACATAGCGAGTACTACTATAATAACTATCTCGGACCATTACTCTATTCTCCGACTAGTCCCAGTTGCACTCTCATTTCCTGAGAAAAACAATGGAACAAAAAGGGTGATCTCAACTAGTCTAGTAAAGAATATCATGACTAAGATAATGAAAAATAATTTATCTTTAGCCTTCAACAATGATAAATCAGATAAAATATAATAGACAACAAGTTTTAAATTAACATTTTCAGCGGAACAAACAATCCATTAAAAGAGTCAGGTAGAGCATGATGTCTAGTATCTTTTATGATTTAAAAATACATCATCAATATGTTATCCTGTAACACGAATCAACAGTTTATCTTTTGCGCTACGAGCCAAAGATATTTATTTGTATCACCAGTTGTCTTGATCATGCAAAACAACAGTCCATCTTTGCATTACGGACCAAAAAGAACTCTCACTATAAGCTTTTATCTGTAACACCAAAGGTCATGATTATAGCAATACACAATATCTGGTCATAATCATATCAATCAACAATCCATCTTTGCACTACGGGCCAAAGATAATTTTTTACTACAATTTAAGTCTGAGGATGATAACAATGATATAAATGATGAATAAAAGTGATATCAAAGATAAATATTAGAGATTTGTAATTTAAATTATTTAGAGTTCAAGAATGTTCAAATTGTCAACATGATAAATAATTGTACTGGAGTAAAATTCAAGAATGATATTTAAGATTCATATTTCAAAGATAATTTGGACAAGAAAAGAAAACTAAATTCTGTCATAAATAGTACCCTGACGTGAATAGTACTCCAATGTGAACAGTACTCCGGCATTTAAAATTTAATAAGAAAGTTCAAGTAATAAATTATTCAAGTGAAATGATATTAAATGAAGCGCAAACCTCAAGAACTTTCTAATCATTACAGAAATTATAGAAGCAATATTTACCATAATAAGTTTAGATTTAGGAGTATATATGAAATAAAATAATATCACTTATATAATATGGAGTATGAAAGAAAATGATATCCCTTATGAGTATTGAAAGAAAATAATATCATTTACCTTAGTAGGAGTCTAGATCTAACTGATAAAGGAGATTATCTTGAGAAAATATTGTACTATTAGCTACACTCAAAGTATCCTTATAATAGAAAGAAATACGCACAATATTATAGAAGAAGAATTTTGTGATTCTAGTGTAAGTTTCATACATCAACTAAGCAACCTATTTATAGGAAAATGCTTAGCACTACTCTGTCAGTGGAAAACGCGTTCGTCTAATTTTATTTTTAAACGTTTAAAATTTTAATAATATAATATTCTAATAAAACAAATAACTTTATATATAATATAATATGTTCTAATTATAATCTAATAAAACAAATAACTTTATATACATTATAAAAGTTTTTTTTATTACTATTATAATAATAATAAAATAAAAATTTCTGTCGACGATTTTGAAAAATGGGTAAGTGGGGGTCCATGAAATAATAAGTCAAACTTATAATAAACTCCTCTATTTATATCACAAATTGAACAAATATCTACCATTCATCAATTATTATACTTATCTTTAATCAACACAATCTTTCAACAATTATTCATCATTAATATTATAACTCACAATATTGACAATCAGACCGTTCCCAGGAAATAGGGGACTTTCCGATAAGAATTTCTCCTTACTTTCGCGCAATTAGATAACATAACCCCTTTTCTCGACAGGACTTTCTAGACATTGTCAATAAAAGTATTTAATAATATCATTTCAATAATATGAGTTACTGTATCATGACAATTATTGATTTAATAATGTGAAATACTGTGCAGTTGTTACTGTGTCAATTATTGAGTCAATAATATGAATTACTGTAGAAATTATTGAATGAAACACTGAGTGCTTACTACTGTAGCCATTATTTAATAAATAATCAGAAATATTATGTAATAGTGTGTGCTACTGTGGAATAGCATGTGTTATTGTTCTTTTATTACCAGGTATTTTAACATTTAACGGTAAAAGTTTTACCGTCAATTTTTAAAAAGGTTATTTTGTCGTTTTTTATATCCGAGAGTTATTCCGTTGTTGGGCCCACTAATGATTGGTTATTTCGGCGCGTCGTACTTTACCGAATATAATGTTTCCCAACAAAACCAATATTTTCTGACAACTATTTAATTTGTATAATTTGTACATATCACTCATAACTATAATATTTATTAAATCAACACCTTATTATTTAGAATAATATATAAAGAAAATTAAATCTTATTTATAAAAAGTTGAAATCTTACAAAATTTATATTAATTTTGAATTAAAAAATATCTCAAGTTAATTTTAAAAAATTTATATACATCTTATATTTTAAAATAAAGGGAGTATTCGATAACGTCAGATCGAGTTAATAATAATATACTTCCTAGGTACTCCCTCCGTTTGCATTCTATTACAGGTGAACAAAATAAAATTATTTTGAGACAATAATAAAACGCAAAAGGGATATTTTGACTTTGAACAATTACTCATTCACGCATTCTAAAAAGTTTCCATGGCATGCAAATGCACGCATAGTGACTTCACAATTTTTTAATTTACAGGTTCTACTCTGCCCCTTATACAAACTGAAGATAAGTTTTCTTTAGATTTCCCCTATAGCCCTCTTCTGAGGTTATCTATAACATTCCAGTTCTATATTCAAATATATGAAAAAAAATTATTTATATATAAAGAATTAAGTTACTAATAATAGTATTAGTCAAACTTTTACGTGAGTCTATTAGTATAATTTATAAGATAAGACAAGAACGTTTCAAGCCCGCTAAGCCTCCATAGATTTAAAAGTGTCCCTAAAATTGAATTACAATGACTCAAAAAGATACTAGAGATTTAACCAAACTCGTTTCATTCCCTCTATGCCCCTAGTAGGTTGAAAAGTGTCCCTAAAATTGAATTGCAATATAACAGGTTATCCGAAAAGGTAGTTGGTATTTCTTTTTCATTCTTTTTTTTTTTGTTTTCTTAATATAGAATAGAATTGTTTTCAATTTCAGTCCTCCTCCTATTAAACTCACCAACTTATAAGGTTAGAATCTTGCCATCAAAATACAATTTATTCAATATTAGGTTAGATATAAACATAAAGTTGACTCGCAATATAATTAACACAATAATAAGTCTAAACAAATTACATTTGCTAAGTTCTATATATTTCGGTCATATATAGTACCCTACTTGCAATGCACAATTAATTCATTGTTAACAACAAACTTGCACACAACACTTTTGACCCCAAAAAGCCCTTCAATATTCAAAAAAAATGGCTCTAAGTTTTGATAATGAAAATTCATTGTTCAACTTTGTTGTCCGAGAAGGTAATGGTGTGAAAGGCCTGGTGGACTCCGGGCTAACCAAGGTACCAGACAGGTACATTCAATCGCCAGGCGAGCGGATCGACAAATTAAATTCATCCTCAAATCAAAATTCAACCATTGATTTATCGAAACTCGACGGGCCTAACCATGATCAAGTGGTGAATGATATTGCTAGAGCTGCCGAGACACTTGGATTTTTCCAAGTAGTGAACCATGATGTGCCTGTGGAATTACTAGAGTCACTTAAAGATGCTGCGCACAAATTTTTTGGGCAGCCCACTGAAAATAAGGCTGTTTATCTCAAAGGGGTGAGTCCTAGCCCTTTTGTCAAGTATGGGACCAGCTTTGTTCCTGAAAAAGAGCAAGCTTTGGAGTGGAAGGACTATATAAGCATGGTTTATACCAATGATTCAGATGCTCTTGAGTTTTGGCCCGAGGAATGCAAGTAAAGATGATACCTTTCAAACTTTTCTCATTCATATATAGTTTTATTCATCACATAGTATAGTATGAATAATACTCTGCAATAATTGTGCACTAATAAAGAGAAAATAATACATATGAGCTACTCCTCCTTTATTAGTGCAATAACTATGCGCAAACAGTTGTGCACTAATAAAGAGATTAGTGTACAATTGTTAATGCGTGTAAAAGTACTGTGATTTATTATCATTTGCGATGTTGAAGGGTAATTTTTTTTTCCCAGGGAAGTTGCTCTAGAGTACCTAAAGACATCAACAAATATGGTGAGGAGGATTTTGAAAATTCTATTTGAAAATATGGGACTGACATTGGAAGAATCTAAAATCGAAGCGCTTGTGGGCTTAAGGATGGTTAACATGAACTTTTATCCAACATGCCCTAACCCGGACCTAACTGTGGGTGTGGGGCGCCACTCGGATATGGGAACGCTGACAGTGTTACTACAGGATGGCATTGGTGGTTTATATGTTAAAATGGAAGGAAAAACAAATGCAGAAGAGAAAGAAGAGTGGTTAGAGATTCCACCCGTCCCGGGTGCTTTGGTTATTAATGTTGGTGACACATTACAGGTTAGAGCTTAAATTAATTGTCATGCATGAAAAGTATACTAGCTCTAGAACTATAAATGAATTAGATTGTCCGGGAGTTCTGTCTAGTTTAATTTGACTAAATCTGACTCAAACTTGACTCGAATTCGAACAAGTTCATCTGCCCCTTTAGTTAAACTAGTTCTACTTCAACAATGGGGTGTTCAAATGAGCCCTACTTATTTAGTATTTAATTAATTATTTTTTATATGTTTATAAAAATAAAGTTAAATGGGTCGGGTTTAAACTCCACTACACTCGCTTAAACCCTATTCAAGTTCGAACTCGACTCATTTACTAACCGACCGAGTTTGTATGTACACCAAATCTCAAGTTCATTTTAAACTCGGTTTACTTTTTATCGAGCTCAAGCTCAGCGAGTCAAATTAAGTCCGACTCAGCTTGATACATTTACAGCTCTAACTATCTCTATTTGAAAATGAAAGTCTTTTTTCTTTTGTTGGCACACGTTACAAAAAATTTCACAATAAGCTTCTCATATGTTTGTCTACTTTTTGGGTAGATCCTAAGCAATGGAAGGTACAAAAGTGCAGAACATAGAGTGCGAACCACAAGCACACAGTCACGAGTGTCAATCCCAATATTTACGACGCCAAGGCCAGTGGAGAAAATCGGCCCACTGCCGGAGCTGGTGGAGCGTGATGGGGTGGCGCGTTATAGAGAGTTCATGTTTGAGGAATACATGACCAACTTCTTTGGGAAAGCTCATGAAGGAAAAAAGTCATTGGATTTTGCTCAAAAATAAATCTGGTTTTTAATGATTGTTATCATGTTTTTAATTATGTTTCAATTATCCTTTAAACACTAGGCCTCAGCTGTTAAGCTGGTGTCTACTTTGTTTTGTGGTATCATGTTTTATGAGAAGCATAGTGATATTTATGAACTTTTTTAATCATGTTATTGGTTCTATTTTTATTAAAATCGTTAAAACAAAATAAACAAATTAATGATGAATGCATAATTTATTTAACTTTAGTCATTATAATAAATAATTAAAAATTAAAAGTAATATGAAACTTTGTTCAATAATATTTAACATAACAGTTAAGGCTGTAAAATGAGTAAACAATTCGGACTCGATTCGTACTCGCTCGACTCGAAATATAAATGATTGAGCAAATTTTAAAGTTCGATAAATTACTTAAACCTCCTCAAATTATAATTTTCTATTGATACTCGGATCATATTCATTAGAAAAGTTCAAACTGCTCGGCCTCGATTCGAGATCGTGCTCGACTCGGTAGCTAAACGCGTCTCAATCAAACCTTATTTTATACTATAAATTTTGTGAACCAAATCTGAGTAACTCAATACTCGACTCTACTCGGTTCATTTACACCTCTATTAGCAGTGATACTCTCTATTAGCAGTGATCCTAAATTGGGTTCTTTACTATATACAACAATTAGAAAGTAATTACACCATTAGTACATACACAAAATAAGTACAAAAAGAGTAACATCTACAAAATAATTACAAAAAGAGCAACAAATTCAAACCATTCAATTTCACATTAATAAGGAAACCTAAAATTAAGGAGAAATAATCGTCATAATTAATAATTCAAATTTAACCATTCAATTTCACATTAAAGAAAACCTAAAATCAAGGAGAAATAACCGCCATAATTAATAATTCAAATCAAATTTTTGGGATCTAACAACAAAAATAAATACATAATTCAAATCAAAAAGAGGGGAAAAAAATGTCTTCTCCATCCTAATCTTCATCTTCCTCACCGCTCATTCTCTTCATCATCGTCTCCTCTCTCTTCCTCTTCATCATCCTCTTCCGCCGCGAATCTCCAGAAGACCTTGGTTGCGCCGCCGCTACATCGCCCTCTCCTCCCCTTCATCATCCTCCTCCGCCGCAAATCTCCAGAAGTACCTGAGTTACTGTTCTGAATTTTTTGACGATTAGGTTACCTACAAAAACTAAAATGGTTAATTACCTTTGTATGAAGGTTTGGCTACCAACTGCATCACATTCAAAATAAATTTGTAACCTAATAAAACTGAATTGGTTACCTTGGTCTGAAGGTTTGGCAACCAACTGCATGAAGGTTTGACTACCAACTGCATAACATTCAAAATAAAATTGGTAACCTAATAAAACTAAATAGGTTACCTTGGTATGAACGTTTGGCTACCAACTGCATCACATTCAAAATAAATTGGTAACCTAATAAAATTTAATAAGTTACCTTAGTATGGAGATTTGGCTACCAACTGCACTATGAAAAAAAAATCAGGTAATACTTGAAAACAATTCTTAAATTAATTGGTAACTTAACCAATAGTGGGGTGGTGAAAAGCGTTGCAGGTGGCAAGACGGTTAAAGGAGGCGGAGGAGGAGGCGGCAGAGGAGGAGATGGAGGTGGCGGAGGAGGAGGTGTAGGTGGCGGCAGAAGTCAGAAGACGACCATAATGGAGGCTGATGAGGAGGTGGAGGTGGCGGCGGGAGGGGAAGCGGACCGGAAGAGGAGTAGATGGTGAAGGGAAAACGGATCGGGAGGGGAGGAAATGGCGGTGGAAGCGACGAAGGAAGAGGAGGAGGAGTTGGAGGTGGCGGTGGAAGGGAAAGCGGATCGGGAGGGAAGGAGATGGCGAATGGGAAGCGAATCGGGAGGGAAGAAGATGGGCGGAGGAGGAAGTGGAGGTGGAGGTGGAGGTGGTGGAGGTGGCGGGGGAGGAGGAGGGGAGAAGATGGCAGTGTAGGCGGTGGAGGAGGAGGGGGAGAAGATGGCAGTGGAGGCGGTGGAGGAGGAGGTGGAGGTGGCGGAGGAGGAGGAAGGGAGAAGATGGCGGTGATGGGAAGCAAAAGCAGATAGTAATAATTAAAGAAAGAATAAATTCACTAATTATGTAAATCACATAACTAAATTAAAGAAAGAATAAATTCACTAATTATGTAAATAAATCTTTAAATGTATTAATTGTGTAAATATTTTATGAGTGCACTATTGTTGTAATAATTTTAAAAAATATAATAAAAAATGTAATTGTTCCTACTATTTTATCATAATGATATGGTCTCACAATCAGATCATATTAAGCAACGAACTATTACTACATCAATGAAATTACGAGATTATAGACATTTTCAAATTAACATACAATAAAACTTCTATTTAAGAATAGACTTGGGACCAAACTATTTGTATTCTAATTGAGAGGTTATTACTAAATAGAGATATTGGTAAAAAATATTTTTCGAACACCCAAAAATATCCACTTTGACAAAAATATAGATTTTATAGATTTTATAACAAAAATTAAAAAAAACATAAATTATTTAGATCTTCAAACTAGGAAAATATAGTCTTTTATATGAAATGTAGTCTTTTATAGAAAAATGTAGTCTTTTATAGGAAATGTAGTCTTTTATAGGAAAATATAGTCTTTTATAAGAAAATATAGTTCTTTATATAGGAAATGTAGTCTTTTATAAAAAATGTAGTCTTTTAAAATTAATATCTCTCTCTCTCTCTCTCTCTCTCTCTCTCTCTCTCTCTCTCTCTCTCTCTCTCTCTCTCTCTCTCTCTCTCTCTCTCTATATATATATATATATATATATATATATATATATATATATATATATATAAGTATAGTTTATTATCTGAACTTAAAATTATATAACATATTATAATTTAGAGGTTATTCCTATTTAAAACTGGCCCAAATTGGGACCAAATTTTTTTATAATATTGGATGTTATTCTTATATAGAATATTCTTAAATAGGGGTTTTACTGTATTAAACAAAACAAAAATTATAATTGCTAGGTTAACTAGGTCTACAATTGGACTGTCCAATAATCAAGATTAATGTGATCCACTTATCTCACCAATATACTAATCATCAATAAATTATGTGTATTAATTAAATTTAAGTACTAGTGTCAATAATTAAAATCTTAAATCAAACATAAGACGACTACATATGCGTGCAGAAATAGAATGAACCAAAAGCCCATAATATAAGCCCAGCTCATGTAGGCGGCCTTTTAATATAAAGCAATTAATGTGGTTGGGAGGATTACCAAGAAACCCCGTTTAGCAGTCCTCGTGAATCACAAGATTAACAAAATGAATTTGAAAGAAACAACGAACAGATTTTATTGTTGTTTTTCTTTATTTGTTGTAATACCCAAAAAATAATAATAATAAATAAATAACTTTTATATTTATATTTTAAAATATTTAATTGGACTTTTCTTATGTTTGGGTTAATTTATATTTAATTTAGGTGGACTATAATAAGTAAATTATTACACTAATTTGGGCCTTTAAACTAATTGGGTCTAAATTGTATTTATGTAATTTTTAAATCCTATTAAAATAAGAAAATTAATAAACCATATATAAAAAAATAAACCAGAATCTTTCCCACATACATCTCTTGAGAACTAATTGAGAGAACGAGAGAAAGAGAGGAAGCGGCCGCAATAACTGAAGAAGAAAGAAGAGAGAGAGTGTGGCAACATAAGAACCCAAGAGGAGGAATTGAATTCTTTTTGCCATACATGTAAGTTTCTGTCTTTGATTTGCTATTAAAGTATTGGGATAGTATGGCCATCATGGTAAGAATATTTATATATTTAAGTGATAACACCATATATATGATTAACCTGTTTCATGTTTGGAATATGATACACATGGGTCTAATCATGTTTCTTATTTTATTTATTCTTCTCCATTCTTGGCTTCTGTCAGGCATGTTAGTAAATATGCATACTTTATAATCAATATATTATGCATGTGTATGTAATGTGTTTATACATTATGTCAAGCATGTTAGGAGAATTTCGAATTTTTCTACAGCAAATTGGGTGTGGGCTATTAAGTCTCATGCATATTAGATTTTCATCATATGCACAATTTATCATTGAGAACTGAAGTGATTCATGGGCAAGTATTCATAGTTAAACTATTCAAGTCAGTAACAAATTGGGCTATGAACATTGTTTTATTAATTATGATTACCTTTTAGAATTTATGGAACTGACACAAGTTCAATTCTTATGTATATGTGTGGATGTTCTTAAGTTATTGAATTATTAAGTGAATCATGTATGAAATTGTAGTGACAATAACAGAGTGCATAAAATAGGAATTTCATGTTTATTATTTTGGAACGAAAGATAACATATATTTTGACCTAATCTGTGTAAATGGAACACGAAGTTACAAATTATTTTATAAAATAATAATAAATAAGGCATGTACATATAATTCCCTAATTAGATTATATTGTTAAAATCTTCATATTATAGTCAATTGATGCATTAGAATTTCATATTATAAATTAATATGTGGAATTAGTTCCTCAATTTATATTGTGAGTAGACACATATAGTCAAATTCTTGTCACTTTAAAGGTTGAATAATAATAATAATAATAATAATAATAATAATAATAATAATAATAATAAATCATGAATAAGGGAAATTAGTAATTTAATGTATTATTATTAATTTATTTATGTTAATTTGTGTAATTAGTTCGAACGAAGGGGATTTAAAGAATTACATTTGGAATATAATTTCTGGGTATTACCTTGCTTACTTCAAGTACGGATTCCGTACTCTTTCAGCGATACTCTTGTTAAATTTGATTTGTTCATTTTGTCCCTTGTTTCAAATTCTGTTATGATTTCACATAATTGTTTCCTGTGAAATTCATATATTAGTTTTATTTTGGAGTTGATACATATGACTCGTATTTGTACTCTTTGAATTGGGTTATCATGTGTAGTATTTATTTTTTATAATTGTAGAGCGGTATATGTTGCTACCTTCTTTTTGAGATATTGTGACTCTAATTTGATTTGGTTCAACATGTACATATAGAACCCTTTTGTTGGTATTATGTCGCATGTGTTGTGACGTGGTTTTTTTGTTAGAATATACCATAGGGTATACCTGAGTTATAACCACCTGGTACCACATGCATGTCGTCTTGGTACGAGAGACATGACACTTTCTATGGCGGTGTGATTAGTCCACGGCGTCTTCGTTTGGGTTCCGGAGGAAGTGGGCCATTTGGTGTTTTATTGTTGGAGGCGTATGGGTTAATTAACCCTAGTTTTCTGTTCTGCAAATTTGTGATGTTGTGTCAAACACACCTATCCGCTTTGCATACATTTGGATTCGCGGTCCAATGTGTGATTTGTCTGTGTGGCATTATTTTGGTTGCCTGTGTGACTTTATTTTGACTTGTCTGTCTGGCATTATTTTAACTTGCCTATGTGGCAATGTATATTTCTGAGCTCATTCAGTATGAAATAACACTCATACATTTGATTCAATGTATTATTGTATTAGTTTTGTTTATTTCTGTTCAGTTTAATTAATTGAGTTAGTGACTTCAGTTCATTCTTTACTCTTCTGTTTGTTTCGTTAAATCTGTTGATTCGGATATATTCTATTCAGACTTTGGATATTATATTTTCATCGGTATTTAAACTTGAGGCTTTGTTAAGTATGTTAATGCTTCAGTTGATTTCATATTTTAGTTATACATCTTTGTATTATCTATATCTGTACTAGGCAATTGGCTCATGCTGTATTTTTCGATCTTCCGACAGGTTTGCAGGGGTGATTTAGGGCTAGTGTGATGAGAGAGTTGCCTTTGACCATCTAAGTTGTTTCGATTTTAAGTTTTGATTATTTTGACTCTGTTTAGAGAATTGTATTTAATATTGTATTCTAAAATAGTTTTGAAAATATTTTATTTATATTATGTTCTATTAAATTTTTTTAAATATCAAAATTGTAGAGATATTTTTGTTAATCTTATAAGCTATATATCAACTACATTTCTCAAAAATTGAAAAAATTAAACTCCCAAGTATTAAAAAATATAAGAAGTAAATAATTTATATTGATTATTTTGTAGAATTTCATCTTACACATACAAAGTGATGATGTTAAGCTACATCGTAATGGTAAATTAGTTTTATGAAAAGAAAAGAATTTAAGGAAAGTGAATAAGTAGTTATATCTTTTATGCATATATATATATATATATATATATATATATATATATATATATATATATATATGGAAAGGTTCAAGAGCACAACTTTTAAATGACATAACTCCCTGACCATAAGTACTTAAGGCTTTCCTTTTTTTTTCACACACCACTCTCCAGCCTTTGTCGATTAAAAAAACCCAAAACCTTCAAAATCAGGAAAGAGAAGAAACAGTGCTCTAGCTTCTCTCCAAATCGGAACCAGGCGTTACCCCTTGATCCTACATACCTTGCATACTCCCTTTAGTAACGGATCGGGCGATGGTTCGGTCGAGCACTACAAGTTCGGTCCGTCGTTAAAAAGTTTAAGGCAGACAGATTCTACGATATAGCGACGAATGAAATCAAATCCCTATTCGTCACTAAAGGTGGTATGCAAGGTATGTAAATTAAAGGGGTAAGCCCTTGAAATGGACTGTATATATATATATATATATATATATATATATATATATATATATATATAACATGTTTGCCTTAGTATGTTGATAAGTAATATTAATTATATGTATTTTTATAGTGAATATGTATAAGTAGTATAAAGAAATTTAAAAATGTGAATAATTAAATATTTTTTATTCAATTTATACTATTAAAGTTGTGAAGTTACATATTAATGAAGTTGAATGTTGTTAGAATTAATTTTAAATTTTGCTACCTAATAAGAAAGAAAAAGGAAGAGAAATAATTAATATGATAACTAGTGAGAGAACGTGAATGGAATGAAAAATAAAAGTTTAATGAATAATTTATTAATACAAATTTAATAAAAAATATTTTATTAACTTAATTTGAGTTCCAACTAAATTAATCTAATTCAATTAATGAGTGGATAACTTTTTGAATTATTATATATTACTAGTATTGATTAGTATTAAATATTCAATATTTATCCATTACTCCCATATTCTGCAAACACAAGTTACATTTGCAAAGAAGATTTATTATAGATAATATAACATAGGTTTTAGGAAAATTTATATAAACAGTAGTAACTAAACAGGATGAAAAATTAATTCACGTAGCACTACAAGAAAAACTCTTAAGCTCGACAGAAATAGTCTCGGCGGATTTAAATTTGTCGAAATAAGATTATTTACGACGGAATAATTCGTCGAACATAAGTCCCTCGAAATTATCACAAGTGCGACGGAATTCCGTCGAAAATATAATACCCATACTGGCGCCAAGTTTCCCGCTAGCGCGAAACATAAATTCGATGAAATTGAAGTTATTTTCGATGGAAATTACGTCGGAAGTAATATAATTCCAAGGGAATTATGTCCATCGAAAAGTCCGTCGAAAATAATTTATAAAACCTAATCAAACGCTCTCTTTTCCTCAATCGCCCCATTTTTCTCATTTCTATTTCTCTCTCCTCACTCTCACTCTCTCTCTCACTCTCTCACCTCACCTCCCTACCGCCCCACCCACCTCCCACCATCGCCACCATTTCGATTTAGTTTAGCCGACATCTGATGCAAGTCTGCTCCTAGTTTCTCCTTTCTCTCCCTCGTGTCTCCTCCATTAATTCAAGGTAAGTAATCCTAAATGATGATTACATATTACTGAATATATTTTGCAGATTTGAGTTGTTGATTTTGCTAAAGTTGTTCATGTGTTACTGAAAAAAATTGGGATATCCTCTGTTATGCAATTTATTGAATATCACGGGAACTGAATATGTGTTAATGAATATCTCTGTTATGCAATTTATTTTTTTGTCTATAATTATGCAAATCAGTGGATGTTGTTGTTAACTCTTTTGCAAAAATTAGGATTATTTGAATTTAATTTCTGCAAAATGTTGCATGTTGCTGAAATTGGAATTTAATTTGTACAATTAAAATTTATGTTAGTGTATACAGTGTATTTGTGCAATTACAATGTTTGGGTCATAACAATTACAGTATTTGAGTCATAACATATATGTCAGTGTATAAGAATGTGATATTTAATATTTCCGACGGAATTCCCAACGAAATATCTGTAAGATATCTACAATTGAAAATTTTATGGTCCCTACAAATATATTTATGTATTATTTAATTAATTTAATATAAAATTAAATAAATTTAATTTAATTAATTTTATTATACAAAATAAATGTTAAAATTATTTAATATAATATAAAATATAAACTAATAAAAATAAATTGAATAAAATAAATTTAATTTAATTTAATTTAATAAAAATATTTAAAAATATAATATAATATTATACAAAATAAAATAAAGTATATTAAAATTAATTAAAATAAATTAAATCTTAAAATTTTAAAAATTTAAAATAAATTTTAAAAATAATATAATATAATATAATATAGTATAATATAAATTTTAAAAATTAGAAAATATAATATTTATTTAATTAAAAAATTAAAAAATAAAAGAAAAATATAATAATAAGCTTAAATAAATTTTAAAAATTAGATAATATAATATAATACAAAATAAAATAATAAATTAAATAAAATTGAATAAAAATTTTTTGATTTAATTTAATAAATAAATTAAATTTAATAAAAATATTTAAAAATCAAAAAATGTAATAAAATAAAATAAATTTAATTTAATTAAAATAATTTAAATTAAATTATATTAAATTTAAAATAAATATTAATTAAAGAATTTAATTTAATTTAGTAAATAAATGTATTTAATTTAATTTAATAAATAAATTAAATTAAATAATAAATTTAATCGATTTAATAAAATAAAAATGAATTTAATTTAATATAATAAAATAATCAAAATTATATTATATATTATAGTACAAAATAAAATAAAAAAATTAAAATAATAAATACAATTAAATTTTATAGAATAAAATAAAATAATTTAATAGTAGTCTTCATATATATTCGAAATAACAGTTTTCAGAAACTATGTAGCACTTAGTTTTTTATTGGCAAAATAAACTAAGTAGCATTTCCTTAGTTTGCCACAATTTTCAATAAACTCAATAATTAAGTATTATATGTATATATATACATATATGTACTATAATATGAAACTTAGAAACCCGTACTAGCAGTACCAACAAATATCGAGTGTTGGGTCTGCGGAGGATACCCGCATATACACTTCTTGGAGGTAATATTTTTTATGTTTCATGAAATTATCCGAATTTTTCACAATATATAAATTATTATTAGTAATCAAATTTTTATCTTTTTATAGGCTACAGCCAGCATCCGAGAGCACATGTCGGACCATCTCATACGGGAGTTGGCTTGGATGAAAATATCTTTCGGCGGCTGATAGGGGCCATGTCGGTTAGGTTCCGTACCGATCCGGTCTTTCGGCGTCAGCAGTTGCCTTCCAGTTCTCTTCTTCACTAGATTGCTCAGAATATTATAGTAGGGGCCTCCGCAGAGAGTACGGGATTACCGCAGGAGCAGTTCGACGCTTGGAGCGCCAAGATGCTCGGGATAATGATTACCCTCTTGGAGGAGGCTTTTCGTCCGCCCCCGCCTACTTAGGTATTTTTATTGTTTATGTTTTTTTTTTCATTAAGGCTAGCTTGTTAATTCTCATATATATATATATATATATATATATATATATATATATATATATATATATACTAATGATTATATTTTTGATTCTATCAACAGAGGTGGCGATGGCGAGCGATGGCGATGATTTGTAAGTGGCGGACGACAACGCTTTCCATACACGGAGCAAAATTCACTCACCTCCTCCGATGATGATATTTTTACTAGTTTATAGTTCATTTGTATTCATGTTATTGTAGAACATTTGTATATATTGTAGTATTTAATTGCGTCTGTATAAATATTATAAATTATATTTTTTATCATTTATGGAACATTAGCTTATATTTATGGAACATTAACTTATAATACGTTTTGGTGGATATTTGAGTGTGAATGTGAATGATAATGAGTTGAAGATTATGTTTTGGTGGATATTACGTTTTAGCGCTACGTTGCATATTTGAATGTGAGATACAGGTTTATATTACTATGTATTGGGTTGTGACAGGTTACAGGTACATAAATGGGTTTAAACACTTGAAAACTGAACTTTTCAAATCCGCATTAAAAAAAATAGTTAATTCCGACGGGATAAGGTATTTTCGACGAAAATTCCGTCGAATTTAACAATTACCCAATTTTTAATAAATACCGGTATATTTTAATTTTCAGTCAGAAATAAGCTAATTCCGAGGGAATATTTCCGTCGAAAATAAGATATCTCCGCTGAAAACTCCGTTGGAGTTAATAAATAGACATTTTTAATAAATAATGTTTTATTTTAATTTTTGGTCGGAAATAGGTTAATTTCGAGGGAATACGTCCATCAAAAATAAGGAATATTATACTCGATGGAAAGTTCCGTCCTATTTATTCATTCGTAGATAGCTTATGTTCAACGAAATTCTGTCGGAGATAAATTCGTCGAAGATAAGATAGATCCGATAGAATTTTTGACGGATCTTATCTTCGATGCGTATATATACGGCCGAATTTCTGTTGGTTGATTTCACAATCAATTATTTGTGCAAGTATACACAGTTTGCAAGTAATAAAGTGATAAAATTAAGTGTCGAACCCACAGGGAATTCCAATCAATAAACTTCAACTACTAATATTATACCAATTCAATTTTATTTAAACAAATGCGATTTGTGATTTTTTTTCTAATTATGAAAACTAAATTAACTAATTAAAACTGGATTACTCTAGATATTAATTAAAATAAATAAATGTTAAGACTACAATATCCCCAATTATGTACTACAAACCAATTATCTAATTATTCCAATTATTACGTCACCTTAATTGTTAACAGGAATTCTAGTTGTTAAAAGTCATTTCCCAAGTAACAGATAACTTCTATTCAATTCAATTAATTCTGCGATATTCCTATGCAAGATAATTAAATCAAACCCTTTAAGTTCCAATTCTCAATTGGTACATGCAATGAAAAGATATTCATATTCAATCCACAACCCTAATTATTCATCTCATGCAAATAATTAAGCACACATGTTATCATGTTTAATTTTAACCTTAGATTTCATCTTCCGAATCTTTCTAGTGTAACACAGTAATTATTGACCAAATAATTAATCAATAAGCACAAGACATGATGAACAATTCACCTTGACATAAATAACTGGATTAAATTGAATAATTAATTCATAGACATAAAAGGTTCAATTTGTAGTCTTAATTGAAAATTTAGTTTATACTGAAAATTAAAACCATAGATCCCATAAAAATAATCTCAATAAAATTACACAATTAAAAATAAAGAAGAAGAAGAAACTCTAAAAGAAATCCTCCAAGCTTCAATCTTCAATTGGAATTCTTCTCCACAATTCTCTATTAATTCCTGATTAATCACCTACTATCATTGTTAAAATCCCCAATTTCCAGCTAATTCCTCCTTAAATACTCATCATCACTTAATAAAGTTCTTTTGCTTGTCAACTTTTGCATTACACGCACCCTGGCTAACCAAATTTGGACCTCAGCGCCCTGGCGCTAGGTCTTTATGCAGTCAATGACACTTTAGCCCTTAATGATGCAGAAATCCCTGTTTTGCCCCTGCTCAGCCACAAATTGCAAAATCACAAATAAACACATAAAAACTATTCTAAAAGACCCGAAAACAACCATAAATTAAGCTCAAATATATCCAATTCATGAGTATATTACCCATTCATCAATTTTCGACGGAATATTCCGTCAGAAATACTCGATTTCCGACTGAATATGCTTATTTTTGAGGGAATATTTTGTCAGAATTAAGCTTTTTTCTTGTAGTGTAGAAAATTGTTCAATAATTTTTTACCTCAATGATTAAAAGGTCATTCGTGATTCGATCAGGCTGATTTTTGATGGATGATTTTGTAAATTTTTGGTCTTTAATCTGAACGATTGAATTGAGCATCAAAATCTTCTAGCATCAAATTTTGTTATACATTTTTGCTGCGTTTTTTTTATGAGCATCAAAATCTTCTAGCATCAAATCCGTGGTCTAGACTCTAGAGGCTATCAACATAAGAGTCTTTTTGCCCCTTTTTTCTAAATCATTTGCCCCCATTCTCCTCTCTCTTTCCACGTTCAGGTATTCCATTCATTAGAGAGAATAAAGAAAACGAAGTTGAGTTGAAGGGAGAAGAAATAATTAGAGAGAGAAATAGTTGCTCCGCTTGCTCCGCCCCTGTGATTCTCTTGTTCACTGTCAATTTTTTCGATTTGCTACTTTCTGTTGAAATCACGAGAAAGATTCCCAAATTATGTACCCTAATTTTTTAAAATTTGCTTCTGTGATTGACTTCGTTTATCGTGAATCTGGGTAATTATTCTTCTTCCTCTTTCACTCTCCTAATCTGCTATTTTTTTTCGTTGTTGGGTTTATTAGAATTGATGATGATTTGATTCTGGTTCTTTTCTGATTATTTTAGTTCCAAATATAACATTAATTCCATTAATATTTTAGAAAATTAGATCCTTAATAGTATGAGGATCAAAGGGAACCCTTCAGATTCTAACAACGTGATTAGGAAATTTTGTGCTTGAATACCAAATGTGAATACCAAATTGGAAGAGAATGTGCTCTGCTGATGTGATTCTTTAGAATGTGGGCATCAAATTCTACAAGCTTGGCAAAGGAATCTAGTCAAGAACAAGTTATTCTGTTTTGGTTTCTGGTCTACTTTTGTATATATTATATATTATAGGTTGATGGATGTCAAACAAGGCCAGAATAAAGAAGGGAAGACAATTTTGTACTTGGTATTTGAGTACAGGGACACTAATCTCAAGAAATTCATCCGAACTTTTCGTCAAATTAGGGAGAACATTCCCTCAAAAAGCATCAAGGTACAGAGGTGATTGGAGTTTATCAGTGATGAGCTTCCTGATATATAGTGGGGAAGTTGGTATAAATTTATTAAGTCTTATTCATATGTATAATTAATTGTGTTGGAGGTTAAATTTATGTCCTCTCATGTACAGCTTCACCCATTGTTTATGGCTGTTGGGTTTGTTTTAATTGTAGGAGAAGGTAAGTATTTAGAAGTAGAATAGCTCATATCTTTTGTTCTTAGTTTCCTGTAAACTATGAACTTGACAAAACTGCATATGCCAAAGTTTGTTAAAATTTTCACATTCGTAAAAACAAAATCCATGGTCTGGACTCTGGAGGCTGTCAACATAAGAGACCATGGCAAAAAGACTCTTAGACCGTGGCTTTTATTTAATTTTTTTGAGTCCGTCCGAAACCCGTTATTTGAGTCCGTTATTATAGAGTTTTCAACTAACATTTTTTTTTTCATTTCAGGAATATCACTATAACTTTTACGTGGAAATGATGGATGAGATTTTGTCTTTCATATATTTGGTTAAGGTTGCCATGTTGGGCTTGTTTTACAGTGGTTGTATTAGACTATGGTAGATTTGAAAACTCTAATTAGTGTGGTTTGTCTTAGATTAATTTGAATGTATTTGGATGTAATTCTTATTTTGCATACAAGGCAGGTGGAGGAAAACTTAGTAGAACTTGTCCATTTTAGATATATAGTTGAGGATTTCGGCACAACTTTTTATACAAAGACTCTGTGGTCATATTATATAGAATATTAAACCATGCGGTGGATTCAATAGAAATTCTATTTGCACTTTGGTTTCGTGTCTGTGTTTTAAACTTATAATTCAGTTCTCTTTTCTTTTAGCTCTGAGATTCGTTTCTTTGTTGCCCACACACTATTTTCATAGCGTCATTTTTGGTGTGTTTTGGTTGGTGTTATATCAGTCTTATTATTTACAAAGAAAGACAGCAGATTGGGATAAGATTCAATAGCATGGGCTTATAAATTATGAATTGTGTACCATTTTTCGATATAAAGTAGGCAAGAAGCAAAAGTATTACTATAGAAAATGTTCATAGCTAGTTAGATTTCTTCATAACATATGAACGAATTTGGGATTCATGATTATCCTAATTTATGATTTTTCTAATCCTCAAGTAAAAAAAAGGTAAAATTTAACGAAATGAATCTAGAAAATTACTATTTCAAAGAAAAATTTGTCAAAATTACAACTACCAAAAAATGAGTAACATTTGGAGAAATAAGAACATTTGAAAGAATAACAGCTAAGCCAATAGAGATTCCAAATAGGAGAATTAACAGTCCAGTAAAATTCACAACTAGTGCTTCTTGGCTTTGCTGCAGGCCTAAGAAAATGAACCTCTCCACCAAACCAGTTTCAGCAGTATCTATTGCTATGAAGAAAATAACTATGCCAAAGAAAACGTGCCACCGGAGCCAGCTTAGACCTTGTTCCCGATTCTGTTCCAGGGAACATGAAGGAGAAAAAGGCGAAGAGCCACTGCAAAATAATTGCAAGATTATGTATGGTTAATATAAGATCCTATTATGCTTTGATGTTTTGTACAAAGAAAATTTATCAAATAAGTAACAGAGGACTCGATGTTTAACAGTCAACTCACCCACTAAAAGAGCAAATTTCATCATTTTGGCATCTAAAACTATTAGTTAGACATGCATTAATCTGGAGAAGTGGACAAAGAGGCAAGCAATTGATTATATTACAAAGAACTAAAAAGAAATGAGTCTTTAAAGAAATGCATGTATCCACTACTCACCATGAGACTCTGAACCAGGAAACAACCTAAAGCCAACATCATATGACTGCAAGGACAGTACTCACTGGTCAAGCAGATATAACAACCATAGTCTAAAAAAAAGTAGTTTTGTCATAGTCTAAGAGTCTTTTTGCCATGGTCTCTTATGTTGACAGCCTCCAGAGTCTAGACCATGGCTTTTGTTTTTTACAAATGTGAAAATTTTAACAAACTTTGGCATATGCAGTTTTGTCAAGTTCATAGTTTACAAGAAACTAAGAACAACAGATATGAGCTATTCTACTTCTAAATACTTACCTTCTCCTACAATTAAAACAAACCCAACAACCATGAACAATGGGTGCAGCTGTACAAGAGAGGACATAAATTTAACCTCCAACATAATTAATTATACATATGAATAAGACTTAATAAATTTATACTAACTTCCCCACCATATATCAGGAAGCTCCATCACTGATAAACTCCAATCACCTCTGTACCTTAATGGTTTTTGAGGGAATTTTCTCCCTAATTTGACGAAAAGTTCGGATGAATTTCTTGAGATCAGTGTCCCTATACTCAAATACCAAGTACAAAACTGTCTTCCCTTCTTTATTCTGGCCTTGTTTGACATCCATTGTAAGACCCCAACTTTTATGAATAAAGATGAATTTTCTATAATTATCATTTTTGAATATTATGAAATGAATTTGATATTATGTTATAGTTGTGGGTAATATTTATAAATTTTTCAAAAGTACATGAGTTGTTATATAATATTCGATTGGTTAGGGAATATTAAATGCAATGAGCGCAATCATTAGTGGACCCCATGAAAATTATTGTTTGATTGAGAAAACGACAAAACTATTTTATTGAAAATAACGGTGAAAGTTTTACCGTTAATACTGTTGAAATACTCAGTAGTAAAAGTATAGTAATACACGTGGTTGCATAATAGCACACGGTATTAATTATTGATGCTTACGTGAGAAGTCACTCAGTTTTGTTCAATTATTGCTTCAGTAATTGTTGCATACTATCTCACGTTAATTGATTCAATTATTGTCAATATTTTATATATAATTAAATAAATAATTGAGATAACAAAGTTGTTAATATTATTATTTGCAATATTAACGATGTCTAGAAGTTCTGCCAAGAGAGAGGTTTGGTCACCTAATTAAGGCGCATGATAGGAGAAATCCTTATTGGAAAGCCCCCTCTTTCCTGGGAACGACCTGGTTCGATTAATATTGTGAATTATAATAATGATGATAAGTGTTGTTAAAAATATTGAGGAATTTTTATGAAGTATTTGTTGTAAGTTTGGCGTGTTATTTAAACCCCCACTTACCCATTTTTCAAAACTGTCGGTGGAAAGTAATTTCAGGTTTTGTTATATATATATATATATATATATATATATATAAGTATATATATATATATATATGTGTGTGTGTGTGTGTTAGTCAATTTGGTTGGGTTGGGGGTGGGGTGGGGTGGGGTGGGGAAGTTGGTATTCACGTGGAGGGAGTATAATTATATATATATATATATATATATATATATATATATATATATATATATATATATATATGATAGGGATTTTGGTGAGGCGGGGATGGAGTACTATAGGTATTAATTATATATATGTATATGCAATGTTTGAAAATTAGCGGGGAGGGGTACAATTATTATTATTATATATATATATATATATATATATATATATACATGTGTTAATTTGAAAGGAATTCACGGGAATTGGTAGGTAGTATCACGGGGGTAATGACCCGTGAGTTTATAAATATATAATATATAATATAAATAGAATATATTATATTTTATTTAAAAAATTTTGTTTTAAATCTGGACCGTCCGTTAAAAAGTAAATTAATCTGGACCGTTCATGAATTAGTTACTATTCAGTCCATTCTTCTATAAATAGAAGCTCATTCTTTCATTATTTCTTACGAATTCAATTTGAAACTCTAGAGAGAAACTATAGAGAGAAAGAAGAAAAGTGTTCTCGCTATTTCACTACTCATATATCCAATACTCTTCTTTTTTAAGGTAAGGGGTATTATTTTTTCTTTAAATCTTCATGAAGAGAACTTACATTATTCCATTCTTTGTTATTATGTTGGAATAACTCGTATACATGTAATCTGCATACTTGGCTGAAATTCTTTTGTTATTTCATTCTTTATTATTACATTGGAATATCCTGTCTTTGCGTTTTCTGTGGGACTGGTTCCGTCTTTATTATTACATTGGAATATCCTGTTTATTTGTGCGTTTTATCTTGGACTTGGTTCCGCTCTTTATTATTACATTGGAATATCTTGTGCATGCGTGCGTTTACAGGACTGGTTTTCTCGTCTTTATTATTACATTTGAAATATCATGTCTATGTATTTTATCTTGGGACTGGTTCCGTTATTTATTATTCTGTTTGAATAACCTATCTGTGCGGTCTATCGCATGCCTGGTGATTTCTTTTGTTATTCCATTCTTTATTATATTCAGTTGGTTAAAGTTTTGACTTCTATACTCCATGAAATTAGTGGAATATCCTTGATATTTGCGCTTCATCTAGTATCTTTTTATGGAAATATTCTTCTGAACAATCTTGAATTTTTCTCTACAAAGAAGTATCATGTTGACAATTTAGACGCTATTAGTTCCTGAATAAATTAATTCTTGAACTTGTTTTATTGAATTCTTATATCATTGTTATTATCCTCATGTTTATATTTTTTTGAAAGTCATATGTGGCCTGTAGTGCATAGATGGACTTGGTATGATTATGACCAGGGATTATTCGGTGTAATCATGACCATAATATTACTAATGATGTGGTAAAAGTCCTCATTGGCCCGTAGTGCATTGATGGACAGTTGTTGGCATAATCATGACCATTGATGAATACACGAATATCCTTGGCCCGTAGTGCATGGATAATTTGTGGTCGTGATACTAATGAATATCTTTGGCCGTAGTGCAGTGATGATGTGGATTATTTATTAAGCTGAGTCCCAGCGATAAAAGTGATGAAAACCCTTTTAAATCATAAAAGATAGTAGATTTTATTCTCTACTTGACTCTTTTAATGGATTGCTTATTCATTGCAGCTAAACTTGATGTCTATTATATTTTATCAGTTTAACATTGTTGAAGACTAATGATAATTTATTCTGCATTATCTTAGTCATAATATTTCTTACTGGGCTAGTTGAACTCACCCTTTCTTTCACTGTTCTCTTCAGGAAATGAGAATGTAGTCGGGACTAGTCGGGAAACGGAGTGACGGTCCGAGATGGTGTCTTATTAGTCCTCACTATTCTATAAAATAGTGTAATAATAAATGTAATGAGGACTTATTCTGAGAGTGGATATTGTCTAGAAGACAATATTTGTATTAAAACTCACAGCTCTTGTAGTATATTTAAGATTGTATTTGTATTCTGTACCATGTATTTGGAGACTCAAAATAGGTGATGTATACCTATTTTGGGGGCGTCATAGTTGGTATCAAAGCTTAGGGATATGATCCCTGGCTAAGATGTGAGACAAGAACTAGGAGGGGAGAGACGGGGAATTCCTTCACTAGTATGACCTACCTAAGTTTATTTGGTATTTAATTGGTCGGTCAGAGCATAGGGATAATATGTGATATGTTAATTAACCCTTGTTTTGTGGCTGTATTTAAAAATGACATCCGAGAATGTTGAGAACATCAATGGAGCACGAGAGACCGTTGAGTCTCCACGGATCAATAATCGAGGATAATGTGCATCGAAGGCGACAATCCTCGTGGCAAATAACAACACCGACCGGATGATGAGCGATGGAATGTTCGGAGGCTTTATCTGATTCATGCAACATCGAGCAAGAGCGACTCTGTAAAAAATGCGGTGGGAACACCGGCAACTCTCGAACGGTCACCATTAAGCGATTCAAGGAACTAGGACCACCGGAGTTTTTGGAGAGCCAAAACCACTTAAAGCGCGAGACGTGGATAAAGCGGATCTGCAAGATATTTGATGTCTGGGATGCTCGAGGAGCAAAAGTTCCCTTTGCCACCTTCATGTTGCGTGCGTGCAGAGGCGGATTCTTGGTGGGAATCAGTAAAAGCGTACTCAACTTTGCCATGGCGAAGATGACTTGGGAGAAGTTCGAAGAATTGTTCAACGACAAGTACTTTCCCAAAAGTATTAAATCACATGAAAGAGGTAGAGTTCATCAAGTGGAGCAAAACAACACGGCCGTGTCGCGATCTGAAAGCAAATTTGCCGAGTTATCCGGTTTTTGGTCCCATTTGGTTGATAATGAGGAGAGAATGACGTGAATGTTTCTAAGAGGTTTGAAACCCGAGATACGTCAATATCTTATCTCTCATAAACTGTTTTTGTATTCAAATGTTGTTAATAGGGCTCAGTTATTGGAGCGCGATAATGAGTCAACCCAACCAAAAGAGAGCAGCCGGCAAAATAATAATACCAGTGATAACAGTCATCGAAGCGGTGACAATAAGCATGGAGGGAATCAACATGCCAGAAATGGTAACCACTTCGATGGTAATCATGGCCAAAATAATAAGAATGGACATTTCAAGAAGAGGAGATTCAACAATGATGGAAAGACATCAGCACCAGCACCCGTTGTTAAGGAAGGAGAACGACCACCTAACATATGCTTCAAATGCGGAAGGGAGGGACACATCAGTCCAAATTGCGTGATGCCGTCCAAAACATGTTATAATTGTGGAAGAGAAAGTCACCTAGCCCGATTTTGTCGTTCACCGAAGACAAGTTCAGCTAGGATGGAGGCACCAAAGAGGCGTCCCTGGAAAAGTTAAAGCCAAGATGGTCAAGGGAGAGCGTTTGTCGTGACCTCCCAGAAAGCAAAGAACCTGAACGAGGTCATCATGGGTAAGCTTATCATAAACTCTAGCGGAGTATATACCTTATTTGATACTGGGTCTACCCATTCTTTTATTTCTCCTACTTGCGCTCAACGTTTAAATTTAACTCCGGAGAAATTGGACTTTGACTTATCTGTTGAAACTCCGTTGGGAGAAACCTTCATTACATCCACTGTTTATAAGTCTTGTTTGGTTCAAATCGGTACTCTCACATTACCTGTCGATATTATTTCATTGAAAATACTTGCATTTGACGTAATTCTAGGGATTGATTGGTTAACTACTTATCATGCAAAAATTGATTATTTTCGTAAAGTTGTTAGCTTTCATATTCCTAACCAACCTATTATGCTTGAATTCAAGCAACCAAACCATTAAAATCAATCACTGTCATCTCAAGCCATAAAGCTATTCGTTTATTAAAAAATGGATGTCAAGCTTTCGTAGCTCATGTCACGGATCTAAACAAAAATATGTCAGTTTTGAATGATATTTCTATTGTTGATGAATTTCCTGACGTATTCCTTGAAGAACTTCCTGGCCTACCCCCAGAACGTGAAATTGAATTTTTTATCGACCTTGAACCCGGTACAAAATCCATTTCCAAAGCCCCATATAGAATTGCTCCTATTGAACTTCAGGAGTTAAAGACCCAACTGCGGGAATTGTTACACATCGATTTCATTCGTCCTAGTACTTCTCCTTGGGGTGCTCCTGTTCTATTCGTGAAGAAGAAAGATGGGAGTATGTGACTTTGTATTGATTATCGGGAGTTGAATCATGTCACCATCAAAAATAGGTACCCATTGTCACGTATTGATGACTTGTTTGACCAATTGTAATGCGCCAAATTCTTTTCAAAGATTGATCTTCGTTCCGGATATCACCAATTGAAGATTAGAACCGATGACATTCCAAAGACGACTTTCAGAACTCGGTACGGGCATTATGAATTCCTAGTCATGTCTTTTGGATTGACTAATGCTCCTGCTGCCTTGATGGATATGATGAACCGAGTATTCAAAGAATATTTGGATCACTTTGTGGTCGTCTTTATTGATGACATCCTTATTTATTCCAAAAGCCGTGAAGATCATGAGCAACACTTGAGGCTGATACTCCAAAAGCTTCGTGAATATAAGCTTTATGCCAAGTTGAAGAAATGCGAGTTCTGACTTGAGGAAGTAGCATTCCTTGGGCACGTGGTATTAAGTCATGGAATATCTGTTGACCCAGCAAAGATTGAAGCCATTCAAAGCTGGGAGCAACCTAAATCAGTGACCGAAGTACGTAGCTTTCTCGACCTAGCTGGTTATTATCGGAGATTTGTAGAAGGGTTTTCACGAATTGTTACTCCCTTAACTCAGCTGACTCGGAAAGATACAAAATTCGGTTGGAACGAGGAATGTGAGAAGAGTTTTTAAAAACTCAAGAGAAGACTCATTTCAGCACCTGTTCTGACAATACCATCTAGCTCGGAGGAACTAGGACCACCGGAGTTTTTTAGAGAGCCAAAACCACTTAAGGCAGAGACGTGGATAAAGCAGATCTGCAAGATATTTGATGTCCTGGGATGCTCCGAGGAGCAAAAGGTTCACTTTGCCACCTTCATATTTCAAAGCGATGCGGCGATTCTTGGTGGGAATCAGAAAAGCGTACTCAACTCGCCGCATCAAGATGACTTGAGAGAAGTTCCAAGAATTGTTCAACGACAAGTACTTTCCCGAAAGTATTCGTCACATGAAAGAGGTAGAGTTCATCAAGCTGGAGCAAAACAACATGACCGTGTCGCAGTACGAAGCCAAGTTTGTCGAGTTGTCCCGGTTTGCGTCCCATTTGGTTGATAATGAGGAGAGAAAGACGCGAATGTTTCTAAGAGGTTTAAAACCCGAGATACGTCAAATGACTCAATCTCCTTAATTTTGTTATTATAATACTTATTATGGGCCCAAGTATAAATTATGATTCACATGTGACCTAAAATTAATTAAATGAAGGACAGAAAAGACGGGATGAATGAACAAGATCGCAATTAATGAATGGAGCATTAAAAGAGCAAAAAAGGAAAAACCCTAGATTTTGGCCCCCTAGAGTTCGGCCACCCTAGTGTTCAGTCACCTCAAGGTGGGTCTTCCTTAAGGAAAATTTCAACCAATCTCTTCCCCGACTAAACTTGGTTCGAACTATTGGAACAAAACAAGAAAATGGATAAAATGTGACGCCCCCAAAACAGGTATACATCACCCATTCTGAGTCGCCAAATACATGGTACATAATACACATAAAAACTTAATTATACAACTATCGTGTAAAATACGACAAAACATAAGCTGAGAGTTTTAACACGAATATTGTCTTCTAGACAATATCCACACTCAATGGAGTCCTCATTACAATTATTATCACACTATTTCATAGAATAGTGAGGACTACTAAAGCCACTTATCCTGGACCATCACTCCATTCCCCGACTCGTCCCAGCTATATTATCATCTCCTGAAGAGAACAATAAAAGAAAAGGATGATCTCAACTAGCCTAGTAAGAAATATTATGACTAAGATAATGCAGAATAAATTATCTTTAGCCTTCAACAATATAACAACTGATAGAATATAATAGACAACAAGTTTTAGATCAACAACTGCAGCGGAATAAACAATCCATTAGAAGAGTCAAGTAGAGCATGATATCTACTATCTTCTATGATTTAAAAAGTTTTTCATCAACTTTATCATTTGAGACTCGACAATAAATAAACCACATCATCGAATCATCCTTGCACTATGGCCAAGGATATTCATATAATCATCAATGGTCATGATTATACTTAGAATAATCCTCGGTCATAATCATACCACCAATCGCCCATCAATGCACTTTCTGAACTAATAAGGACTTTTACCGCATCATTTGTAACATTACGGGTCATGATTATACCGAATGATCCCTGATCATAATCATATAAATCAACACTCCATCTATAAATGTAAGCCAAAGATGACTTTCATCACAATATAAGCATGAGGATGATGACTTTAAATTTATCCAGAGTTTAAAAATATCAAAATTGTCAACATGATACTACTTTGTGGAGTAAAATTCAAGAATAATATTCATGTATCAAAATTAATTTGGACAGAAAAGAAATATATTTTTTTCTGGTGAATAGTACCTCGTGAATAGTACCCTGTGAATAGTAATTCGGGAATAGTACCTCGTGAATAGTACCATGACATGAAAAGTACCCCAAATACTTGAGTGAATAATATTCGGGTGAATAGTAATTAGGTGAATAGTAACGCATGAATAGTAACTCGTGAATAGTAATCCAGCATGAAAAGTGCCCCGAATACTCGAGTGAATAATATTTGAGTGAATAGTAACTAGGTGAATAGTAACCCATAAATAGTAACTTATGAATAATATTCCATCATGAAAAAATCAATATTTATCAAGAAAGCTCAGAATAATATTTCCATGAAAAGATACTGGATGAAGCGCAAATATCAAGGATATTCTACTAATTTCATGGAGTATATAAGCTAAAACTTCAACAAAATGAGTATAGAATTCAAAATCTGAAACAAAATAATATTACTTACATACTACAGAGTATGAAAGAAAATATTATTTCAAGCGAATATTGAACAAAAATAACATCCCTTGAACAAAAATAATATTCCAACGAATATTTAACGAAGATAATATTCCTACGAATATTGAACGAAGATAATATTCTTTATGAATATTGAACGAAAATAATATTCATACGAATACGAAAAATAATATCTCTTCAAAATATGAAATAAATAATACCCCTTACGACTGTTGAACGAAAATAATATTACTACGAATATTGAACGAAGATGATATTCCTTACGAATATCGAACGAAAATAATATTCATACGAATACGAAAAATAATATCTCTTCAAAATATGAAATAAATAATACCCCTTACCTCAGAAGAAGACTAGATACTAGAATAGTGAAGTAGCAGAATTCTCTTCTTATTTCTCTCTATAGCTTCTCTCTCTATAGCTTCTCACTCTATAATTGTTCTTGTGAGTCTTAGTGAATTTGTGAGAATGAAGGAAGAATGAACTTCTATTTATAGGAAAATATAGTTTCGATAATTGCACATTTTTGGGCTCAAAATATTACAATATACACTACAAGAAATTACACAAAAAATGACGCTAAAATTTGTCACATAAAATTCATTTTTCGTCACTAAAACATTTGGTGACGAGTGTTAATCGTCACAGAGACCGTCACCGTATGAGCATGGTATTAGGTTTATTTGACAATATTTGATGTCGTCACTAAATGTTTTAACTTATAGTGACGATCTACACCATTGTCACTATAATTAATTACTTTTAGTGACGTTAATAGTGTCACTATTTGAATGAAACTTTCGTCACTCTATAATATGTTTCGTCATCAAAACTTAGTGCATTAAATGACGAAAATCTTTTTTCGTCATTAAATGATATTGTTTTAGTGACGAAAATATGTTACTCTATTTAAATCATCTAATTTTAATGACGACAATATTGTCATATTTATGATTATTCTTTCGTCGTGTTATTGTGTTTATCGTCGCCAAAAATAAGAAAATAAATGATTTGCATAACAATTCGTCACCTAATGCTATATTTAACATGACAATTATGTCGTTGTCATTTCATATTTTAAATAATATTACAAAATAATTTGTCACCAAAGAGTTATTTTTGGGGACACATTTTTCAATGTCATAATTAAATACTTATGGTGACGATACATCTCAATCACGTAAAGAGTTAATAATAGTGACAAAATTAGTTGTTTATTGACTAAATGAAAACTAAATATAAATTTATAGATCTAGAAATAAGAAAAAATATTACACTAAGATGATGACCAATAAATTCCAACCCTTTAAATAAAATTATCGTGTTATACAACAACACTAGTAGAGATCCGAAAGCAACAAACTCGTATTTTACCAACAAAAAAACGCAGATTAATTAACACTCAAATACATGAACATGTGCATGAACTATTTTCACAATAAAGTGCAAAGTAATGAGCCAATGACCACTATGTGCATGAACTATTTTCACGTGAACTCTAGACGCACAAAGCTTCTGATTTCATCCTTCAGCGCCTCTATTTTCTGCTTTACATCAGGCCGTCCCAAGATCTCTTCATATTTCTTCTTCATATTTCTTCTAGATTTCTAGCTGAAAGGTCTCCTTATTCATTGCGCATACATTCTTGGCTTTAGATGAAGTATACCATTCTTGTAAAAGAACCATGGTGAATGTCCTCACATCCATTGAATAAATAATTGCAGCCTTTATCTGTTGTAAGGTCCAATAGGGATCTGCATGTGCACCACCAAGTGACTCTTGCAGTTGGTTTAAAAATCCCATTCAGATAGCATAACAAGTAAAATATGGTAAAGCTAAACAAAACCTAGAAAACAAGAGGGGTCTGACATTTTTAAACTACACAAATTCAATTTCATGACAGAAAAAAAATAGAGAAGCAGCGTGAGAGAACATTATTGAATCAATATAACTGATTTATTTACTTTCCTCCTAGCATGTGTTCCAATCATACCTGTTTGACGCATAACATTAACTACCTAAAGGAGGAAAAACATTGACCTCTATGTAAGGTACCTACCTCTTCCATAATTTATAACATTAAAAGACTTATATACCTGTTTGTAAATATTTATGTCTTTCATGGCAAAACAACAAACAAAACAATTTTACCACCTAGTGAGTTTAGGATCTGCAGGTCCTAAAGATGGTCCAATAACAACTACTTTAATCCTTATATTCCGCCATTGTCTTCTGAAAAAAATTGTAACACCATCCATAACTGCAACCAAGTTTAGTAAAATATATAGCTATTAACACAAAAAAAAGTAACAAGATCAGAAAATATAACATACTCGCCATGCAAAACCATGGTATCATCCATAAGCACCTTCCTTTTATTAGCCCAAGGAGCAGACCTGTGATGTTTCAGAAACATGTCAGGCTGCGGAGTATCCTTTACTTTCAAAACTGAAGACTTTCTTCCAACTGCAGCAACAGTAAGTTATATTAGAAACATCTAAAGCGAAAGGAAACCTTGTAACAAGTAAATAATTTAGATGTTATAACTTCTAGAAAATAACAAAGGTAATTACTCTCTCAATTCTGAAAAATTATGCTTCATGTCCACAATGTAAAATGAAAGAACCGTTTCATATACCTACGATGGAAGACAACAAATCATCGTCATCAGGAACAGACTCGGGAGTTCTTTTCGTTCGGACTATGGCTGAAGACTGAACTGAATCTTAACGAACATAAATCCAACCATCATACTTCTCACATCCACAACAATGATAAAATATAGTGTATTATAAATGAATAATATTCCAATAATTTTTAAGCTTTCAATTCGTTTTTCCTTTTTCTTGCTCTTCCTTGAGTTCTTCAAGTTCCAAACACACCCCAAAGGTCACCATGGAAGAATGGTGGTTCTCATCAGCATTAGATATATTCCAAAAAATTAAAAGTCCTATATATTGTGACAAAAAAATGTTGATAAACATTACTTACATACATGCACTAAACATCACCAGTAAATTAGGATTCCTATATATTTTACTGCAATAAAATCCCAAAAGACTAGGGCCTAGACTCATCAAATCAACTAGAGTTATAACCACCACCCTCCTTTTGAGAAAGGCTACATGAACCATATCAATTACCTCCTCATCCAGGGCTTCAAGATCCCCAGAAATGCATAGGCGGTGATATAAAAGAGCCACGTAATCTGCAGCAACCTCGGTCAATTTCCACTGAGATAAACTAGCAGCTAGTTTTTGGATTTTAATAGACAAGTATGAAGTAGAATCCAAGCATGATATTATTAGTCTCGAACACTCTTCATGAAGATCATCTACAACCCAAAATTCAGCAAGCCAACAAAGCTCTAAATAAGTTACCAGTTCATTTAGCTTTTCGTTAGCATCCAAATTATCCCAAAAACAGCCGGATACAGGAAGAGGCAGCACATTTGAATAGAACCAATCAACTAGTTTCATCAGTGCTTTCCAACTGCTGGAGACTTTAATGGTTTGTGAATGGCTGCAACATAAATACTTGAAAGTGAGCTAAAAAGCTTTGCTTTCGAGACAGGGAAATATAAAATTTGCCGGGGTGTTGGGGTGGGGGGGGGGTGGGGGAGGGGACAGCAGAGAATAAAAAATTTGCATGTACAACAAGATGTTCGAAGCATATGTCTAGCATATATATAACCCCCTAACTTATGGGTAATCCTGACCAGTTGCCTGCAAAGCACACTCTGTATACCCCAAAATAGCACGTCTACTACATAATAACTAGTGAAATCCTTAAAGTGACATCTTTGAAATAGAAAATAAGTATACAGATATGAAAATGGGGAACAGAAAATACAGTTTGGTAGAATATTTAGTTCTGAATCTGTTTTTTCTTACTTGAGGAAGTTTAAATATAATAATTAAACTTCCTGGAAAATGTAGCATCGTAAAACCTATTGATAAATTTTTCTTCTTTTTGACAAATTAAAAACTACTGGTAGCTATAACTGCGAATTAATATTTCCCAAAATTTCCATCTTCAACATAGTGATAATTAGGAAGAAGGTAAGTAAGTTGGTTACAACTCAACTCAACAATGTCGGGAATAACTGATAACAGTAAAACTGTCAGGCCCAGTAAAATATAGTCAGGACATATTAGCAAGTATTTTCTAGAGAATAGCTTATTCCATATGATCCCAAAGAGTTAGTTAAGAGGGTAAACTAGTATTTTGTTTAGTTGTACTGTGCTATAAATATAGCTGATGTAATAGATGAAAGACAAAACTATTATGATAAATGAAATTCTTAAATAGTGAGCTCATTTGAGTCACAGTAATGCTTTAGATTTTTTTAGATTATATTGGATCTACTAGTAAAATATGTTTAAAGGTTTCATTATTTTCAAATGAAATGATAATGAATCAGTTCATTGGTAGTAAAATATAAAGAAGTAAGCACATGTCTTGCATTCCTGACCGAAACAAAGCACGCAAGTAATCACAACTTGAACATAAGATAACTTTGTGAACATGCATATGTGGTACCGATAGACAACATATATTACATGCCCAATGTAGCAGTGCATTTGGCTTAGCTTCCAAAATAACGTCCCTGTAATTGAAATGCAAATTGAGTTAGAATTGTTAAGTGAAACACCCCCCCTTTCTCTATCCTTCCTCTTCTTAAAAAAAAGTACTACATGCACTATGGTGATTGGCATTAAAAACAAAGCTTACTCCCATCCAATACTGAAAATAACGTCCCTATAATTGGAATGCAAATTCAGTTAGAGTTATTAGAATTTTTAAGTAAAACACCCCCACCCCTTTCTCTGTCCCTCCTCTTAAAAAAAGTACTACATGCACTATGTTATTGGCATTAGAAACAAAGTTTACTACTCAAGTCAAGACCAGTGGCGAAGCCACATAACTTGTAAAGATGATTGTGTCCCTTGATTTACTAATGTAAATGATGATTCTTTCTTAGTTTTGGGCGAGTACTCTAGGTGAAGCAAAAGTAGCGTTCTCAAGTCACACACCAAAGGGAGAGATAACTTTCTTGATTGAAGGAAAGGCAATATGTAGTGCTGAAACTCCGTCTGAGTCTCAGCTAGAGAATGAACTTAGAGAATTTATCTCCAATGGGCAGAGTCTTTCAATGGTAATAGTTGCATCTGTTTTTTCTTTTATTTGTTCAAAAATTTGTCTACTGTAACTGCAGATGCTGGATTCAATATTTACCAGTAATTAATTGATCTATCATCATATATCTTTAATAAGTTGAAATTTTGGAATTGCTATATTTTCCTAGAGGTTGTATCTTGTAGCTTGTGTCTTGTATCTTGTATCCTAGATATTATATTTCTAGCAATAAGAGTCATCTTGAAACTTCTGCCTTTTTTCTTCAAAAATTTCTTTCGCAATTCCATTCGTGAAAATAACATTCAAAGATTGTTAACGCCAAGATCTTCTGTGGCGTCCCGTCGCGTAAGGCGTCACGATCCTCGCATAATAAACACGATCAACACCAAAAGCTTGCGAACTTTGATAAGTCGGGGATAAACTTCGGCGTGAGAGTCGATGCTGATGATCATAAGGTTAACAATGGAGGATAAAATATCTAGTGTATTGAGAGAGATAAAATTATCGATTCTGTGCTTGGAAGACTCCTTTTCTATGATATACTCTTAGGCCCGATTTCTTGTGCCATCCACCACCAACTGACACAGTCCCCCATAGCTGGCGATCTCAGCCGACTACATGCAGCACCTGCCACATCCCTTCACTGTTTGCCACTTTCGGTATTGATCCCCATCCACATTAATGCCTTGCGAACATATCGATTAACGACTATCTTATTCATCATTCTGGGTCGAGGATGGAGATATTTAAACATCTCTTCGGGTCACATTGCTGACCGACCACCCAACAAAGAGGACCCAACTGAAATGACCCGGTAATTAACCAAGTAACTCGGTCCAAGCCCTTTGGCCCAATATCTAAAATATCATAGCCCAACATTGCCCCCAGTCTTCTATTAAACAGGATGTTTAATGAAAGAGTATAAATGACATCGGTCCAGGAAAAAAGGAATTATAATAAGATCAATAAAGGCCCAAAATATAGTTTACCGAAGCTCATCTGGTGAACATCAAATATCAACACAAAGGGTTCATCTTCGCCGACCTCTACAGAAGTACCAGCTGAAAAGCCTTTAACTACTAAAGCTCAAGCCACAGAATCAACTCCCACTGAAGGCACAAGCCTACCTCGCCAAACAAAGTAAGCTAGCTGAAAATCAAAACACCCCATCACACAGACTTACAACGAGTGCTTCCTCGATATGCCCCTTGACGAACGGACCCAGGTCCTTCGTGCAAAAAGAGGAAAATCTAAATAACTTCTCCAACCGCCGAAGAGCCACAAGTACCTCCCACAGAAGCCGGTCTTCCTTCGGACACCCTTGTTGAAATTGTGGTTTTTGACAAAGAGCCCGAAGAACAAGTAGAGCGCATATCGATGAGATCCCTCACTCTCTGCCAGAATCCAATGGGAAATTCCCATTTCTGCTTTACAACGCCTCGTCTGCGGATCCGTAATCTGATGACCCTTAGGTTCGTGATAGTTCCATCATGGACCTGATGGACGAAGGAATGAAAAACCATACTAAAGGAATTTGATATTTAACTTATTCAATTACATCTCGGCCCATCAATTTGAACTGATTCATTAACATTAATCATCTGCAGGCAAACACTATCTTCGGGCGCCTCCGTCCCAAATACAAAGAAGCCAAAGCCGAAGAAGACGTCGCCCGGAGAGAGAATGCCATTCTGAAGTCTACGTTGGCAAAAGAGAGAAGCAACCTTGACATTGCTCTACTCAACAATGAGTGCCTTCGAAAGGATCTCGACAAGGTCAAAAAAAAGAGATGGAGACGACCAAGGCCACACATCGGGTCATCTCAGCTATACATGTCGACCTGCCAAGATAAAGAATCAAAGCATCTGGCACATCGTCAGAAGCTTGAAGAAAAGCTCAAAGAACTTCGGGCCCTCAGGGATTTGAGTCCGCCATTGACCGAAAATCTTTGTAAGAAAATCCAGGCAGCAAACAGAAAATCCGCCGAGCTAAACGATGAGATCGTCCATATGTAATGCTGAAGAATATGAAATCGGCCGAAGTAAAGGCAAGAAAAAGCTTGTCGTGACCAATATAGATCCATCTCTTCTAGACTCTTCAGACGGTGATGATGACGATGAATAAGCCTGAAGATGACCTCCTCTTATCTTTAGTTGTAGTAGAACTTTCTGTAAAAATTCTAACTTTTTGTGAACAATTAATATTAATAAAATATCAACTTCATGTCTTATTCCTTCTGTGTGAACATTTCTTGTCATTAATTCAGCATCAATCAACTTGAAAAATGTACAAGTGCCTCTTATCTTAAACTATTAGTCAATAATCAAGCAAATTATATAACAGTTAAGAACAATAATAATATAATCCGAACTCAACACTTGAACAAAATAAAGTAATGCATACTTATCGTTACCGAAGTGTGAGACAGATCATGAAAATAAGAAGAATTTAGCCGATCCTCCTTGCAACATCGGGAATTTGTTTACCGCATAGGCTATAACAAAGATATAAGGACATTTGTCTACCACGCAGGGTATAACAAAGATATAAGGTCATTTGTCTACCACGCAGGGTAAAACAAAGATATAAGGACATTAGAATTTGTTTACCACACGGGGTAAAACAAATTCATAAGGACACACCTAACAATAAGGCTACCATCGAATGGTTAGCGAGTCCGATGAAACCTCCTTACTTCGGTGAATTTGTTTACCACTCGGGGTAAAACAATAGTTAAAGGACTATGAATTTTTTTTACCACGCAGGATATAACAAACCCATGAGGACACACCTACCGAATAGGCTACCATCGAATGGTCAGCGAGTCCGAAGGCACTCATTTTTGAAGACAGCAATGTCAAGGTTGCTTCTTTCTTTTGCCAACACAAACTTTAGAATGACATTCTCTCTTCGGGCGACGTCTTCTTCGGCTTCAGCTTCGACTTCTTTGTATTTGGGACGGAGGCGCCCGAAGACAGTGTTTGCCGGCAGATGATCAATGTTAATGAATTAGTTCAAATTGATGGGCCGAGATGTAATTGAATAAGTTAAATATCAAATTCCTTTAGTATGGTTTTTCATTCCTTCGTCCATCAGGTCCATGATAGAACTATTGCCGAACCAGTGGTCATCGGTATCACGGACGAAGGTGTTGTAGAGCCGAAATAGGAATTTCCCATTGGATTCTGGCAGAGAGTGAGGGATCTCATCGATATGAACTATACTTGTTCTTCGGGCTCTTTGTCAGAAACCACAATTTCAACCAGGGTGTCCGAAGGAAGATCGGCTTCTGTGGGAGGTACTTGTGGCTCTTTGGTGGTTGGAGAAGTTATTTGGTTTTTTCTCTTTTTACACGAAGGACTTGGGTCCGTTCGTCAAGGGGCATATCAAGGAAGCACTCGTTGTAAGTCTGTGTGATGGGGTTTTTTGATTTTCATCCAGCTTGCTTTCTTTGGCGAGGTTGGCCTATCCCTTTAGTGGGAGTTGATTTTGTGGCTTGAGCTTCGGTAGTTAAAGGCTCTTCAGGTGGTACTTCTGTAGAGGTCGGTGAAGATGAACCCTTTGTGTTGATATTTGATGTTCACCAGATGAGCTTCGGTAAGCTATATATTGTGCCTTTATTGATCTTATTATAATTCCTTTTGTCAACTGGCAGATGTCATTTATACTCTTTCATTAAACATCTGTTTAATAAAAGACGGAAGCAATGTTGGGCTATGATATTTTAGATATTGGGCGAAAGGGCTTGGGCGAAGTTACTGGGTTAATCTAAGGTCATTTCGGTTGGGCCGATCGATTGGGACCTCTTTGTTGGAGTCGGGTCGGTAAGGTGACCAATGAGATGTTTAAATATCTCCATCCTTGACCGGTAATGATGAATAAGATAGCTGTTGACCGATATGTCTGCAAGGCATTAATGTGGATGGGATTCAGTCGGCCGAAGGTGGCAATCAGTGATGGGATGTGGCGGAGTCTTTGCATGCGATCACCGAGATCGCCAATAATGGGGGCTATGTCAGTAGGTGGTGGATGGCACAAGAAACCGGGCCTAAGAGTATATAATAGAAAAGGAGTCTTCCAAGTATAGGTAACTAATAATTTTATCTCTCTCAATACACTAGATATTTTATCCTCCATTGTTAACCTTGTGATCACCTGTACTGACTCTCACGCCTGAGCTATCCCCCGACGGTCGATGGGCCAATCGAGCTTTTGGTGTTGATCGTGTTTATTGTGCGAGATCGAGAATGTCTTACGTGATTGGGGCGTGGCGAAAGATCTTGGCGTTAATTAACCGAAGTGGGAGATATCTCGAGCGTGAGAGTCGATGCAGCGATCACAAGGTTAACAATGGAGGATAAAATATCTAGTGTATTGAGAGAGATAAAATATCAGTTACCTGTACTTGGAAGACTCCTTTTCTATGATTTACTCTTAGGCCCAATTTCCTGTGCCATCCACCACCTACTAACACAAATTCCCCATAACCGTATCTCAAATTTGAATGCATCAAGACTTTTGCATCCCATCCCTGTTTGCCACCTTCGGTCGACTGAATCTCATCCACATTAATGCCTTGCAGACATATCTGCAAAGTGCACCAGCTCCTTCCCTTCTCTTTGTTGCACATCACTTGGCTTGCTACGCCTTTCCGACTACACATAAGTGGACGCCTTGTCCTTCAACTCTACAATCCGAAGCATCTGCTCAGCTATATCCTCGCTCTGCTTCAAGAGAACCTCCAAAGCTTTATCTGCTTCATCTGCCATCTTCGCCAGCTTGGCAGCCTTGTCATCCTGACCACTTCGGTACCGAGTTCTAAGCGGGGTGCCTTCTATTCACCTTCGGCCATGATCACGCTCCTTGTCAGCAGCAAAGACCAACCATCTTCGGGCTTCACCATGGGCTCTCAAATGAGAACCCCTGAATCAAATTTGGAAGTCGTCCCTTGGCGACGGTTTGTCCCTCCGGTTATGATTTCTACTCTCACCATCTTCCGCGTAGAACAACCCGAAAGATTGTGATTAAAACTTCGAGGACACTAGAACCTGACCTCCTTCTAGCGCCAATGTTAATGCCAAGATCTTCTGCCACGTCCCAATCACGTAAGACGTCCTGATCCTGCACAATAAACACGATCAACACCAAAAGCTTGACGGCTTCGACCATCGGGGAATAGCTCAGGCGTGAAAGTCAGTACAAGCGATCACAAGGTTAAAATTGGAGGATAAAATATCTAGTGTATTGAGAGAGATAAAATTATCAGTTACCTGTACTTGGAAGACTCCTTTTCTATGATATACTCTTAGGCCCGATTTCTTGTACCATCCACCACTCATCGACACGGTCCCCACACCGGCGATCTCGGTATTGCATCGACAAGACTCGCCACATCCCATCACTGTTTACCACCTTCGGCTGACTGAATCCCATCCACATTAATACCTTGCAGACATATCGATCAACAGCTATCTTATTCATCATTACCGGTCAAGGATGGAGATATTTAAACATCTGCTGGGTCAGACCACTGACCCGACCCAACAAAGAGGACCCAATTGATCGGGTCCAACTGAAATGACCCGGTAGATTAACCAAGTAACTCGGTCCAAGCCCTTTGGCCCAATATCTAAAATATCATAGCCCAATAGAGATCTACTTACCATCGACTCGATATTTTTTACAATCAGCGATCAAATTGGTGGTTGCAGAGAACATCGACAAAGAAGAAAAACAATTTATTCTCTTGCGCTTATACCAATGAATCGATTTTCCCAAATTCCTTGAGTTTTGGTAAGGTTGGAATAGTCTCATGTACAATATGTTACAAACAAAACAAATCCAAGGTTCAATATTTCTAAATCTAAATAGCAAAAAATTAGCAAAAGTCATTGAAGTCTAACAATGCTAACCATTAAATAAACACACCGGTGCACACATATACAAATACATGCTACAAAATTGTAGAACAAGTGTTTAGATAACTAGAAATACTAAAATGAATATTTTGCTTCACAAGACTTTTTTCGCATTTTGGTGTTTTTTTGTTGTTGTGTGTGGGGTGTGTTGTTGTTGTTGTTGTTTTTTTGCGGGGGTGAGGGGTTGGGGGAAGGAGGTATTATTCAGCAATCATATTTAGTTGTGTGGATAGCCTAGTGGTAAGGGAGCCTCCCACTTGATCATATTTGGTTGGGGCTCAAACCTCATCTTTCCCCTCCGTAATTAGAAATGAAATGTAAATGCTTTCTCGATAGTGTACCAAAAAGAAGTCCTTTCACCGTTCTTGACATCTCTTCTCTCTCTCACTCTAGTTTTTGTATGTTTAATGGCCTTGATCGAGGCACAACTCCTTTCATAAGATGTTGAAAACAATATTTGAGATCTTTGGTCATAATAATAATGGGGGTGTAAGACTAGTACATCGGATGATGAGTTGAGGTTTGATGCTTCTGAGACATGTTCATTGACAATGCCAAATTGAGGAAACAGGTTAACTACATATTTGATGTGCTCTCGAGCAATGAGATAACTCGATGAGAAACATGATGCAGAGGAAAAAACTACTTCAGGAAAAACTGTTCACAGCAAGTCCTTATAAAAATAAAGTCGTATTTATTACGTATCTCGTAACAATATTGTTTCTCGTCTACAAATAAATTATTAATGTAGTCAAATTAATCATGAATGTAGTGGCCAATATAAATTGCGGTTATACAAGTGTAGAACATATGTATAGAGCCCATGTACGGAGCAACATTTTATACTATTATTTTTACATTTTACAATTTCATTGGTGTAAAGAACACTGCCTAATATCAAACATGCAGAGAACAAGAACCTAAAAATTACTATCTGTTAACAAAGGGAAAAAATAGTGCTTAAGCGTGTACAAAAAGTTTTAAAATAATGGAAATTACACCCGTGTGCAAGTTCTTTCGGCACTTTCAAAGCATTCAATCACTAATAGCTAAAAGGTTGAATGTAAATCATGAATATTAAATATCAAGAACCCCCAAATTAGAAAACATGAAAAACACTTTATAAAAACCATAAAGTTAGGTAAATTATAAAAACCCAGAAAGAAAAGATACATGTAATTGTACTTATGGGGATGTATCCAAGAAATTGATGCCAAGGCGAAAGGCTTCACGGATAGAAACCACGTGAAACAAGAACATAATCAAACCCAATTAATTCATCAATCCAATCACTAAATGTTTTCCCTTTCTTAGTTCCAATTACTTATAAGGATCAAGTCTTTCCCAATGGTAAGAAGAGTTACTCCAAGAACTGAATTTGAAACCAACACAACCAATAACCCTAAATTACTCATGTAAAATAATATCAAATGCCAAATAGGGAATGTAATGGGACTGTACCTAGTATTTTACACGGTCCATAACCCCATATAACACCAAAATTAATCCCCTCCATCACATGCTAAAGTAGATAAAGCTTAGGCTCCAAGAGTAAAGAGCTATGATGAATCAGAAGATGATGAAGAACTACAAACTACTCAACAATATATCTTTTCATTGAAGCATTTTGTAAGACCCCAACTTTTATGAATAAAGATGAATTTTTTATAATTATCATTTTTGAATATTATGGAATGAATTTGATATAATGTTATAGTTGTGGGTAATATTTATAAATTTTGCAAAGGTACGCAAGTTGTTATATAATATTCGATTGGTGGGGAATATTAGTTTTAACAGGGAATATTAAATGCGGCAACACAATCATTGTGTGGACCCCACAATGAAATTATTGTCGGATTGAAAAAACGACAAAATATTTTATGAAAATAACGGCGGAAGTTTTATCGTTAACTGTTGAAACACCCTTGTTAAAAAAATACGAGAATCGCATGGTTGCATAGTAGCACACTACGGTATTGATTATTGATGCTTACGTGAGAAGTCACCAGGTTTTGTTCAATTATTGCTTGATGGTTGTTGCATAGTATCTCACGTTATTTGATTCAATTATTGACGATATTTTTATATATTATTAAATCAATAATTGAGATGACAGAAGTTATTAATATTATTATTTGCAATATTAACGATGTCTAAAGTTACGCGAGGAGAGGTTTAGTCACCTAATTGCTTGCGCCATTGGGAGAAATCCTTATTGGAAAGCCCCCTCTTTCCTGGGAACGACCTGGTCGATTAATATTGTGAATTATAATAATGATGATAAATATTGTTAAAAATATTGAGGATTTTTTGTGAAGTATTTGTTGTATTTATGGACCCCCTCCCCCCATTTACCCATTTTTCAAAATAATTGGTAGAAATTATTTAAAGGTGGGGCCCACATGTGGGGCCCATATGTGTTGAAAAACTGATTTTAGAAATGGGGGTGGGAGGGAGTTACGTAAAGGGGAGGGAATTTATATATATAGGTATATGATGTGTGTGTGTGTGTGTGTATATATATATATATATATATATATATATATATATATGAATGTGATTTGGGTGAGAGTGACATGTTGGTGGAATTTAGTGTGTGTGTGTGGTAGAAAGAAAGGGGGGTGGGGGAAGATGCCTTGGAGATAAGGGAATGTGGGTGTGTGTTTTTGATGTAGGAATTGATGGGTGGTTTATTGTGGGAGTTGTTGTTTTGTTTTGTTGCAAAATAACATGTGTATTATATTTTTGTTTGTTGTGGGTTATTGCATTGAAATTCAATCACCCGTAGTGTTGTATAGAGCATCCGTGAATTATTTCTGTTGCGTCCGTGATTTCTTTTTCAAATAGTATCCCATCCATTCTCCTATAAATAAGATGCTTAGTTAGAATTGAAATCACACCAAAAATTTCAGAGAATTCTCTTCTATAATCTTTAGCGTATTTCTTTAGAGTTTTGAGCGTATGCAAGTTTTCTTCAAGATTATCCTCGCCCTACCAGTCGAAATACTCTTCTTTTACGATAAGGGGTATTATTTCTTTCGTATTCATGAAGAGAACTTACATTATTCCATTCTTTATTATTCATTAGAATAACTTTTGTATCGTGGACTTCCCTATACTTGGTGAAATTCTTCTATTATTCCATTCTTTATTATTATGTTGGAATAACCTGTCTATGCGAAGTACCGCATACATGGTGAAATTCTTCTGTTATTCCATTCTTTATTATTCTGTTTGAACATCATGTCGGTGCTAATTTCGCCTGACCTGATTTCGTTATTTATTATTCTGTTGGAACATCCTGTTGGTGAGAATTTACTTTGACACCGGTTCCGTTATTTATTATTACTCATTGGAATATCCACGTACGTAAGGTTCTGCACGACTGATTTCGTTATTTATTATTCTGTTGGATAACCTGTCTGTGCGGTCTATCGCATGCCTGGTGATTTCTTTTGTTATTCCATTCTTTATTATACTCAGTTGGTTAAAGTTTTGGCTTTTATACTCCATAAAATTAGTGGAATATCCTTGATATTTGCACTTCATCCAGTATCTTTTCATGGAAATATTCTTCTGAGCATTCTTGAGTTTTACCCCACAAAGCAGTATCATGTTGACAATCTGGGCGTTATTGGTTCCTGGATAAATAAATTCTTGAACTTGTTTTATTGAATTCTTATATCATTGTCATCATCCTCATGTTTATATTTTGTTGAAAGTCATCTGTGGCCTGTAGTGCATAGATGGACTTGGTATGATTATGACCAGGGATTATTCGATATAATCATGACCGTAATATTACAAATGATGTGGTAAAAGTCCTCAGTGGCCCGTAGTGCATTGATGGACAGTTGTTGGCATGATCATGACCATTAATGAATACACGAATATCCTTGGCCCGTAATGCATGGATAATTTGTGGTTGTGATACTAATGAATATCCTTGGTCAGTAGTCGTGGATGATGATATGGATTATTTATTAAGTTGAGTCTCGTGATAAAAGTGATGAAAAACCTTTTAAATCATAAAAGATAGTAGATTTTATTCTCCACTTGACTCTTTTAATGGATTAGCATTACATTGCGATTAAACTTGATGTTTGTTATATTTTATCAGTTTAACACCGTTGAAGGCTAACGATAATTTATTCTACATTATCTTAGTCATAATATTTCTTACTGGGCTAGTTAAGCTCACCCTTTTGCTTTCATTGTTCTCTTCAGGAAATGAGAACGTAGTAGGGACTAGTCGGGGAACGGAGTGATGGTCCAGATGATAGCTTTAGTAGTCCTCACTATTCTATGAAATAGTGTGATAATAAATGTATTGAGGACTTATTTTGAGTTTGAATACTGTCTTAAAGATAATATTTGTATTAAAACTCAAAATTTTTGTTGTATATTTAAGATTGTATTTGTATTCTGTACCATGTATTTGGCGACTCAGAATAGGTGATGTATACCTATTTTGGGGGCATCACACATTTCACCAAACAGTTTATATGCTAGCACCATGCCAGATAACTCTAAATTATCAAAAAGTAGTGTGAAGTACCTTAGCGAATTATATGCTCAAAAATTAAGCATTTTCGATATAGAAAACTTAATCTGAAAGGGATGTGCATTAACAAAATGAAGAAAACTCACCGTACATCCATATCGATCTTATTCATGGATCAATTTCTTGGGTTCCTTCGTTCTCAACCAAGACCATATCGAACTTAGTCGATTCCTCATGTCCAGAGGCTATCCTTATCAGAAGCTATCCATTGTTCATTAGTCAAAAATTGGAGAGCAGATTTTGGTTCAAAGATGAGCAGTTTTGGGGAAATTGGTAGAGAAAAAACCTAAATTGGTAAAGAAGAAACCCAAATTGGTAGAGACCTAGCTAGCCCTTCTCTCAAATTGAAACATCAAATTTTACTAAGGAGGTGAGATGAAACCCAATTAATCTTTGTTTTATACCTTCCAACCACGCACGCGCGCAATTAAGGGAGTACTCTATTCCAAAAAAAAGAGTTTGATAGCATTTTAAAAAAACAACTCTTCTAGGAGTAATATTATATGTAAATTATTGTTCTAAATTTAAATTTAAATTTTAGGATATTATAAATTAATTATAATAAATTAAAATATAACTCTTTTATAGAACCAAAAATTAATATTTAACATTTATAATCTATTCCACAAAAAGAGTTATAATTATTATAATTTTGTTTATTGTCAATTTACAATATTTTAAAATTTAAATTATTGTAATTTAAAATTTTTGTTAATACAATTAATATTGTAAATTACTTAAAAATTATTATTAAGAATAAATTTTCTATTAAAATATTAATTACAGACAATTTTAATTGTAGTATATTATAAACTAAAGAAAAAATTCAAACTTAACTCTTCCGGTAGAACATATGAGTATTTTTTTTTGGCAGTTGTGCTCTATTCTACAAAAGAGCGTCACTTTCTCTTTTTTTGTCATGATCAATGTATGAAATTTTAAAGTTTAATGTAGTGTAAAATTATTTACTTTATAGTTTATTAAAAGAAATAGTCGATATTGTAAGTTATTTAAAAAGTGTTATTAAAAGTAAATTTAATATTGTAAAAAATTAATGTATTTATATTCACCACAATTAATTCTAAAAAAACAAAACATTGACCAATTTTATCTCTCGCAAAACACCTCTGAACAATAACATATATTGAGTAATAATTTATTCATTAATTGCTTTTTTCCTCATAAATTTGCATCATAAATTGGCGCTAAATATCCTTCTACCACCTCAATTTTGCGAGAAAAAAAATAAAAATTGTGAAGGATGTTTCTTTCGCCAAGAACTGAATTTGTCACTATATTTTTTCTTTCATTGTTCCTTCACTAGAAAACTCCTCATGTGAAGGAATGAATTCCTTCACAAAATTTCTTTCACTACATCCCTACTTTCTTGTAATGTAAAAACATACCTAAAATGTCAAATAATTTTTGCCTTCATATTGGGATTATTAAAAATTGATAATGGAGGTTCTTGACTAAATGGAGGCTGTCAATGATAAAAGAAAGACGAGTGACGTCGCTTGGATATAATTTTGTTTGGGAAAAAAATTTTCTCGTCATTGCATACTTTGTCACTAAATATAATAATTTATAACGAACTAGTGTTGTCACTTACCCACTCATCTAATTAGTGACGCACTATTATCTCGTCATATAAAATTGGTATTTGTGACAATAAAATTGTCATAATTTATTAATTTTTCATCTTTACAAAATTTGCCTCCAAAATTTCTTATAATTTTTTCCCTCCAAATAAAATTGTGACAATATTACGTACTTTGTCACTAAATATAAGAATTTATGACGAACCATTTTTGTCACTTATCCACTCATCTATTAGTAACGAACTATTATATCGTCATATAAAATTGGTATTTATGATAATACAAATTGTCATAAAATATTATTTTTTTTTTGTCTTTAAAAAATTTCCCTAGAAAATGTTTCAAAAAAAATTTGCCTCCAAATAAAATTGTGACGATATTACATACTTTGTCACTAAATATAAGAATTTATGACAAATCATCTTTGTCACTTATCTACTCATTTAATTAGTGACGAACTATTATCTCGTTATATAAAATTGGTATTTATGACAATAAAAATTGTCATAAATTATTATTTTTTCGTCTTTAAAAAATTTCCCTCCAAAATTTTTTAGAAAAATTTTGCCTCCAAATAAAATTATGATGAATTTGTATTTGGCGTCACTAAATGTCAACATTAGTGACGACATCACATTGTCACTGAATTTTACAAATAATTAATGACAAACTATTATGTTGTCGTCGAAAGAAATATTGTGTGACAATAAATACTGTCATCAATTATTACAAAATGTCACTAAAATATTTTCCTCCAAAATTTTGGTACGAAATTCTACCTCCAAAATAACTTGTGACTAAATTTGGTTAATCGTCATCAAATGTGTAAATTAGTGACAAAATAAATGATTAATAGTAACAAAATTAAAGGTCGTCACAAAAGCAAAAGTTTTAGTGACGATTATGAATTTCGTAATTATTAATTAACAAATTATGACAAAATTTTGTGCGTGGCAAAAAATTCGTCATAAAATGTGTGATTTCTTGTAGTGATAATACCTTCATCTTTTCCTTTATTTTTAATTTAGTCCTGCAAGTATTATCAAACTTGCACCACCTCCCCTAATAGTATATCATGTGAATCAATAGTACAATCATATGACTCAATAGTTATAAGCATGTGAATTAATAGTAATTAATTTCTCATTTATCCGATTAATTTCCCGGTTGGTCAATATAACTTCCAGACATCAATTATTATCGAAATAAATGTCAATTTCCACTAACACTAATAATCCCAACACAATGGAATTATCAATTTCATCTTTAATCAACACGAAGTTATTCATCATTAATATTATAACTCATAATATTTAACAATCAAGTCGTTCCCAGGAAAGAGGGGGCTTTCCGATAAGGATTTCTTCTTATTGGCGCGCAATTAAGTGACCAAACCTCTCCTTGACAGAACTTCTAGACATTGTCAATATTGAAAATAATAATATGAATAACTTTTTAGTCTTAATTATTGATTTAATAATATAAAATATTATGCAGATGATATTGTGACAATAATTGAATCAATAATATGAGAGATATGATGCAGCAATTACTGAAGCAATAATTAAGTATAACTGAGTGACTTCTTACGTAAGAATTAATAATTAATACCGTGTGCTACTATGCAACCACGCGTATTACTGTACTTTTACTACCGGGTAGTTCTACAGTTTTAACGGTAACACTTTTGCCGTTATTTTTATAAAAAGATAATTCTGTCATTTTCTAACTACGACAATACTTCTGTTGTGGGGTCCACAAATGATTGTGCCATCGTACGATTATTCCCTGTTAAAATAAATATTCCCTGACACAACGAATATTTTATATCAACTTGCTTACTTTGTAAAATTTTCAAATATCACCCTTAACTTTAAACTTTTATCAATCTAACTATTTACCAAAATAAAAAAATTGAATACTTTTATTTCATAAAATTCGGGATCTCACAATCTCCCCTCCTTATGAAATTTCGCCCTCGAAATTTACGTATGTACCTGGTATGCCGAAGAGGTGAGGATGCCTCGTCAGATTCTAACTCTTGAGGTATAACCTTTGAGTGTAGAATATATCCTTCTTATCCAAAATTTTAATAGGTACCTCTTCATACGTTAAATCTTCAACTATTTCATCCGGTTCTAATTCAATAATGTGGTTCGGGTTGTCCACATATTTACGTAACATCGATACGTGAAAAATATTGCGACATACTTGGCGGTAAAGCGAGTCTATAAGCTACAGTTCCTACTCGATCAAGGATTTCGAATGGGCCAATTAAATCGGGGATTGAGATTTCCTCTCTTCATCTACTCTTGCTTCTAGAATAACGCCCTCTTGAACCTTCTTCTTCGTATTTATCAACTCCAGGTATGTAGCTTGAGCGGTTTTAACTTCATCGGTTAACGTCGATTCTACTCGTATTATCAACTCCAGGTACGTATTATATGAATAACTTTGTCGTCTCAATTATTGATTTAATAATATAACATATTATGCAGATGATATTGTGACAATAATTGAATCAATAATATGAGAGATGTGATGCAGCAATTACCGTAGCAATAATTGACTATAACTGAGTGACTTCTTACGTAAGCATCAATAATCAATATCGTGTGCTACTATGCAACCACGCCAGACATTCTTTACTTTTTTAATACTTAGGGTAGTTCAACAGCTTTTTTAACGGTAACACTTTCGCTGTTATTTTTATAAAATGATAATTCTGTCGTTTTCTAACTACGACAATACTTCTGTTGTGGGGTCCACCAATGATTATGCCATCGTACGGATATTCCTCGACAAAAAAAATATTCTCCGACCAAACGAATATTTTATAACAACTTGCATACTTTGCAAAAAATTTGACATATCACCCTTAACTTTAACCTTTTATCAATTTAACCATTTACGAAATAAAATAATAAATATAAGAAAATTGAATACTTTCATTTCATAAAATTCGGGGTCTTACAATCTCCCTTCCTTATGAAATTTTGCCTTCAAAATTTATGTACGTACCTGGTATGCCGAAGAGGTGAGGATACCTTGACTTCATTTCAGATTCTAACTCTTGAGGTATAACCTTTGAGTGTCGAATGTGATCCTTCTTATCCAAGATTTTAACACGTATCTCCTCATACGTTAAATCTTCTGCTATCTCATCTAGTTCTAATTCAATAATGTGGTTTGGGTCGTCCACATATTTACGTAACATCGATACGTGAAAAACATTATGAACACGCGATATACTTGGCGGTAAACGAGTCTATAGGCCACAGTTCTTACTCGATCGATGATTTCAAATAGCCCAATTAAATCGAGGGATGAGATAACGCCTTCTTGAACCTTCTTCTTCATATTCATCAGATCCAGGTGTGTAGTTTGAGAGGCTTTAACTTTATCGATTAAAGTCGATTCTACTCGTATATTCGTTATCTTCATGTGGGTCCTTAGAGTCTTTAACTCTATCTTCATCATTTGTAAGTTATACGAAATGGGTTTTTGTGTTTACAACATCGCACTCGTTAAACGCATACGATCTTCTACTCAACGCGACAGCTACCATGTTCGCTCTTCCACGAAGATATTGAATGGTATAGTCGTAACCTTCAACAGCTCGAGCCAACGTCTTTGGCGCATGTTACGTTCGTTTTGGGCAAAGAAATATTTGAGGGTTTTAGAAATGGGTTTTGTACTGGGGTCAATACAAAATTTGATTTCACGCTCTAAGGGTAGGCTAAGAAGTCTTCAGGAATACGTCAAAAAATTTATTAACAATAGAAATATCATTCAAAACAGTGACTCTCATCCCAAGACTTGGATAGCACGTCACATTAATACCTATAAACTTGCCACCGTTATTCACGTCTTTCCCTACAGAAAGTCTGGCTTCGGTGCATTCCACACAAAGAAGTCAACAATGAAATGATCGGGGCTCTTTACTTATGGCTTGATATGACAGTGATTAACTTTAGTGGTTTGGTTGCTTGAATTCACATAACAGGTTGGTTAGGAATATAAAAGTTAACAACCTTACGAAAATAATCAATTTTGGCATGATGAGTAGTTAACCAATCGATTCCTAAAATTACATCATGGAAAACTATTTTCAAAGAGATAAGATCGATAGGTAACGTGAAAGTGTCGATTTGAATCAACAAGATTTATAAATAGTGGAGGTAACGAAGGTTTCTACTAACAAAGTTTCAACCAATAAGTCAAAGTCTAACTTCTCTGGGGTCAAATTTAAACGTTAAGCGCAAGCAAGAGAGATAAAAGAATGGGTAGAACCGGTATCTAATAAGGTATAGACTTCGCAAGAATTTATAATTAACTAACTAGTGCTAACTTCGTTCGGGTTACTCGCTTTTTGAGAAGTCACGAAAAACGCTCTCTCTGAAACCACCGACTTTGTTTTATCCGTATATGCCTTTGGTGCCACCGTCCCAGCTGGACTTGATTTTGCTACAGGACAAAATCGAGCTATGTGACCGTCTTTTCATAACTAAAACATACCTTGGAAGACTGTGAACAGTTTGGACTTATGTGTCCTCCTCTCTCGCATCTCAGAAGATCTAATCGGCGGTCGCTTTTCCTCCCCTAGATTTGTTGCTGGTGTTGGTGCTGCTGCCAAAGTCTTCCCATCATCGTTAAATCTTCTCTTCTTGAATTTTCCACTTCTATTATCTTGGCCATGATTACCACCGAAGTGGTTACCATTCTTGGCATGATAATTTCCCCACGATGTTTATCATTGTTCAGATGGTCGTTGCCACCAAATGCGATTATTATCGTGTTGTTGGACGTTGCCTTTTGGTTGTCTTTGACTCATTATCGCTACTCAATAATCGAGCCCTATTCACAACATCTGAATATAAACAAAGTTTGTGAGAAATGAGGTATTGACGTATATCGTTTTCAAATATCTTAGAAACATTTGCATCATTCGCTCCTCATTATCGACCAAATGGGATGCGAACTGGGACAACTCGGGAAACTTAGCTTCGTACTACGACACGGTCATATTGTTTTTCACCAGCTTGATGAACTCCACCTCCTTCATGTGACGAATACTTTCGGGAAAGTACTTGTCGTTGAACAGCTCTTGGAACTTCTCTCAAGACATCTTCATCAGGCAGTCAAAGCAGTACATTTCTTGATTCCCACCATGTCGCCTCTCATCGTAACATGAAGGTGGCAAAGGGAACCTTTTACTCCTCGGATCATCCCAAGACATCAAATATCTTGGTGATCTGCTTTATCCACGTCTCCGCTTTAAGTGGTTCTGGCTCTCCCAAAAACTCTGGTGGTCCCAGCTCCTTGAACTGCTTAGCGGTGACCATCCGAGAGTTGCCAGTGTTTTCACCTGTATTTTGAATAGGAGTCTCTCTCTCCTAATGTTGCATGAATTGCATAAAGCCTCTGAACATCCCATCGTTCATCATCTAATCGGTGTTGTTGTTTACCTTAGGATTATTGTCTTCTTATTGCACATTATCCTGGGTATTGATCGTTGGTGTCTCAACGGTCTCATGTGCTTCGTTGCTGATCTCAACATTTTTAGATGCCATTTTCAAACACTATCACAAAACAAAGGTTAATTGACATGCCACATATTATCCCTATATTCTGACCGACCCATTAAATACCAAATAAACTTAGGTAGGTCATACTAGCGAAGGAATTCCCCGTCTCTCCCCTCCTAGTTCTTGTCTCACATCTCAGTCAGGGATCATATCCCTAAGCTTTGATACCAACTGTGACGCCCCTAAAACAGGTATACATCACCCATTCTGAGTCGCCAAATACATGGTACAGAATACAAATAAAAACTTAATTATACAACTATCGTGTAAAATACGACAAAACATAAGCTGAGAGTTTTAACACGAATATTGTCTTCTAGACAATATCCACAATCAATGGAGTCCTCATTAAAATTATTATCACACTATTTCATAGAATAGTGAGGACTACTAAAGCCACTTATCCTGGACCATCACTCCATTCCCCGACTCGTCCCAGCTATATTCTCATTTCGTGTGAGCTCAACTAGCCCAGTAAGAAATATTATGACTAAGATAATGAAGAATAAATTATCCTTAGCCTTCAACAGTATAACAACTGATAGAATATAATAGACAACAAGTTTTAAATCAACAACTACAGCAGAATAAGCAATCCATTAGAAGAGTCAAGTAAAGCATGATATCTACTATCTTCTATGATTTAAAAAGTTTTTCAACAACTTTATCGCTGAGACTCAGCTTAATAAATAAACCACATCATCAAATCATCCTTGCACTACGGCCAAGGATATTCATGTAATCATCAATGGTCATGATTATACCGAATAATCCCTGGTCATAATCATACCAACAACTGTCCATTAATGCACTACAGGTCAATGAGGACTTTTACCGTATCATTTGTAACATTACGCGTCATGATTATATAGAATGATCCCTGGTCATAATCATATAAATCAACAGTCCATCTATGCACGTAAGTCAAAGATGACTTTCATCACAATATAAGCATGAGGATGATGACAATGATATAAGAATTAATCAAACGAAATCAAGGATAAATATTAAAGACTTTAAATTTATCCAGAGTTTAAAAATATCCAAATTGTCAACATGATACTGCTTTGTGGAGTAAAATTCAAGAATAATATTCATGTTTCAAAAATATATTTTTTTTCTGGTGAATAACCCCGTGAATAGTACCCTGTGAATAGTACTTAGGAATAGTACCTCGTGAATAGTACCCCGACATGAAAAGTACCCCAAATACCCGAGTGAATAATATTCGGGTGAATAGTAATTGGGTGAATAGTAACCCGTGAATAGTAACACATGAATAGCACTCCGGCATGAAAAGTGTCCCGAATACCAGAGTGAATAATATTTGAGTGAATAGTAACCGGATGAATAGTAACCCGTAAATAGTAACTCATGAATAGTATTCCGTCATGAAAATATCAATAATTATCAAGAAAGCTCAGAATAATATTTCCATGAAAAGATACTGAATGAAGCGCAAATATCAAGGATATTCTACTAATTTCATGGAGTATAGAAGCCAAAACTTCAACAAAATGAGTATAGAATTCAAAATCTGAAACGAAATAATATTACTTACATACTACAGAGTATGGAAGAAAATATTGTTTCAAGCGAATATTGAACAAAAATGACATCCCTTGAACGAAAATAATATTCCAACGAATATTTAACGAAGATAATATTCCTTCGAATATTGAACAAAGATAATATTCTTTATGAATATTGAACGACAATAATATTCATATGAATACGAAAAATAATATCTCTTCAGAATATGAAATAAATAATACCCCTTACGACTGTTGAATGAAAATAATATTTCTACGAATATTGAACGAAGATGATATTCCTTACGAATATTGAACGAAAATAATATTCATACGAATACGAAAAATAATATCTCTTCAGAATATGAAATAAATAATACCCCTTACCTCAGAAGAAGACTTGATACTAGAATAGTGAAGTAACGGAATTCTCTTCTTATTTCTCTCTATAGCTTCTCTCTCTATAATTGCTCTTGTGAGTCTTAGTGAATTGGTGAGAATGAAGGAAGAATGAGCTTCTATTTATAGGAAAATATAGTTTCGATAATTACACATTTTGGGGCTCAAAATATTACAATATATATAATACCTTCATCTTTTCCTTTATTTTTAATGTAGTCCTGCAAGTATTATCAAACTTGCACCACCTCCCCTAATAGTATATCATGTGAATAAATAGTACAATCATGTGACTCAATAGTTATAAGCATGTGAATTAATAGCAATTAATTGCTCATTTATCCGATTAATTAAACGTTTGGTCAATATAACTTCCAGACATCAATTATTATCTAAATAAATGTCGATTTCCACTAACACTTAGAATCCCAACACAATAGAACTATCAATTTCATATTTAATCAACAAAGACCCCAACTTTTATAAATAAAGATGAATTTTTCTATAAATATTATTTTTTTTTTGATATTATGGAATAAATTTGATATAATGTTATAGTCAGGGTAATATTTATAAATTTTGCAAAGTATGCAAGTTGTTATAAAATATTCGTTTGGCTCTGGGAATATTCTTTTGTTAGGAATATTCGCATAACGGCTCAATCATCAGTGGACCCCATAATGTAATTATCATTTGATCGAGAAAACGACAAAAATATTTTATAAAAATAACTACGAGGTGTTACCGTTAAAACTCTGTCAACTACCCGGTGGTAAAAGTACAAAGAATACGCTGTGGTCGCATAAGAAGACACTCAGATTGATTATCGATGCTTACGTGAGAAGTCACTCACCTATGCTCAATTATCGCTACAAAGAATCACGATCATATCTCTTATATTATCGATTCAATTATCACACAAGATCATCCGTGATAATATGTTATAAGATTAAATCAATAATCGAGACGACAAGTTATAAATGATTAATAATTGTTGAAAGATTAAATATGTGTTGATGAAAAAAAATGATTTGTGGTAAGTTTGATTATTTTACGGGGGCCTCATATGTCATCATCTAAGAGTCTCTTCATTAATAGTATTTACCTTCACAATAGTAATTACCTTCACAATAGTAATTACCTCATGAATAGTATTTACCTTCACAATAGTAATTACCTTCACAATAGTAATTACCCTCAGAATAGTATTTACCTTCACAATAGTAATTACCTTCACAATAATAAGAATTACCTCAGTGAATAGAATTATTTACCTTCACAATAGTATTTACCTTCGCTAATAGTAATTACCTTTACCGTACCGACGTCGAACCACTTGTCGCTTCACATTACAAAGGCCGAACCACTTGTCGCTTCACATTACAAAGGCCAAACCACTTTTCTCAAGCACTCATTTTTCACCACTCAAAAAGCTAAGCTTTAGAAATCTTCTATAAATAGAGGCCTAGGGCTTCATTATTTTTCACTTAATTCATTCAAGCTATAGAGAGAGAAAGTATAGAGAGAATAAGAGAGAAAGAAGAAGAGTATTTTGTTACTACACCGCCGCAAAGATTCAATCTCCTACCAAATGTAAGGGGTGTTATTCTTTCTTATTCATGAAGAGAACTGCTTGTTATTCCATCGCTTATTATTCTCGCTGAATAACCTCAGATAAGTGGTTTACCCTATACTTGGTGACATTCTTCTATTATTCTCGCTTGGAACATCCTGCTCTCGTGTTTTTTTACACCGACCGGTTCCGCCTTTATTATTATTCTCGCTGAACATCCTCGCTCAAGTGTTTTTTACACCGACCGGTTCCGCCTTTTATTATTCTTCGCTGAACATCCTCGCTCAAGTGTTTTTTACACCTTGACCGGTTCCGCTTTTTATTATTCTCGCTGAATATCCTATCTCACCTGACCGTTTTTACACCGGATCCGGTTCCATCTTTTCCATCTTATTCTTCGTTGAACATCCTCGCTTGCGTGAATTTCACCGACCGTTCCGTTATTTATTATTCTGCTGAATAACCTCGTCTGCAAGCGGCCTATCGCATTTACGGTGATTTCTTTTTGTTATTCCATTCTTTATTATACCCAAATAAGTTAAAACTTTGACTTCTATACTCCATGAAATTAGTAGAATATCCTCGATATTTCAAGGTTTCATCCAAAGATCTTTTCATGGAAATATTCTTCCGATCATTCTTGAATTTTACTCTACAAAACAAAGATCATGTCGATAATTGACGTTAATAATTCCCCGATAAAATAATTCTTGAACTTGTTTTATCAATTCTTATATCATTGTCATCATCCTCATGTTTATATTTTTTTTTGAAAGTCATCTGTGGCCTCAGAAGGCATGATGGACTTGGTATGATTACGACCAGAGACTATTCTATGTAATCACGATCGTAATGTTACAAATGATGTGATAAAAATCCTCAAAGGGTCAGAGTGCATCGATGGACAAATTGTTGGCATGATCACGACTATTAATGAATACACAAATATTCTCGCCCGTAGTGCATGAATAATAATTGTGGTCGCGATACTAAAGAATATCCTCGGCCAGAAAAGTGTGGGTGATTCGATGATGTGAAATATTTATTAAAGTCGAGTCTCAAATATAAACAAAGATGAAAACCTTTAAAACCTAAAAGATAGTAGATTTTATTTTCTACTCGACTTTTTTAAATGGATCAGATATTCCGCCGCAGCTTAAACCGGTTGTTCATCAGATTTTATCGCTTAACATTATCAAGACTATTGATAATTTATTCTCGCATTATCTTAGTCATAATATTTCTTACCGGGCTAGTTGAGCTCACCCTTTCTTTCACCGTTTCTTCGTGAAATGATAATATAGCCGGGACGAGCCTGGGAAACGAGTGATGGTCCTCAAGATAAGATTAGTAGTCCTCACTATTCTCGTAAAATAAAGTGATAATAATCAGTAATGAGGACTTTTTTTGTTCGAGTTTCAGATAATATCTAGTAGACGATATTTGTATTTAAACTCACGCTTATGTCGATTGCATACACTTACGCTTATGTTAATAAGTTGTATTTAAATTGCACTACGTAAGTGTTTACCCCAAGACGGGTGATGTATACCTAATTTTGGGGGCGCCACAACAGGTATCGTAGCTTAGGATACGATCCTCGCTAAGATGTGAGAATAGTACTAGAGGGAGAGACGGAATACCTTCGCTAGTATTACCTACCTAAGTTTATGTGATATTTTATCGGTCGGTCGTAAGATAGGATAATTTGTTACACGTCAATTAACCTTTTGTTTTGTGGGCAAGATCTCAAAAATGACATCCGAGAATGTTGAGAATAAAGAATGGAGCGCAGCGATCGCCGATTCACCACATATCAATAATCGTGATAATGTGCATCAGAAGGCGACAAACCTCATGCAAACAACAACACCGACCAAATGATGAACGATCAAATGTTCGAGGCTTTATGCAATTTATGCAACAAAGAAAGTAGAGCGACTCCTCGCCCAAAACGTAGGTGGAAACACGAAACTCTCAAGCACACCGCTAAACAATTTAAGGAGCCGGGACCACCGGAGTTTAAGGGAGAGCCAAAACCACTTCGCTGGAAGCATGGATAAAGCAGATTACCAAGATATTTGATGTCTTGGGATGCTCCGAGGAGCAAAAGGTTCCTTTTGCACGCTTTTATGTCATATGCGAGAGGCGGACATTACGGTGGGAATCCAGAAACGACTCAACCAAATTGCATCAAGATATCTTCGGGAGAAGTTCCAGAGTCGTTTCAACGACAAATACTTTCCCGAAAGTATTCGCCACACGGAGGAGGTGGAGTTTATCAAGTCGAACAAAAACAATACGACCGTGTCGCAATACGAGGCAAAATTTATGAGTTATCACTATTATATATCCCACTCGGTGGATAATGAAGAGAGAATGGCGCCAATGTTTTTAAGAGGTTCAAGTCGAGATACGCCAACATCTTATTTCTCATAAACCGTGTTTGTATTCGATGTTGTAAATAGGCTCAATTAGTGGAGCGCGATAATGAGTCAACGCAACTAAAAGAGAGCAAATTTAAGAAAATTATAATACCAAATGAGAGAAGTCATCGAGCTGCGACAACAAGCGTGAGGGAATCAACAAAGCCAGATATGGTAACCACTTCGCGGTAATCAAAATAAAACAATAAGAATGGACATTTCAAGAAAAGGAGATTCAACAATGATGGAAAGACGCCAAGACCAAAGACCCATTGTTAAGGAAGGAGAAAGACCACCTATCATATGCTTCAAATGCGAGGAGAGGGACACATCACCCAAATCAAGGCCATGCCGCCATCAAAGCATGTTATAATTGTGGAAGAGAAGGTCACTTAGCTCGATTTTGTCGCCATCAAGACAAATTCAAATAGGATGGAGGCACCAAAGGCCATCCCGTAAAATTCAAAACCTAGAAGCAGCAAGGAGAGAGCATTTGTCAGACCTCCCAAAGAGCAAGGAACCGAATGAGGTCATCACGGTAAGCTTATCATAAACTCTAATGAAGTCTATACTTTATTTGATACCGGTTGCTCTACCCATTCTTTTATTTCTCCTACTTGCGCCATCGATTAAATTCGACTCCGAGAAATTAGACTTTCGACTTATCTCGTGGAAACTCCGCTGGAGAAACCTTCATTACATCCACTCGCTTATAAGTCTTGTTTGGTTCAAATCGGCACTTCACATTACCCGTCGATCTTATTTCATTAAAAATACTTGATTCGACGTGATTCTAGGGATTGATCGTTAACTACTTATCATGCAAAATTGATTGTTTTCGTAAGTCATGTTAGCTTTCATATTCCTAATCAACCTATTATGCTAATTCAAACGACCAAACCATTAAAATCAATCACTACCATCTCAAGCCATAAAGCTATTCGCTTATCGAAAACTGATGTCAAGCTTTCTTAGCTCATGTCACGATTTAAATAAAATACGCCGCTTTTAAACGATATTCCTATTGTTAATAAATTTCCGACGATTCCCCAAGAACTTCCCCGCCTACCCCCGTAGAGAGCGAAAATCAATTTTGTATCGACTTTCAACCCTAGACAAAACCTATTTCCAAAGCCCCATATCGAATGGGCTCCTATCAAACTCGTGAGTTAAAGACCCAACCGCAGGAATTGTTAGACATCGGCTTTATTCGCCCTAGTACTTCTCCTCGGGTGCTCCTGCTCTATTCGTGAAGAAGAAAGATGGGAGTATGCGACTTTCAGATTGATTATCTGGAGTCAATCACGTCACCATCAAAAATAGTATCCATCGCCACGTATTGATGACCTGTTTCACCAACCGCAAGGAGCCAAATTCTTTTCAAAGATCGATCTTCGCTCCGATATCACCAATTGAAGATTAGTAACCACCGACATTCCAAAGACGCCGTAACTCCCAGACGGCATTATGAATTCCTAGTCATGTCCTTTGATCGACTAATGCCCCCGCCGCTTTCATGGATATGATGAACCGAGTATTCAAGGAATATTTAGATCACTTTGTGGTCGCTTTTATTTGATGACATCCTTATTTATTCCAAAAGCCGTGAAGATCATGAGCAACACTTGAGGTCGACACTCCAAAAGCTTCGTGAATATAAGCTTTATGCCAAGTCAAGAAATGCGAGTTCGTCAAGAAGTAGTAGCATCCTCGGGCACGTGGTATCAAGTCATGGAATATCCGCTGACCCAAAGAAAGATCAAGCTATTCAAAGTCGGGAACAACCTAAATCAAGGACCAAGTAACGAGCTTTCTTGCTTAGCCGGTTATTATCTGAGATTCGTGGAAGGATTTTCTCGAATCGCTATTCCATCGACTCAAATTGACTTTGAAAAGATACAAAGTTCTATTGAGCGAAGAATGTGAGAAGAGTTTTCAAGAACTCAAGAGAGACTTATTTCAAAGACTGCTCGACAATACCATCCGCCTTGAGGGATTTGTCATCTACAAAGATGATGCTTCGCAAAGGGTCGGGATGTGTTCTCATGCAACATGGAAAAGTAATAGCCTATGCCTCATGACAACTCAAAGAATATGAGAGGAATTATCCTACTCATGATCTAGAGTCATGGCAAATGTTGTCTTTGCACTTAAAATTTGGAGGCATTACTTGTAGATGGGGAGAAAGTGGAGATCTTTACTTGATCATAAAAGCCTCAAATATTTCTTCACTCAAAAGGAACTCAACATGCGACAACGACGCTGGCTTGAACTGCTGAAAGATTATGATCATACCATCCAATACCATCCTCGAAAAGCGAACGTGGTAGCCGACGATTCGAGTAGAAAATCATACGCAAGTACGAAAAGCGATTGTCAACGCAGCGGCCCATTTTGTGGTGACTTGCAAAGGATGGAGATAGAATTAAAGACCTGTGGACGCATGTGATGATAGCGAGTATACGAGTAGAACCGACTTTAATCGATAAAGTTAAAGTCGCTCAAGCTACGCACTGAGTCGATGCGCATGAGGAAGAAAAAAGTGCAAGAAGGTGCTACGCCAAGCAAGAATCGATGAAGAAGGAATACTTCGAGTCAACTCCAGATTTTGTGTTCCTAACGACCGATTTAAAGTATAATATCATGATGGAGGCACACAACACACCATTTGCAATCCATCTCGGGAGTACCAAATGTATCATGATATTCGCCATACATTTTGGTGGAGCAATACGAAGAGAGAGATAGCACTGCTTATCTCAAGGTGTCTAACTTGTCAACGAAGTTAAAGCGAGCATCAAGTACCAAAAGGTCCATCAAACCACTTGAAATTCCGTAATGGAAGTGGGAGCACATTACCATGGATTTCAAGCGGCCTTCCTAAGGTTTCTCAAGGCATCGATGCGATTTGGGTCATTGTTGATAGTCGACCAAGTCCGCTTCATTTCTTACCGATACGAGAAACTTATACACTTGAACGCCTTGCTCAGATGTACATAAACGAGATTGTAAGATCGCATGGTATGCCTAAGATCCATAGTTTCGATCGAGACCCAAGATTCACTTCACGATTTTGGGTTAGTAGTGCAAAAAGCTATGGGCACAGATTTCACGACGATTTAGCTTTCAAGATATCATCCTCGCATCGGACGGACAATCGGAGAGGACTATTCAAACTCTCAAGATCTATTAAGACTCGTGGTCCTTGATTTCAAGGGAGTCGGGACAAGTTCTTACCATCGTGGAGTTTTCCTACAACAACAGCTTATCAAGCAAGTATCGCATGGCTCCATTCAAGCGCCAGATGGAAGAAAGTGTCGCTTCTCCAAAGATGCCGGGACGAGGTGGGTGAAGCAACGTTGTTGGGACCGAGAGTGGGTACGTATGACTACTTTAAAAGATTCAAACGATCCGACAACGATAAAAACCTCACAAAATCGATAAAAAGAGTTATGCCGATCTTCATCGAAAGGACGGGAATTCGATATAGAGATCATGTGTTGTTAAGAGTCGCTTCCATGGAAAGGAGTTACAAGATTTGGAAAGAGAGGAAAACTTAACCCTCGATTCATCTCATTCATTTTAATCCTCGATCGAGTAGGAACTCGCCCTATAGACTCGCTTTTACCGCCAAATACGTCTCGTGTTCATAACGCTTTTCACATATCTATGTTACGTAAATATGTGAAAGACCCAACCATATTATCGAAGTTAGAACCGATTTAAATAGCGAAGATTTGACGTATTTAAGAGGTTCCCTGCTCAAATTTTGATAAGAAGGAACATATTCTACGCCCAAGGTTATACCTCAAGTCAAAGTTTTGTGGAGGAACCACGATGTCGAGGAAATGACTGGGAGTTAGAATCAAATGAAATCAAGGTATCCTTACCTCTTCGACATACCAGTATCGCACTCTAATTTCGAGGGCTAAATTTCATAAGAAGGGAGGTCAGAAGACCCCAAATTTTATAAATAAAGATGAATTTTTTCTATAAATATTATTTTTGAATATTATGGAATAAATTTGATATAATGTTATAGTTAGGGTAATATTTATAAATTTTGCAAAAGTATGCAAGTTGTTATAAAATATTCGTTTGGCCTCAGGAATATTCTTTTGTTAGGGAATATTCGCATAATGGCTCAATCATCGGTGGACCCCACAATGTAATTATTGCTTTGATCGAGAAAACGACAAAAATATTTTATAAAAAAAATAACTACGAGGTGTTACCGTTAAAACCGCTGAACTACCCTAAGTGGTAAAAGTACAAGAATACGCCAGTCGTCGATAAGAAGACACTCAGATTGATTATCGATGCTTACGTGAGAAGTCACTCACCTATGCTCAATTATCACTACAAGAATTGTCGATCATATCTCTTATATTATCGATTCAATTATTGTCACAAGATCATCCGTATAATATGTTATAGTATTAAATCAATAATTGAGACGACAAGTTATAAATGATTAATAATTGTTGAAAGATTAAATATGTGTCGATGAAAAAAAATGATTTGTGGTAAGTTTGATTATTTTATGGGGGCCTCATATGTCATCATCTAAGAGTCTCTTCATTACAATAGTATTTACCTTCACAATAATAATTAATTACCTCACATCAATAGTAATTACCCTTCACAATAGTATTTACCTTCACAATAGTAATTACCTTCACAATAGTAATTACCCTTGTGAATAATAATAGTAATTACCTTCACAATAGTAATTACCTTCACAATAATAATTATTACCCTCAGTGAATAGTATTTACCTTGTAGTATTACATTACCAGATTTACAACCACTAATAGTAATTACCTTTACCGACGCCGAACCACTTGTCGCTTCACATTACAAAAGCCGAACCACTTGTCGCTTCACATTACAAAGGCCAAACCAACCAATCAAGCCACTCGCTTTTCACACTCAAGAAAAAAAGCTAAGCTAGAAATCTTCTATAAATAGAGGCCTAGGGCTTCATTATTTTCACTTAATTCATTCAAGCTATAGAGAGAGAAAGTATAGAGAGAATAAGAGAGAGAAGAAGAAGAGTATTTTGTTACTACACCGCCATAAAGATTCAATCTCCTACCAAATGTAAGGGGTGTTATTCTTTCTTATTCATGAAGAGAACTCGTTGTTATTCCATCGCTTATTATTCTCGCTGAATAACCTCAGATAAGTGGTTTACCCTATACTTGGTGACATTCTTCTATTATTCTCGCTGAAACATCCTCGCTCATGTGTTTTACACCCGACCGGTTCCGCTTTTTTATTATTCTTCATTGAACATCCTGCTCGCTGTGTTTTTACACCGACCGGGTTCCGCCTTTTTTATTATTCTCGTTTGAACATCCTCGTCTGTGTTTTACACCGACCGGGTTCCGCTTTTTATTATTCTCGCTGAATATCCTATCTCGTTTTTTTACACCGATCCGGGTTCCATCTTTATTATTCTCGTTGAACATCCTCGCTTGCAGTGAATTTCACCGACCGTTCCGTTATTTATTATTCTTCGCTGAATAACTCGTCTGCGCGGCTATCGCATGCATGGTGATTTCTTTTGTTATTCCATTCTTTATTATACCCAAATAAGTTAAAACTTCGACTTCTATACTCCATGAAATTAGTAGAATATCCTCGATATTTGCGCTTCATCCAAAGATCTTTTCATGGAAATATTCTTCCGATCATTCTTGAATTTTACTCTACAAAACAAAGATCATGTTGATAATTTGACGTTAATAATTCCTGATAAAATAATTTTGAACTTGTTTTATCAATTCTTATATCATTGTCATCATCCTCATGTTTATATTTTTTTGAAAGTCATCTCGTGGCCTCAGAAGGTATGTAGATGGACTTGGTATGATTACGACCAGAGACTATTCTTGTAATCACGACCGTAATGTTACAAATGATGTGATAAAAATCCTCAAAGGGTCAGAAGTGCATCGATGGACAAATTGTTGGCATGATCATGACTATTAATGAATACACAAATATTCTCGCCCGTAGTGTATGAATAATTGTGGTCGCGATACTAAAGAATATCCTCGTCAGAAAAGGGTGTAAGTGATTCGATGATGTGAATATTTATTAAAGTCGAGTCTCAAATTTATAAACAAAGATGAAAAACCTTTAAAACCTAAAAGATAGTAGATTTTATTTTCTACTCGACTTTTTAAATGGATCAGATATTCACCGCAGCTAAACCGGTCATTCATTCAGATTTTATCGCTTAATATTATCAAGACTATTGATAATTTATTCTCGCATTATCTTAGTCATAATATTTCTTATCGGGCTAGTTGAGCTCACCCTTTCTTTCACCGTTTCTCTCGTGTGAAATGATAATATAGCCGGGACGAGCCTGGGAAACGAGTGATGGTCCTCAAGATAAGATTAGTAGTCCTCACTATTCTAAAAATAGTGTGATAATAATCTGTAATGAGGACTTTTTGTTTGAGTTTGTATAATATCTAGTAGATTTATATTTGTATTTAAACTCACGCTTTATGTCGATTGCATACCTACGCTTATGTTAATAAGTTGTTTTTAAATTGTGCATCTATGTAAGTAACCCAAGATGGGTGATGTATACCCAAGATGGGTGATGTATACCTAATTTTGATGGGGTTCACTAGGGCTTGATTGAGGGATTGGATTGGTGGCTAGAAGAACATGTCGATATAGGCATTACCTTGATGACTAACGGTATTTTTAAAATTTCCCAGAGTCACGTGTCTGGCACATAACAACTTTTCAGTAAACTCTATAAATACCATTTTCATTCCATTGAGGAACAGACTTTTGGAAAACTTGAGACTAACAAATGCTCTCTCAATTCTAAGCACACATTAAGGCACTCTAGATCTTGGATACTCTAGAAGGCTCTTGGATCCTAGGAGTTCTACCACGTGTTACTAGGATAATTCCATACATGTTCTTCTCTCATCTTCAGTTCATCAATCAATACCGTACTCTTTGTGTATTTCTCCCCTCCTCAATCGACACGAAACCCTAACCCTAGCAATGTACGATTTTCTTGCCCACACTTACAATACAAAAGTAACAATTTACTTTTCAAGATAAACACAATTCAAAAATATATTCTAAGATTATAAATTTTTAAATAAAAACTCTCTTTTGGGAACTAAAAGAGTACCAATGATACCTTTTTTTTCATTTTTTTAACTATGATAACCTAAACCATCCGAGATGGAGTAGCTAAAGTTCATTTTACAGTATACAATTATCTATGATTCAAATTTTGCTCTTATTTTACAATTAAGTTAAAAGAAAATCAATCTTAAAATAAATAATTAATAATAAGAAAAATAATAATAATAAAATAAAATCAATTTGTAGTAAGTGAATAGGCCTCTCAAACATACATAATGAGTTTAAAGTTTAAACTTAATTTTAACCTAGTACGTACGGGTGAAAACGTCAAATATTGAGAAAATACATGTTGAAATATGTAGTCACATAATACCATTTTAAAGCATCTAAATTAATTTATCCACCCTTAGGCCACATGATATCATATTAAAAACTTAATATATTAATTTGATGTGAAATTATGAATCTCAATACTGCGTGGAGTATGTGAGACTCTGTATTAAGTCCATGGACCACAACACTCAAATATATAGAGAATCGTAACTTAAAATTAATTAGTAATAAGTGTATATACAGACTTTTATGAGTTTTCAAGTTTAATTTAACCCATATGAAACTATGAATTTCAACACATTCCTGCATTAACAACGTATGTATATGGGTAACCCAGAGCATGTGAACTCTTATTACGATTTGCTCCTCTATTATTTGGAGTAAGTAAGAGTAAATTAATAGTATGTATTTGGAGACTGTCATATTTGTTAACCCAGAAAGGTCTATTCTGGTTGAATTATTGTCTTGTTCGAAATGGATGGAAAATACAAAAAGTCTAGGCACGTGATCCAATTGCATGCACTCATTCTCCCCTCTATATATCTTTTCCATTATTATCAGGGGTGTGTACATACGTATCTATTTAGTTTCTTTGACTAGTACTTTCAAGCCACCACCTTATTGACTTGTTGTTATGTTTTTTATTACTCATATTCTTTCTAAAATTATTACCCCTCAGAGAAAAATAAGAAAGAGTAAGATAAATATATGATAAAGGATATTATGGATAAGGAAACTGATATTTCCACATGAAAATGACTTCACATGAGAATCAGAGCTCCCAAAAGGAGAAAAAATGACTCCATAAAATTAGAGAAAAAACCAGATATTCAAACCCAAACTTAAGAGAAAATGTATTCGAAAATATAAGATTAGTTGATATTGATAATTTAAAAGTCAATTTGAAAATATTTTTAAATTTAAAAAAGAAATTTAAAATCGGTTTAATTTTATCATATGTACAGCAACACAAGTTTGAAAAATCAAAATGCTAAAGAGTAGATGACTTAAAATAGCTGACTAGAAAGTAGATAGATACTAGAAAGTTTTAATGGGGAGTTAAGCCGAAAGCCGGTGGGAAGAAGCAGTCCATTTTAGGAGCCTTTTCTGTCTCCTGACCAAATCTTATAGAAAAGTACTTGCATGTAATGTTGCATGCGTTTGGAAATTGGAATAAGAATCTTTTGCTCGTTTTTGAAGAAATTATATGAAGACTTTAGATATTGAAACTACGAGTATTTCATTGTGCATATGCAGACTTAAATTATTGAAAATAAGAGCAGAAGTGGGTAGTAATTGAATGTTTGGTTACAGTGTTAAGAGCATTTAGTGTTTGGTAAGAATTAAAAAGTTTGTCTATGTACACAAAGGCAATACCAGCATACATATTTGAAACTCAACAACTTGACGCTTGTTAGGCCATAATCTTTTTTTTTTTTTAGTCATTTTAATTAAACTCTCCTCAATTATATTCTTCTTGTGTCGATTAGAGACGAATGATTTGGGCCCAATTACTTGATTATTTTGTTGGGTCCTTTCGGTTGAATCCTATTCGTTTGGGTCATTTCGTTATTTGAGCTTAGTCGTTGAATCTACCCATTATACAAATCATTACTTAACCCAACTTTGACCAAGAATCATTATGCCAAATAATAGTTGACTACTATATACCGCCACATTTCTGCATGGCATTAGTGAGATGATGGGACTCGGATAATGATGAGGCAAAAGAGTGGTAGAAGGGTGAGAAGTAGGCTACATACTTTCTACCGAAATGATAGGGAGTGGAAAAAGGTGTCAGGAGGTGATGGGTGGCACGGAAAACCGGGATTGGAGTACGTATGGGGCTAGGATCACAAAGGAGGTAAGTAACAAAATATTACACACAATCATTTTATTATTCTCTCTCAGGCATTAGATATTATTTTCCCTCCGTTGTTAACCTTGTGATCGCCGATACTGACTCTCACGCCGGAGCTATCCCCCGACGGTCAAGCCGTCAAGCTTTTGGTGTTAACTTGTTGAACTGTACAGGATATCGGACGGGTCTTGGTGATTGGGACGTGGAGAAAGATCTTGGCGTTAACATTGGCGCTAGAAGGAGGGTTGTGTTCTAGTGTTCTTGAAGTTTTTAATCACAAATTGTAGCTGCTCTACGTCGGAATCCATGGTGAAGAAGAGTAAAACAGTTATTTCTAAAGGATAGGCGATGGCTATGACTTCGCCGTCTACACACAATGAGTATCTGTCAAGGATTGATTGGGTCCTTCAAAGAGTGCTTTCATCTTTGATACTCGCTTCCAAGCGGTGTTTACGAGGGTTCTCGTTCGAGAGCCCAAGGTGATGCTTAGAAGAAGATTGATTTTTGCTTTGAGAGAAGACTCGATCCATGGTGGGAAAATGGTAGAAGGCATCTTGCTTAGAATCCTATACCGAAGTGGTCAGACTGACAGACCGATCAAGTTAGAAAGAAGTCTACACTTTAAAGACATGTCTCAAGGCCGTCCTCGGGATCGAAGCAGACCCAACAACCATTTTCTGATTGGCCGAAGAAGGGTATTCCGCCCTATTGGTCTTCTTCGGATTATGGTCGTGAGCGAGTAGATGAAGACCCAACAGCCATTTTCCTGATTGGCCGAAGAAGGGTATTCCGCCCTATTGGTCTTCGGGATTATGGTCGAAGCAGAGTAGATGAAGACCCAACAGCCATTTTCCTGATTGGCCGAAGAAGGGTATTCCGCCCTATTGGTCTTCGGGATTATGGTCGAAGCAGAGTAGATGAAGACCCAACAGCCATTTTCCTGATTGGCCGAAGAAGGATATTCCGCCCTATTGGTCTTCGGGAATATGGTCGAGGCAGACCCAGAAGCCGCACTCCTAAGAATCCACTGAGGGCACACCGCTCTGTGGATACTCGTCTTCGGAGATGCCCATCTAAAGCTGCAGGTTCGAATGGAAAAGACAAGACTATTCAGAAGAGACTTTGAGAAGGTTTATGTCCAAATCGGCAGAAATATGTTTGTCAATCTTTGGTACGTGGAAAGGGCCGAAGAATGCTAAGACGTTCCAGTGGACTTCGGGCTATGAAAACGCCTTCCAGGGAATAAACAACCTATCTTTATTCGGTACCTTTGTTGGTGAAGCCCGATCCTGCCGAGATATATTATTTGTATCTGGCAACTAGTTCGTTGACAGTGGGAGCAGCTTTGGTGCGGGAAGTTGGGGGTAAGCAGCACCCGGTTTGCTATGTAAGCCGTGTCCTTAGGGATGGAGAAATAAGATGACGATAGTTATGGAGAATCTGAAGAGTCCGACAAAATCGTTGCAGTGCTTCGGCAGAATCAGAACTCGTGGGCGTTGTTTGCACATGGTTATTCCACTTTGGACTTATCTCCCACTATTGAGGAATTTTGGGTGCCGTCCGAAGCTGCAGATGTTCTTCGGAGGGTTCATGTGGGTATTTGTGTCAGCTAAATAGTTCGATCCTACATCAGCCATCAAAAGGCTATATTCGATTTTATCTCATATACCTCTTGTTGTCTGGGGGGTAGTCGTACTGGATCCGTTGCCTAGGGATCATGTTAACAGACGCCAGCTCATGGAAATCGAAGTTTGAAGCATTCATGAGGGACTTTGGTAGCTCATCCATAGTCTGACATGCACGGGCAGATGCCACCTCGATGTTAGGAGGTTTGGGTGGACTCGCTGGCCATTCGATGGTAGCCTTTTCGGCAGGTGGTCCTTATGAGTTTGTCAGGCCCTTCGTGGTAGGCAAACGTCATCGACGTCAGGAGGTTCGGGTGGACTCGCTGACCATTCGATGGTAGCCTTATTGGCAGGTGATCCTTTAGACCTTGTCAGGCCCTTCGTGGTAGGCAAGTGTCATCCTTAAAGCGTTGTCGAGCCCTCGTGGTAGGCAATTGTCGACACTTAGACCTTGTCGGGCCCTTCGTGGTAGGCAAGTGTCATCCTTAAGACGTTAATCGCCCTCGTAGTAGGGCAATTGTTGACACTTAGACCTTGTCGTGCCCTTCGTGGTAGGTAAGCGTTGTCCTTCGTGACTTCGTCCAGCCCTTCGTGGTAAAGCGAATGTCATCTTTTGGTTTTGTTAGGCCTTTTCGGGTAAACAAATTCCCAATGAAGCGAATCTGTCTCACACTTCTAAGAACTAATAAGTATCCCTTTACTTTATTACTTTATTACCTAAATTTTTTCTAAGTGTTGAGTTCTAATGCCTCATTCCCTAACTTCATCTTATCTCGTTATATGACATGCTTAGTTGTTAATTAATGATTCGAGTTCATCCATGAAAGAGTTTGTGCATTTTTCCAGTTGAATTAATATTGAAGTATTGGCAGAAAGTAAATGCACCGAAGTCATAAGGAATGAAACCACATTTCATTAATATTTAATCTGATTACAAAATTAGTAACTTTTTACACAAGTCCTATAAATTAAAGAAAGTAAAATTATCTTCAGACAGCAGCTTCATCTCCGGAGTCTAGCAAGGACGGATCCAGTTGGGCCGCCACTAGCTTTTCCTTGCCCCGACTTCGGCAATCTTCGTACTCTTCATAATATACTTTCAGAATTTATGCGCCAAGCTCGTCAGATGTACGATAATCCTCTTGTATCTGCTTGACCAATTCTTCGGTCAGGGGAGGGTCCCGTTCTTGAAGTACCTTTATCTTGCCACGAAGCTTACGACGCTTGGCCTTATGGACTTTCCTATCAGACCGAGCCTTCATCTGAACTTCGCTGAGTTGTGTTGATAAATTTTAATTGGCTACGGCAAGCCCCTCTTTGGTAGTCTTCAAAGCTTCGGTCTCTGCAACAAAACGGACATTCATGGTAGCTAATTTTTGCTCGCTGGCTTTTGTCGTCTTCAATTCTTCTCTGACCGAGCTCAGCACGTCATAAGTTTCCTTCATATCCTCCTTGGTTTGGACCAATTCCCTCTAAAGACTTTCATTGGCATGAAGAACAGATTCACGTTCCTCTCTCTCTCGAGCCAATGTAGCCTTTAACATATTGTTCTCCCTCCTTAGAGTCTCCTCATTGGACTCGGCATTTATATGCCTGGGACGTAAACGCCCGAAGACCGCGTTTGCCTGCACATATTCGACAGTATCTGGTTAATTTCAAATATTTAGGCAAGTAAAGAAATGTTTAACTGATAAAACCTTCACTTACCTTTGCCAGATAACTCATGCCTTCATCAAGAAAATTCCCGTTCGTATGATTATCAAATCGGTGATCATCATTTTCCCGAACGAAGGCATCAAAGAGCTGGAAGGGAAAGTTAACGTTGTACCGAGGCCACAAAGTCGGGTGCCCAATGGGCCTCATCATGGAATTTCTGTGATGAGGGCCTTAGGGGGAAGGCATCGGTTGGTCATGAATGGGAGAAGGATCCATATAGATATTTTCTAAAGAAGATTGAAATGGAAGAGGATCTCGAATCGGTAGAATTACAGCGTTGAATCAAAGGGGTGGTCATTTGATGGTTGTTTTCTCTTTCGAGATGGTACTACAGCAGGTTCAGTTCTTTCTTCTTCATTTACAGTTAAAATCTCCACAGGGTTTGTTGGAGGATGAACAGTTGAAGAAGTTACTCTAAGCTCATCTGGGAGTTAAGGGAATGACTTTGGTTCTCAACTTTTGATTCAAGAAGTCGCCACGATCATTTACAGATAGATCTAATAAACTTGTTCGAACTAATCTTCGGATTAAGGCGTCTGGTGGTGTTGGATCAACAACATTGGCGGTATTGGCTTACGGCGGTTAGTGGTGTTGGATCGATAGTTGGGGGTATCGGATCAACAGCTGGTGGTTCGATTCGAAAAGAGCTTCAGAGTCGACGGGATGGAAATTAGTCGAGGCCTTCTGATGGCTCTTTTCTTTCATCGAAGTTGGAGGACTCTTTCCGAGAGAAGAGGTTCGCCATCTATGGGTGCATGGGTTGGAGGTTCATCACTTGGTGCTTCAAAGAGGTGGGTTGAATTTGGAGGAGGCTTCCCGGTTGAAGGTTCAAAGATCGACATCTCGCAGATTGTCCGATCGCATTGTCTTCTTGATGGGTCTTCATGTTGTGAAGAATCAACGGTGGCTTCTACCGCTTTTCCACTAACAAATCCTCCAAGTCTTTCATCTCTCAAGCGGGTTTGATCAAAGTTACTACGAAGATTAACGCTTCTACATCGTAATCCATATCACAAAATTTTCAAATATTCATAAAATGAATTTGTACTTACGTTTGTGGTCGTCATAACCACGCTTGATTGGAAAGAAGTCTATAGTTCCATTCCTCCCTGAAATTGTCCAAAAGCTCTATCATCTCAAATCACGCTTCTTCGAGACGCTCCGAAGTCCGTAGAAATCTTCTCATCAAGGCCCAAATCGCAGAAAGAGATGATTTCGGTCCTTTCGACGAAAAACCATCTTTCATGCCATCCTTTGTTGCTTGAAGGAGTATTCACTAACGAGCGTCTCTCGAATCTTTCTCCTGTTTTTGAAGAATGCTTGCTTATAGTCTTAAATCCTTTCTCTCTGGACTGGCCGACCTTGTATACAGTAAAGAAGAAGTCGAGCGCATGTTCGACACCAAGTTCGTGGCATAAAGCTATGAATGCTAAAATGTGAATATAAGAGTTCGGCATTAATTGGGCGAACCCAACACCCAGGAACCCTAATAAAGTTACTACGAAAGCGTGAAGGGAGAATCGGATCCCTTTCTCCAGGATGGTCGTCGTAATGTGACCATCCATCCTTCTAGCGTTGGTACATCCGCTTCTCCGCACTGGATCTCTCACCAAATGGGTATCCGGAATGTGGCAACGAGTTCGAAGCCTCTCCAAGTCAACCTCTGTAACTTTCGAGGGAATGTTGGCATGGAGGTATTGTTCTTTATTCCTGTAGAATGCGGAAGGACTGGGAGAAGATTTCATTATTGGTTTCTTCTTAGTAGTTGCAGTGGTCTGATCAGAACTTGAAGCATTTTTGGTAGAGTTTGGGCTTGGAGGAACGGAGCAGATTGGTGTCGCTAACAGGGGACGACCTTGCTCAGAATCTTTAGAAGCCATTGTTAACGATTCGCAGAGAATACAAAGTGGGTTCGAGAGATAGAAAGAAAGTTTGAAAGTCTGAAATTCAAATTGGCAGGTAAAACTGTCAAAATTGGTAAAGTTTACCTTTTATATTGACGGTTACACGGTAATCGAGGACGGCACAATTAATTCACAGCAATGATGGTGAATTGGAAGAGGTGTCGTCCGGTTTTGGGTCTAAATATCTTAACCGGAGTGGACTTATGTCTATTGGGCCTCCTATTTCGGTTTCTGATATCAATTTGGACCGATTTTGTTGGGCTTTGGTGAGTTTTACTTTGGACCTCTTGTGACTTATCATAATTCGTTATATCATAGGCCTATACTGTTTATAGTCTTTCATTAAACACCTTGTTTAATAAAAGACTAGGGGGCAATGTTAGGCCATAATCCTTTTCCTTATCGGGCGGCACTTAATGGGCTCCTCCTCGATTATGTTATTTTGTCTGATTGGTCCGAATGATTTGGGCCCAATTACTTGATTATTTCGTTGGGTCCTTTCGGTTGGATCCGGTCGTTTGGGTCATTTCCATTATTTGGGCTTAGTCATTGAATCGGCCCATTATACAAATTGCTACTTAACCCAACTTTGACCGGTAATCATTATGCCAAATAATAGTTGACTACTATGTCTGCTGTGACGCCCCCAAAATAGGTCCATTCCATCCAACCCATTCTGAGTCGCCAAATACATGGTACAGAAATAACTACAACTTTATTATTACAACATATAAACTGTGAGTTTAAATACAGATATTGCCATCTAGACAATATCCACACGCAAATAAATCCCCATCATAATTATTGATACATTATTTTACAAAAATGGTGAGGACTACTAAACAACTCTCTCTAGAACCTTCATTCCATACCCCACTAGTACTCGCTACATTCTCGCCTCCCGAGAAGAAAAATGGAACAACAAGGAAAAGGGTGAACTCAACTAGCCCAAGAAAAGAATATTATGACTAAGATAATATACAACAAATTATCGTTAGTCTTCAACAGGAAAAATCTAATAGAATACAATAGACAACAAATTTTAAATCAATATTCGCAATGAAATAATAATTCATTAGAAGAGTTAAGTAGAGAATGCAAACTACTATCTTCTATGTATGAATTTAAAAGTTCATCATCTATCTTTTATCCCCAGAACATCAATCAACATACATCCGAATCAAATATTCATCTTTTACACTACAGTGCCAAAGATATTCATCACTAGTCATGTTCATCTAAACACTGCTCATCTTTGCACTACGGGCAAAAGATATTAATCAAGAAGTCATGTTCATCTCAACACTGCTCATCTTTGAACTACTCAGCCAAAGATATTCATCAAGAAATCATTCATCTTTGCACTACAGGCCAAAGATATTCAGTAATATCATCATTTAAGACTGAGGATGATGAAAAATATTTTTAAAGAAATGAATCCAGTGAAACAAAATGACAAGGATTAAGGATTAAGGATTCGTACTTTGTTTTATCCATGTCCAAAAATACCTCAAAAATAATCACAGGGGTGTAAAATTCAAGAATGATCAAAACATGGATACAATCAAAGCTAGTATCCAGAATAGATATTTTAGATGAAAAGAAGAAATTTCATTTTTCTATGAATAAAGGTCGATTATTAATAAATGAATAGAATAGTGTCAGATATACGTGAATAGTAATCTATACGTGAATAGTAAATTTCACAAAAAAAGATAGAAATTCCACAAAAAATATCTTCACGCTTCAGTAATAGTACTCGTGAATAGTAACTCGTGAATAAGAACTCATGAATAGTAACCCGACATAAAAAAGTTCCAAATTTGATAAAAGTTCCAACTAATATTTCAAAGATAATGATATTGAAGAAATAATATCATTTGAGAAGAAAATAACATCCCTTACCTCGAAAGACAAGATTTCTAGTTGAACACCTGATATAAAGCTATGACTTGAACTCGCACCGTATAGCAATACTCAAAGTATACTCAAAATACTCACAAGAATACGCCGATAATATAGAGAGAGAAAACTTCAGCTTACGGTGTGATTTTCAATTCTAACCTAAGCACCCTATTTATAGAAAATGCTAGAACACCAAAGCGTAAAATTGAATATAATATTAATATAATTATACAAATTTTCCTTAGCCCACCTTTTGGTCAAAAACACCAGCCACACATGTTAAATGAGGTTCACAAACTCACCAAAAACGTTTTTCTCAAAATAATTAATTAAAACTCCCAAAATCAATTATTTCTAACTCCTAACTTCAATAATTCATAATAAATAGCCCTTTTATCAGAAAAATTCAAATCACGCGAGTTTTATATAGAAATTCAATTCTCTACAACTTTGCGTAAGAAAGTTTTTCCAAATTCCAAATGTAAATTGACCAAATTCATAAACGGACGATTTTACAAGCTATAATCAAATTTCAACCAAGAAATGGGGTCCACCGACACACAAAAAACATGTGTTAATCATTTAATGCAACAAGAATATTCTTCCTCCTCATATACTCATATATCTCACATTCATTATAAAAATATCACCATTATTATATTATTAAAATATAATATTATATTTAAATGAATTATTTTATCGTAAAAGATAAAATTTTAATTTTCAACAATTGTCACATTAAAAATTTTCTCCATCTATATCCACATAAAATCAATATTTTCCTCATCATATAAATCAATAATTAATTATTCACAAATAATATTACAGAATCACAAGATCGGCAACCAGTGCCGCTCCTCAGAGAGAGGGCTTTCCAATAAGGATCTCTCCTCATCTTGGCGCAAGCAATTAGGTGACCAAACCTCTCCTTAGATGTAACTTTCTAGACATTGCCAATAATGTTATCTAATAATATTATTCGATAATATGAATTATTGCTTCGATAATGAAAAATACCGTGTAATGACAATTATCAAAACAACAAAGAATATAAAATATCAACGCAATTAATTATTAAATCAATAAAATATCGAATAAGAATTATCGTAATAATTATTGAGTAGTGCCTTCACGTAAGAATCAATAATTGGTGCAATACCGCAGTGCTACTGCTCAACAACGCCAGATTAGTGTGTTTTAACCACCGGGTTTCCAACAAGATAATTCAGTAATAACTACGCCGTTATTTATAAACAACTTATATTTGTCGCTTTTCTTCATCCAATCGCTTTCCGTTATGGGACCCATAAAAGATCAAGGCCGTCAGCATTTAATATTCCCCGACAAAGATTTAATATTCCACGACCAAACGAATATTCCCCGACGATAATGTATATTTTATAACCACTTGCTTATTCAAAATATTTACGTATTTTACCCATAACTATCCACATTAATCAAATCAACCCTTACTATTTCAAAATAATAAATAGAGGAAAATAAATTTCATTTATTAATAATTTGGGGTCTTACAACCTCCCTCCTTATGAAATTTCGTCCTCTAAATCGAATTGACGACGATACTGTATTTCAAAAGATGAGAATACCTCGCTTTCATTTCCGTTTCCAACTCCCAGGTCCTTTCCTCAATAGCATGGTTTCTCCACGAAACTTTAACTTGTGGTATAACCTCGGTACATAGGAAATGTTCTTTCCTATCCAAGATCTTGACAGGTTTCTCCTCGTACGTTAAGTCTTCGGCTATCTCATTCGGTTCTAACTCAATGACGTGGTTCGGGTCGTCCACATATTTACGTAACATTGATACATGAAAAACGTTATGAACACGCGTCATACTTGGCGATAAAACGAGTCTATAGGCCACAATTCCTATTCAATCGAGAATTTAAATGGATTAATAAATCGAAGGTTTGAGCTTTCCTCACCTCACCGATTCTCGCTTTTGAAATAACAACTTCTTGCATCTCCTTCTTCAAATTCATCACCCGGTTGTGTAGCTTGAATAACTTTAACTTTATCAATTAAAGTCGATTATACTCAGATATCATCACGTGGGTACCAAGAGTTTTCATCTCCATTTCTAATATTTGTAAGTTATACGAAATGAGTCTTTGACACTATCGTACTCAGTATTTGATACGATCTTCTACTCAACACGCCGCCTACCACGCTCGCTTTTTCCAGATGGCATGGTCGTAACATGTCTTTGAAATGAGTCTCCTCTCGAGTTCTTCAAGCTCTTCCCACATTCCTTGCTCCATTCGAATTTTGTATCTCTACGAGTCACCACCGCGTTAATGGAATAGCAATTCGAGAATATCCTTCAACGAATCTCCGATAATAACCAACTAAGCCTGAAAGCTACGATTTCGATTACCGACTTAGGTTGTTCTCAATCGCGACTCATATCCCAACCTTGATAAGACGTTACTACAATGACACCTATCGCTTTACTATCGCATCGAATATGGTGTCCCCTACGGAGAGTCTGCTTTGCATTCCACAAAGGAAGTCACCAGATAAAGGCTCGGTACCAAATTCTATAGTTGAATTTTTAACTCCTCAAGTTCAATAGAGCCATTCGATATGAGATTTTAGAAATGAGTTTTGTACCGGTTCAAATTCGATACAAAATTTAATATCGTGCTTTGGGAGTAAGCCAAGAAATTCTTCAAGAAATACGCCAGAAAAATTAATAACAACAGAATATTATTCAAATCGACGTGTCTTTATTCAAATCCATAACATGGACTAAGAAAACTTGACATCCGTAATAAACGAATGACTTCATGGCTTGATATGAAAATGTTTGACTACAATGGTTTGATTGCTTGAATTCAATAACAAAGTTGCTTAGAATATGAAAACTAACAACCTTACGAAAAGTAATCAATTTCGGCATGATGAGTAGTTAACCTTAAAATCACATCAAAAGCAAATATCTCTATAGAAATAAGGTTAACAGTAATGTGATAGTGCCAACCTGAATCAAGCAAGATTTTTAAACAACTGGATGTAATGAAAGTTTCACCTAATGGAGTCTCCATAAGATAGTCAAAGTTTAATTTCTCCGTAGTCAAGTTCAAACGCTGAGCGCAAGCAAGAGAGATAAAAGAATGGGTAGAACCGTATTCTAGTAAGGTATAAACTTCGCAAGAATTTATAATTAACTAACCTGCGTAACTTCGCTCGAGTTCCTCGATTTTGACCGGCCACGACAAAACGCTTCTTCCGTGAATCGCTGACTTTGACTTTTCTCAGATCCGCCTCGTGCCAACGTCCCCAACCGGACTTGATTTCGCTTATAGACAAAATCGAGCTATGTGACCATCTTTTCCACAACTAAAACATACCTTGAAGGCTTTGAACAGTTTGACCTTATATATGTCCTCCTCTCGCATCCAGTAGAGATCTAACCGGCGATCGTTCTCTTCCCTAGAATTTGTTCATTGGTGCTAATCGTCACCGCCGACGCCTTCTTCCCCTATTGTTAAATCTTCTCTTTTTAGATTGACATCTCTTTCCATAATATCAACGCTCGTCGCGGCTTTTTACCCATGCATCACTCATTCTCACTCGCTCGCTTATTTCTTCTTTCACCAGATTCCAAATTTATCATCTTATACTCGCCAAAGAGTGCTTCGCTCAAGCATCACATATCGGGTAACATAAGCTTGAATCGTTTCATCCTTTTGCTCCACGATCGCCGCAATTCTTCACCGCTTCTTCTAACTCATGAATACGATTTTGCAATTCTACATTTTGATCATAAAATACCTTTAATAAACTCTCTTCAGTACCTCTTCTTCTTCTCTTCTTCCTCACTCTCACCATTACCTCTGCGACTATCTCTAAAAGTAAACTATCAATTCTTCACTCACCACACGGATATCTCTAATTCCTTCTTCGCCGACATCACATTATCCCGGTCATGGCGATTAGAGGTGTCTCCACGATCTCATTCACTCCATCATTAACGCTCTCAGCGCCCATTCTTAAAAACTATCATAAAACAAGGGTTAATTAAATAAATTAACAAATCACATAATACCCCTATATTATGACCAACCAACAAATAAGCTTAGGTAGACACACTAGCTAAGCGAAGGATTTACTCGCTCTCCCTCCTAGTTCTATTCCCCGATCTCCGCCAGAAATCATATCCCTAAGCTCGATACCAACCGTGACGCCCCAAAATAGGTCCATTCCATCCAACCCATTCTCGAGTCGCCAAATACATGGTATGTAAATAACTACAACTTTATTATTACAACATATAAACTGTGAGTTTAAATACGAGATATTGCCATCTGCAGACAATATCCACACGCAAATAAATCCCCATCATAATTATTGATACATTATTTTACAAAAATGGTGAGGACTACTAAACAACTCTCTCTGGAACCTTCATTCCATACCCCGACTAGTACTCGCTACATTCTCGCCTCCTGAGAAGAAAAATGGAACAACAAGGAAAAGGGTGAGCTCAACTAGCCCAAGAAAGAATATTATGACTAAGATAATATACAACAAATTATCGTTAGTCTTCAACAGGAAAAATCTAATAGAATACAATAGACAACAAATTTTAAATCAATATTCGCAATGAAATAATAATTCATTAGAAGAGTTAAGTAGAGAATGCAAACTACTATCTTCTATGTATGAATTTAAAAGTTCATCATCTATCTTTTATCCCCGTAACATCAATCAACATACATCCGAATCAAATATTCATCTTTGCACTGTGCCAAAGATATTCATCACCATTAGTCATGTTCATCTAAACACTGCTCATCTTTGCACTACGGCCAAAGATATTAATCAATGAAGTCATGTTCATCTCAACACTGCTCATCTTTGAACTACGGGCCAAAGATATATTCATCAAGAAATCATTCATCTTTGCACCACTACAAAGCCAAAGATATTCAATAATATCATCATTTAAGACCGAGGATGATGAAAAATATTTTTAAAGAAATGAATCCAAAGAAACAAAATGACAAGGATTAAGGATTAAGGATTCGTACTTTTGTTTTATCCATGTCCAAAAATACCTCAAAAATAATCACAGGGTGTAAAATTCAAGAATGATCAAAACATGGATACAATCAAAGCTAGTATCCGTAAAATAGATATTTTAGACGAAAAGAAGAAATTTCATTTTTCTATGAATAGTCTCGTATTCGTGAATAAAGTGTCGATATCGTGAATAAGTCCGTATACGTGAATAAGAATCTCACCAAAAAATAGAAATTCCACAAAAAACATCTTCACGCTTCATTGAATAGTACTCGTGAATAAGAATCTCGTGAATAAATAGTAACTCATGAATAAGAACTCGTGAATAAGAACTCATGAATAGTAACCCCATACATGAAAAAGTTCCAAATTTGATAAAAGTTCCAACCAATATTTCAAAGATAATGATATTGAAGAAATAATATCATTTGAGAAGAAAATAACATCCCTTACCTCGAAAGACAAGATTTCTAGTTGAAACACCTGATATAAAGGCTATGACTTGAACTCGCACCGTATAGCAATACTCAAAGTATACTCAAAATACTCACAAGAATATGCCGATAATATAGAGAGAGAAACTTCAGCTTCGTGTGATTTTCAATTCTAACCCAAGACCCTATTTATAGGAAAAAACTTTAGAACACCAAAGCGTAAAATTGAATATAATATTAATATAATTATACAAATTTTCCTTAGCCCACCTTTTGGTCAAAAACACCAGCCACACATGTTAAATGAGGTTCACAAACTCACCAAAAACGTTTTTCTCAAAATAATTAATTAAAAATCCCAAAAATCAATTATTTCGGAACTCCGGAATTCAATAATTCATAATAAATAGCCCTTTTATCAGAAAATTCAAATCACGCGAGTTTTTATAGGAAATTCAATTCTCTACAACTTTGCAGAAGAAAGTTTTTCCAAATTCCAAACAGAAATTGACCGAAATTCATAAACGGACGATTTTACAAGCTATAATCAAATTTCACTCAAGAAATGGGGTCCACCGACACACAAAACATGTGTTAATCATTTAATGCAACAAGAATATTCTTCCTCCTCATATACTCATATATCTCACATTCATTATAAAAATATCACCATTATTATATTATTAAAATATAATAATATATTTAAATGAATTATTTTATCGTAAAAAGATAAAATTTTAATTTTCAACAATTGTCACATTAAAAATTTTCCATCTATATCCACATAAAATCAATATTTTCCTCATCATATAAATCAATAATTAATTATTCACAAATAATATTACGAATCACAATCTCGCAACCGTGCCGCTCCTAAGAAAGAGGGGGCTTTCCAATAAGGATCTCTCCTCATCGGGCGTCAAGTAATTAGGTGACCAAACCTCTCCTTAGATGTAACTTTCTAGACATTGCCAATAATGTTATCTAATAATATTATTCGATAATATGAATTATTGCTTCGATAATGAAAAATACCGTAATGACAATTATCAAAACAACAAAGAATATAAAATATCAACGCAAAGAATTATTAAATCAATAAAATAAAATAATAAATAAATTATCGTAATAATTATCGAGTAGGCCTTCTTACGTAAGAATCAATAATTGGTGCAATACCGCAGTCTACTTGCTCAACAAAGCGTATTAGTGTGTTTTAACCACCGGGTATTCCAACAAGATTAATCTGTGAATAACTACGCCGTTATTTATAAACAACTTATATTTGTCGCTTTTCTTCATTCAATCGCTTTCCGTTATGGGGGCCCATAAAAGACTCGCTACCGTCGCATTTAATATTCCCCGACAAAGATTTAATATTCCACGACCAAACGAATATTCCCCAACGATAATGAATATTTTATAACCACTTGCTTATTCGAAATATTTGCGTATTTTACCCATAACTATCCACATTAATCAAATCAACCCTTACTATTTCAAAATAATAAATAGAGGAAAATAAATTTCATTTATTAATAATTTGGGGTCTTACATCTGCCACCTTTCTGCATGGCATTAATGAGGATGGGACTCAGATGACCGGCAGAGGCAAATAGTAGTAGCTGGTGAGGAAGTAGGCTACATACTTTCGGCTGAAATGACCGGGAGTGGGGAAAAGGTGTCAGGAGGTGATGGGTGGCACGGAAAACCGGAATTGGAGTACGTATGGGGCTAGGATCACAAAGGAGGTAAGTAACAAAATATTACACAAAATCATTTTATTATTCTCTCTCAGGCATTAGATATTATTTTCCCTCCGTTGTTAACCTTGTGATCGCCGATACTGACTCTCACACCGGAGCTATCCCCCGACGGTCAAGCCGTCAAGCTTTTGGTGTTGACTTGTTGAACTGTGCAGGATATCGGACGCGTCTTGGTGATTGGGACGTGGAGAAAGATCTTGGCGTTAACAACACTATTAGTTCTTCAACTCATTCACACACACACACACACACACACACACACATATATATATAAGTCTTAATTTCAGCTAGAGCCTTTGGAAAAGTACCAACATCTGTGGCTCTGGTACCTATTGTGCAGAAAGAAGGGAAGAATCAAATGCGCGTATAAAAAGAACTAATACATATGTTTAGAATCTAACTAGACACAAAAACTCAAGTTATTATATAGATTTTTGCCTTATTCATGAATATTAGTGATCTTTCAGTTGTTTATTATTTCTTTAATGTGTGTCTTCAACTCACCTGCATGTGTATTTATAGGGACATGTCCTAAATGTCACTTCTATAAAAAATAAGGACATATTCAGAAAGAATGTCCTAAATTAAGAGAATGGCTTGAAAAGAAAGGTATATATCGTCAATCAATTATGTAACTTATGAATCATTTCTAATTTATGTTCCTTCTAATACATGGTGGCTTGACACTGGTGCTATGGTTCACATTACTAATTCATTACATGGATTCCTTTCAAAGAAGATACTCTAAAAAGGGGAAAGAACCATTAAAGTTGGCAATGAAGAGTTTATACGAGTTGAAGCTGTAGGAACTCTTCCTTTAGTTTTGGAGAATGGTTTTCACCTTGTATTTATATGGTACTCTTTATGTTCCCAGTATGACACGGAATTTAATTTTTGTATCTAAACTTGACGTTGATGAATTATCGTTAAGTTTGGGAATAATAAAATAATTATTTATCATTACTCTCATGTTATTGGTTCTGACTCTTTAGAGGGAAACCTCTATAAGATAAATTTGGATAATGTCTTTGATGAATCCTTGTTAACAATGAATATGACAAAAAATACCTCTAAAAGTGAAAATAAGATAAAACTAAATAATGAGAATTCTTTAAAATTGTGGCATCAACGCTTAGGCCATATTTCAAAAGACAGAATGCAACGTCTTGTAAAGGATGGAATTCTTCATTAACTAGATTTTTCTGATTTTGACCATTGTTTTGAATATATAAAAGAAAAATTTGTGAAAGGTAATAAGAATGAAGCCACTAGAAGTGGTGCACTACTTGAGGTGATTCACATTGATATATGTGGAACATTTTCTCCAAAAATTGGTGGACACAAATCTTTCATGATGTTCATTGATGACTATTCTCGTTATACTTATGTGTACCTAATTAATGAAAAATCTGAATCACTAAATATGTTTAAAGTTTTCAAGGCTGAAGTTGAAAATCAACTTGGCCGAAATATTAAAGTAGTGAGATCGGATAGAGGCGGAGAGTATTATGATAAACACTCCGATATAGGTTATAATCCTGGCCCATTTGCCTTATTTTGTCAAGAAAATGGAATCGCACTCAAGATATCTGATGCCCGTACACCGCAAAGGAATGGTGTAGTAATGAGAGGCGTAAATCGCACTTTATGGATATGGTACGTAGTATGTTATGCAATTCTAGCTTATCTTTATTTTTGTGGACTGAGGCATTAAAGACAACTGTTCATATTTTAAACCAGGTTCCTAGCAAATCTGTCCCTAACACTCATTATGAAATTTGGACAGGTAGAAAACCTAGTTTAAAATACTTACGGTGTAATAAATTTTGTCCAAATTGAGGCTAAGATTTTAATCCACAAATAAAGAAACTTGACTCTAAAACCATTAGTTGCCATTTCATTGGATATCCCGAGAGAGATCTAAGGGTTTTGATTTTATGTCCCTCGCAGATACCACTAGAATTTTTGAGACTAGGCATGCAGAGTTTTTAGAGAATGGTGATTTAAGTGGGAGTGGTGAGCCTAAAAAAATTGATCTTGAAGAAAACAGGTTTTATGTTTCTAATCCTGTAATTCAAGAGGGTGAGGCACAACAACCTCCTATTGAGGCGAATGATGCCCCTGAGATGGCTGAGCCACCACCTAATGTTGAACCACACATTATTAAAAATCATATTCCTGAAATTGTGCAGCCTTTATGTAGGTCCGAAAGACCTAAAAAACCTATTAATTTTTATGATTTTATAACCTATCTTAATGAGATTGACTATGATTCAAGTAAGATTAATGATCTTATCTCCTATAAAGAAGTCATTACGAGTGCTCAATCAACTCAATGGCTTGAAGCCATGAATGATGAGTTGAAATCAATGGAGCTTAATAACGTTCGGAATCTTGAGGAATTACCAAAAGGTTTTAAACCTGTTGGTTGCAAGTGGGTCTATAAGACCAAATTAGATCCTAAAGGGAACGTTGAAATGTATAAAGCTCGATTGGTTGCTAAAGGTTTCACTCAAAAGGAAGATATGAATTATAATGAAACTTTCTCTCCAGTATCCAGGAAAGATTCATTTAAAATAGTCATGGCTTTAGTAGCTCATTATGATTTAGAGTTACATCAGATGGATGTTAAAACTGCATTCCTTAATGATAACTTGCTTGAGAATGTTTATATGGCACAACCAGAAGGTTTTTGGTTAAACGCAAGGAACATATGGTATGTAGTCTTAAGAAGTCCATATATGGGTTAAAACAGGCTTCTCGACAATGGTATCTTAAGTTTCATGAGGTAATGAGTAATTTTGATTTTAAGAAAAATATAGTGGATCAATGCATATACTTGAAGGTCAGTGGGAGTTAATTTGTTTTTCTTGTTTTGTATGTTGATAATATACTACTTTCAAGTAATAAATTAGACATGTTGTAGGATTTCGGCACAGAAACGCAGCGGAAATAAACCAATGTAAAGACAATTCTGAAACCCTAAAACAAGATCCATGCGAAAAATTCAATTAATTCAGAGGTTAGAAATTATACCGATTATTAAAGCTAGAATCGATGCGGTCGAATCTTCAACGCAATTCGAACGAACTGTGTAAGACCCCAACTTATTATAAATAAAATTGAATTTTCTCTATTTATTATCTTGAAATAGTAAGGAGTTAATTTGATATAATACTTTGGTTATGGGTGAAATGTGCAAATTTTATAAAATAAGCAAGTGGTTATAAAATATTAATTTTTTTTGTCGGGGAATATTCGTTTGGTCGTGGAATATTCTTGTTGTCGGGGAATATTCGTACGACGGCGCAGCCATTCGTGGGTCTCATAACAGAATAACTGTCGGATGAAGAAAATGACAAGTTTGAGTTTTTATAAATAACGGCGTAGTTGTTATTCAATAACACTTGTTGAATACTCCGGGGTTAAAATACGATGAATACGCTGTTGGTCGCACAAAGAAGAGCATACCAGATTGCATGATTTTTGAATTATTGATTCTTACGTAAGAAGGCACTACTCAATAATTGTTACAATAATTACTTTTCAATATTTTATTTTATTGATTCAATAATTGTGCGTTGATATTTTATATTATTGTTGTTTCAATAATTGTCAACGCATGATTTTTCCATTATCGGATCAATAATTCATATTATTTGAATAATATTATTAGATAGTATTATTGGCAATGTCTAGAAATTTCGCCAAGGAGAGGTTTGGTCACCTAATTGCACGCCAAGATGAGAGAAACCCTTATCGACATGTTTCTTTTTTCGGGAACTACCGGTTGTCATAATTGTGATTCTGTAATATTATTTAGAAATAATTAATTATTGATTTATATGATAAGAAAATATTTATTTGATGTGGATATAAATGATGGATTTATTTATTTTATATTGTTATTAATGAAAGAATTAATGCTGAGATGTTTTATCAGTATTTTGTCAGATTGGAGGTATTAAAAATCATCCGTTTGTGGATTTTGGATATTTTCTGTTTGGAATTTGGAAAAAATTTCTTCTGCAAAGTTGTAGAAAATTCGATTTCGTGTGGAATGGACATAAAATTCGTATTTTTCTGATAAACGGACTATTTTCTATGAATTGTTAAAGTTTCTGATTATTGTTTAAATGATAAAACATTTTGGAAAATTCTAGAATTGGTTGGTAAGAAATGTGCTCAATTGAATTTCAAATGTGGTGGGTGGCAATAGTAGTAGATAAAGCCATCGTGTAAAGAGTCAAGTCTCGCTTTGACGTCTTAACATTTTCCTATAAATAGAGGGCTAAGTTAGAATTGAAAATCACACCGTAAACAAAGTTTTCTCTTCTCTATATTATCGAGCGTATTCTTGTGAGTATTTTGATACTTGAGTGTTGCTATATCTGATTGCAAGTTCCTTCAAAGACTATATCCAAAGATTCCGATCGGAAATGTACGGTTATTTTGAGGTAAGGGATGTTATTTTCTTCATATATGATATTATTTCTTTCAATATCATTATCGCCAAGTATTGATCTGAACTTTTAATCAAATTTGGAACTTTTGTGTCGAGTTACTATTCACATATACTGGACTATTCACGATACGACCTTTATTCACAAATACGGCAGACTATTCAATTTAAAATGAAATTTTCTCTTTTTCTTCCAGATGTCTTTTATGGTTACTATCTTTGATTGTATCCATGTTTTGATCTTTATTCTACTTCACACTTAGTTATTATGGAGTATTATTGAATTTTGATAAACCGAAATACGAATCCCTAATATTTTCCCTTTTGTTTCACTGGATTCGTTCTCTAAAATATTTTTCATCATCCTCAATCCTTAATGGTGATACTTAATGGATATCTTTGGCCTGTAGTGCAAAGATATATGATTACCTGATGAATATCTTTGGCCGTAGTGCAAAGATGAACAGGTGTTGAGATGAACATGACCAACTGGTGATACAAATGAATATCTTTGGCCCGTAATGCAAAGATGAATATTTGATGCAAGATGTATATTGATTGATGTTACAGGGATAAAATATTGATGATGGACTTTTAAATTCATAGATGATAGTAGATTTGATTCTCTACTTAACTCTTCTAATGAATTGTTGTTTTCGCTGCAGTTGTTGATCTAAAACTTGTTATCTATTGTATTCTATCAGATTTTTTCCTGTTGAAGACTAAGGATAATTTGTTATATATTATCTTAGTCATAATATTCTTTATTGGCTAGTTGAGCTCACCCTTTTCCTTTTTGTTCCATTTTTCTTCTCAGGAAGCGAGAACATAGCAGGAACCAGTCGGGGTATAGAGTGATGGTCCTAGTCGGGTTGTTTTAGCGATCCTCACTATTTTGTAAAATAGTACATCAATAATTGTAATGAGGACTTTATTTGGGTGTGGATATTGTCTAGAAGACAATATTTGTATTTAAACTCACAGTATGTGTTGTCGTATTTTGCACGACAATTGTAATAATAAAGTTGTATTTGTTTTTCTATACCATGTATTTGGCGACTCGTAATGGGTGTTGTATACCTATTTTGGGGGCGTCCACAATTAATATCGAGCTTAGGATATGGTCTCCATGAGATCGGGAATAGAACTAGGAGGGAGAGATGAGTAAAAATCCTTCGCTAGTGTGTCCTACCTAAACTTACTTGTTTGGCTCATTCAATAATATAGGGATATTAAGTGATATGTTAATTTATTTAATTAACCCCTGCTTTTATGGTAGTTTTAAGAATAGCAATTGAGAACGTTAACAATGGAGTCTATGAGGACTGTGGAACAACCTTTGATTACCAACCAAGAGAACGTCATAACATGAAGGCAATATTCCTCCCGTAAAAAAACACTACCGAAAGCAAACGATGAATGATGCGATGTTTAGAAGCTTTTTACAGTTCATGCAAAATCAGACATGGGAGACCCGTGTACAAAATACGGGTGGAAATGATAACAACGCATCTGATCATCACAAATGCAAGCGATTCAAGGAGTTGGGACCACCGATTTCATGGAAGCCCGATCCGATTAAAGGCGTAAACGTGGGTTAAGCAAATGACTAAGATATTTGATGTCTCGGGCTGCACGGAGGAACAGAAGGTTCCATTCGCCACCTTTATGTTCCGTGGTGAGACAGATTCATCGGTGGGAGTCTGCATGAAGCGTACACTCACCACCACCGCACTCAACATGTCTTGGGAAAAATTTTAGAATGCTCAATGACAAGTACTTTCCTGAAAGTATTCGCTATATGAAGGAGGTAGAGTTTATTAGATCGAATGAGAACAACACGACGGTGTCCTAAACGAGGCGAAGTTCATGAGTTATCCAGTTCAGACCTCATTTGGTAGAAAATGAGGAACGTATGACGCGGATGTTTCTGAGAGGTCTAAAACCCGAGATTCGGCAATATCTTATCTCTCGTAAATTTTATTTTTATCTAGATGTTGTAAACAAGGCTCAATTATTAGAGCGTGAAAATGAGTATGTTCAACCGAGGGACCACAACCTGTGGTCATACTCATGGATGCGAATCATCAGAGCGATGATAACCAAATGAGGAGGAAAAATATGGACAAAAGCGGTAACCACTCGGGTGGTCATCGTGGCTATGACAATAGGAGAGGTGGGTCAAGTGAAAATTTCAAAAAGAGGAGATTAAACAATGACGGAAAGACATCAGCACCAGTACCAACAACAAATTCTAAGGGAGGAGAACGACCGCCAGTTAGATGCTACAGATGCAGAGAGGAGGGACACATAAGTCCAAACTGTTCACAGCCTTCCAAGGTGTGTTTCAATTGTGGAAAAGACGGTCACATAGCCAGATTTTATCCCAGTAGTAAAGTCAAGTCCAACTGGACTACGGCACCAAAAGCGCGACTACGGACAAAAACAAAGTTCGGTGTGGTTCAAGGAAGGGCGTTTGTCGAATCGCCAAAACGCGAAAACTCCGAACGAGGTGATCACGGGTAGGCTAATCTTGAACTCTTGCGAAGTTTATACCTTACTAGATACCGATTCCACCCATTCTTTTATCTCTCCTGCTTGTGCTCAACATTTAAACTTGACTCCGGAGAAATTGGACTTTAACTTATCTGTTGAAACTTCGTTGGGTGAAACCTTCGTTACATCTACAGTTTATAAATCTTGCTTGATCCAAGTTGGCACTATCACATTACCTGTTGATCTTATCTCTTTAAAGATACTTGCTTTTGATGTGATTTTAGGAATTGATTGGTTAACCACTCATCATGCCAAAATTGATTGTTTTTCGTAAGGTTGTTAGTTTTCATATTCCTAACCAACCTGTCATACGAATTCAAACAACTAAACCACTAAAATCAGCACTATCATATCTGGTTAGAGTTTATGCCCTAGAGGCCAATTATTTGATATAATTGCTTAACGTTTTGATATTATATTTGATTGAATAAATGAATGATTTTATTATGGTTTTATTTACTACGTTATATAAATGTTAACATAATAAAAAATCCTTAGAATAGTGATACAAATTATATAGTTTCAAGTATGATACTTGAACATGAGATTATATAATTATAATTAATATCATTGTTCTTAAATGTCTCTAGTTGAGTATCATTGTTGATGGGACAACAATGATGCATTGAGACTAGTATGTGGGTTGACTGATGACCAAATCTCATTGGTCATAAATATATGAGATATTAAGTCAATGCATAGGTACATGTTAGAGAACGATGTCTCGATGCACTCCACCATGAGAATTCTATGTGGAGCATTATGCGAAGTGTCATTAGAAATTCTCATAGTGATAATGATGTAATGGTCTTCCGACCTGAAATCACTATATTACTACACGAGAATTTATGTACTTTGATATCATCAAATGTCACCTTTAATAGGGTGGACTATAAAGGTGATTATTGGGTACATCATGAATCGTGTGAGGAATATGAGTGATCTAGATGGAATTTAACCCTCCTATTTATTAGGGGTGATATCCATAGGCCTCTTGATTGAGTAGGACTATGAAATGCATGGCCATGCTCAAATAGTGATTTGTTTCATATAGTCTACTCATTGATCAAGAAAACTCAGATTAAATTATGAAGAGTATGACACATTCCATGACTCGAGTTTAATCTAGGATATTAAGGTTAAAAGGATTAAATTACATTGAAACATTGGTCACAAAAAGGTTGCATCGAATCATCGATCTTATTATTACTTGGGTAGCAGTGATGCATTACTAGATGCCGCTCACTGTTTATAATTTTATAATATGATTTACAAATTATTGTCAACGTAATAATAACCTATAGGGTCACACACATAGAATGTTATTAAAAGGGAATTAATTTAAATTATAAAGATTTAAATATATTAATATGATTAATATTATTTAAATCACGAATTTAAATTAAAAGGATAATTTGTATATATATATATATATATATATATATATATTAAGTAAGACTTAATTAAGATATATATATATATATATATAATTCGGATTTTATGAAATTAGGTTTTGATTTGATTAATTCCTTTTAACTACTATATATATGATATATAGCAGCTACTTAGGGTTACATCATAATCAAAAACAAAAACCCTAGCCGCTCTTAGAGAGAGACTAGAGAAAAACAGAAAATCCATTCCTTTTGGTGGCTAATACCGCAATTCCTTCTTCTGCAGATCGTAGGACGATTCGTGCGGAGCGTACGTGTGGATACCGTAGAATCGTAGTCCATTTGAATTGCGTTGGAGATTCGACCACATCGATTCAACCGAAATAATCAGTATAATTTCTAAACCACTGGATTAATTTCTGTTTCGCATGGATCCTGTTTTTGGGTTTCAGAAATTGCTTTGAATTGTTTTATTTCCGCTGTGTTTTATGTGTCGAACCCCTACAATATCAAGCCATAAAGCTATTCGTTTATCGAAAAATGGATGTCAAGCTTTCTTAGCCCATATTATGGACTTGAACAAAAACACGTCAGATTTGAATAATATTCCTGTTGTTAGTGAATTTCCTGACGTATTTCCTGAAGAACTTCCTGGTCTACCCCCGGAACGTGAAGTTGAATTCTTTATTGATCTTGAACTGAGTACAAAGCCCATTTTGTATGACTTACAAAGGATGGAAATAGAGTTAAAGGCTCCAAGTACCCACGTGATGATATCAAACATACGAGTAGAACCGACTTTAATCAATAAAGTTAAAGTTGCTCAAGCTACGGACCTGGGGCTGATGCGTATGAAGAAGAAAGTGCAAGAAGATGCTATTCCTGAAGCAGGAATTGATGAAGAAGGAATACTTTGAGTCAAATCCAGACTTTGCGTTCCTAACGATTCTGACTTGAAGCATAGAATAATGATGGAGGAACACAACACCCCATTTGCAATCCATCATGGGAGTACCAAAATGTCTCATGATATTCGACATACATTTTGGTGGAACAATATGAAGAGAGAGATCGCAGAGTTTATCTAGAGGTGTTTAACTTGTCAACGTGTAAAGGCGGAGCATCAAGTGCCAAAAGGTCCATTGCAACCACTTGAGATTCCGGAATGGAAGTGAGAACACATTACCATGAAAATGGTTTAGTTACGAATATATGAGTTAAATATGTTATGTGAAGTAACAAAGTTGAAAAATAGGATTTTATGGCTTGGAAATCCTATATAAGGTATATATAGATTGTTGATAAGGGATTTGATCATTGGTGATGAAATCTTATGAGTATGGCATTTTTGAATGATTAATGCATTATTTGATAAAGTGTAAACAATTGAAATAAATTGTTTATAAGTTTAAGAAGTGATTAAAATATTGTTATGATATTAATAATATTAGATTATGAGTTTATTAAGTGATTGATAATATTTGGATAAATTTAAAGTCTTTAATTTATCCTTGTTTTAGTTTGATTAATGCTTATTTCATTGTCATCATCATCATGCTTATATGGTGATGAAAGTTATCTTTGACTTACGTGCGAAGATGGACTGATGTTTATTGAATTATATATCTTTGTCTTACGTGCAAAGATGAATTGTTGATTATTGGTTTATTTGTTGTATATCTTTGGCTTACGTTCAGAGATGGACTTGGTATGATTATGACCAGGGATTATTTGGTATAGTCATGACCATTGATAATTTAATGAATATCCTTGGCCCGTAGTACAGGGATGATTCGATGATGTGGTTTATTTATTAAGAAATTTGATGCAAACATTTTTAAATCATAGAAGATAATAGGTTTATTCTCTACATGACTCTTCTAATGAATTGCTTATTCCGCTGCAGTTAAACTTAATGTCTATTGTATTTTATCAGTTTAACATTGTTGAAGACTATTGATAATTTATTCTGCATTATCTTAGTCATAATATTTCTTACTGGGCTAGTTGAGCTCACCCTTTCTTTCACTATTCTCTTTAGGAAATGAGAATATAGCTGGGACGAGTTGGGGAAAGGAGTGACGGTCCAGATGTAGCATTAGTAGTCCTCACTATTCTGATTAAATAGTGTGACAATAAATTTAATGAGGACTCCTTTGAGTTTGTATACTGTCTAGATGACAATATACGTATTAAAACTCTTAGATTATGTTTTGTCGTATTTTACACGACAGTTGTATTATTAAGTTGTATTTGAATTTTGTACCATGTATTTGGCGACTCAAGATGGGTGATGAATACCTATTTTTGGGGGCGTCACAGTTGGTATCAAAGTTTAGGGATATGATCCCTGGCTGAGATGTGAGACAAGAACTAGGAGGGGAGAAAAGGGAAATTCCTTCGCTAGTATGACCTACCTAAGTTTATTTGGTATTTAATTGGTCAGTCAGAGTATAGGGATAATATGTGATATGTTAATTAACCCTTGTTTTATGACAATGTTTGAAAATGGCATCTGAAAATGTTGAGATAAGCAATGAAACACATGAGACCGTTGAGTCAGCTCAACCAAAAGGTAACAACCAACAACACGATAATAATTAGAACGGTAGCAACAATGATAACCATCGTGGGGTAAATTATCATGCCAAGAATGATAACCACTTCGGTGGTAATCATGGCCAAGATAATAGAAGTGAAAATTTCAAGAAGAGAAGGTCACCTAGCTTGATTTTGTCATGCACCAAAATTAAGTCCAGCTGGGATGGTGGCACCAAAGGCGGATACGGACAAAACAAAGTCGTTGGTTTCAGGAAGAGCGTTTTTCGTGACTTCCCAAAAAGCGAGGAATCCGAACAAAGTTAGCACGGGTTAGTAAATTTTTGCAAAGTCTATGTCTTATTAGATAGCAGTTCTATCCATTATTTTATCTCTCTTGCTTGCGTTCAAGGTTTAAATTTGACTCCGGAGAAATTAGACTTTGATTTATCTATTGAAACTCCATTAGGAGAAACCTTTATTACATGTGTTATCCAAGTCTTGGATGAGGGTCACAGTTTTGAATGATATTTCTATAGTTAATAAATTTCCTAACGTATTCTTGAAGACTTCTTAGCCTACCCCCAGAGCGTGAAATCGAATTTTGTATTGACCCCATTACAAAACCCATTTCTAAAACCCTTAAATATTTCTTCAACCAAAACGAATGTATAATGCGCCAAAGACGTTGGCTCGAGCTGTTGAAGATTACGATCGTACCATTCAATATCATTGTGGAAGAGCGAACGTGGTAGCTGACGTGTTGAGTAGAAGATCGTATGGGTTTACGAGTGCGAATATACGAAATTACGTGAAGATAATGAATATATGATTAAAATCGACTTTAGTCGATAAAGTTAAAGTCGCTCAAGCTACAGACCCGGAGCTGATGAACACGAAGAAGAAGGTTCAAGAGGGCGTTATTTTAAACAGCAAGAGTTGCTGAAGAGAGGAAATCTCAACCCTCGATTTAATTGGCCCATTTGAAATCCTCGATCGAGTAAAAACTATGGCCTATAGACTCGTTTTACCGCCAAGTATGTCGCGTGTTCATAACGTTTTTCACATATCGATATTACGTAAATATGTGGACGACCCGAACCACATTATTGATTTAGAACCGGACAAGATAGCGGATAATTTAACGTATGAAGATGTACCTGTTAAAATCTTGGATAAGAAGGATCGTATTCAACACTCAAAGGTTATACCTCAAGAGTTAGAATCTGAAATGAAGTCAAGGTATCCTCATCTGTTCGGCATACCAGGTACGTACGTAAATTTCGAGGGTAAAATTTCATAAGGAGGGAAGATTGTGAGACCCCAGATTTTATGAATAAAGATTTAAATTTCTCGAAATATTTTTTTGAATATTATGGTGTGGATTTTTATAATGTTTTAGTTGTGGGTGATATTTAGAAATTTTGCAAAGTATGCAAGTTGTTATAAAATATTCTTTTTGTCGGGAATATCCGTACGACAGCACAATCATTGGTGAACCCACAACGGAAGTATTGTCGTATTTAGAAAATGACAGAATTATCTTTTTAAATAACGGTGGAAGTGTTATCGTTAAAACTGTTGAACTACCCGGTAGTAAAAGTACAGTAATACGCGTGGTTGCATAATAGCACACGGTATTGATTATTGATGATTACGTGATAAGTCACTCAGTTATACTCAATTATTGCTAAAGTAATTGTTGCATCATATCTCTCATATTATTGATTCGATTATTGTCACAGAATCATCTGCACAATATGTTATATTATTAAATCAAAAATTGAGACGACAAAGTTATTCATATTATTAAATTATAATATTTACAATGTTTAGAAGTTCTGCCAATGAGAGGTTTGGTCACCTAATTGCGCGTCAATAGGGAGAAATCCTTATTGGAAATCCCCCTCTTTCCTGGGAACGACCTGGTTGTTAAATATTATGAGTTATGATATTAATGATGAATAAGTTTGTGTTGATTAAAGATGAATTTGATAGTTCCATTGTGTTGGGATTATTGGTGTTAGTTGAAATCGACATCTATTCCGATGATAATTGATGTCTGGGGGTTATATTGATAAATCGGGTAATTTATTGGATAAATGAGCAATTAATTTCTACTTATTCACATGCTTATATAACTATTTGTTCACATATGTGTACTATTGAGTCACATGATTTACTATTAGGGGAGTTGGTGCAAGATTGATAATACTTGCATGACTAAGTTAACTATTGAGTCACATGATTTACTATTGAGTCACATGATTTTACTATTGATTCACATGATTTACTATTAGGGGAGTTGGTGCAAGATTGATAATACTTGCAGGACTAAATTAAAAATGAAAGAAAAGTTGGAGGTATTGTACTGTAATTTTTTGAGCCCCAAAACGTGCAATTATCGAAACTATATTTTTTTATAAATAGAAGCTCATTCATCCTTCATTTCTCACAAATTCACTAAAGCTTTAAAGCCATTATTATAGAGAGAAATTATAAAGAGAAAGAAGAAGAGAAGTCTGCTACATTTCTATTCCAGTATCCAGCTTTATTCTAAGGTAAGGGATATTATTTGTTGTACCTGTAAGGGGTATTATTCTTTCGTATTCATGAAGAGAATTACTTTCTTTCAATAATCGTAAGAGTTGTTATTCCATTCTTCATTATTATATTGGAATAACCTATTTATGCGAAGTACCACATACATGGTGAAATTCTTCTGTTATTCCATTCTTTATTATTATGTTGGAATAACCTGTATATGCAAAGTACTGTATACATGGTGAAATTCTTCTATTATTCCATTCTTTACTATTACGTTTTAATATCCATCTGTGCATTTTACGCCGACTGGTTCCATTATTTATTATTCGCTTAATATATCACATGCATGCGTTTACGCATGGGACTGGTTCCATCATTTATTATCCCGTTGAATAACTCGCTCTATCTGAAGTACCGCATGTATGGTGATTTCATTGTTATTTCATTCTTTGTTATTCTCATTGGAACATCCTGCTTGGCGGTGCAATTTTGCCCGACCGGTTCCGTTATTTATTATTCTATTGAATAACCTGTCTATGCGACGTACCGCATGCATGGTGATTTCTTTTGTTATTCCATTCTTTATTATTCTGTTAGAATATCCTGTCTGTGTGTTTTACGCCGGACCTGGTTCCGTCTTTATTATTCTTTTAGGAATAACCTGTCTGTGCGGTCTCTATCGCATGCATGGTGAATCCTTCTGTTATTCCATTCTTTATTATTCTGTTGGAATAACCTTTCTATGTGGATTAACACATGCATGGTGAATGATCCTTCGTATTCATTCCTTATTAAATTATGGAAATGATCTGGTTACGTTGATTATGATGAGAGTCATAATAAAAGCATTAGACTGAATGAAAATCATGGGTATATGTGGTATTAGTAAGTGTTATGATGAGTTATGTTGGTTATTATGTGAAAACATGAAAGTTTCTTAGAAATCACAAAGGGTTGAAAAATTAGATTTTGGTGAAAACGGAACATGAAATTCAATTGACCATATCTCCTATTATATTTAGAATTTTTGAGTGTGGTCAAGTTCTAGAGTTAGATCTATGAGTTATATAACTTATCCAAGTGGAGTCACTGGAAAAGGTGTTGTAGTTTTTCGTGTGGACTGTTTTTAGCAAAGAAGTCCAAAGCTGCAAAAGAGGAAAATGCTACTGCCCAGAAAATTAAAGGGGCTATTTCGGCCACTTAATTTATGAGAAAAATTCCGGCCTTTTGGGACATGAAATTATATGGCATAAAGTAACTCCTGTCCAAAAATGAGCTCATTCCGAATTAAAATGAGCAAGTTATGACCATTTCAATATTTAGGTTTTTTCAACGAAAAATGCTATAATCGGAGTTCTATAACTCCAATGACCATGAAATTTAAACTGAAAGCTCACGTTAACATGTGTAAGATCCTGCCAAGATTTGGGAATTTTTGGAGTTAAACTTGAGGTAGCTAATTTCTTAAGGAATTAATTAGAAATTGATTTTTGAAAAATAGTAAATGAATTTTAAAAATTCTGAGAAAAATATATGTTCTTTATGGGACTATATTATGCTAAATCCCAGAAAAGAAATATTTTTGGAACTGATTTGGTATTTTTCATGAAAATAGTTTAGTTACAAATATATGAGTTAAATATGTTATGTGAAGTAACAAAGTTGAAAAATAGGATTTTATGGCTTGAAAATCCTATATAAGGTATATAAAGTTGAAAAATAAGATTTTATGGCTTGGAAATCCTATACGTATTAAAACTCTTAGATTATGTTTTGTCGTATTTTACACGACAGTTGTATTATTAAGTTGTATTTGAATTTTGTACCATGTATTTGGCGACTCAAGATGGGTGATGAATACCTATTTTTCAGGGCGTCACAAGCGGCATCTAGTAATGCATCACTACTACCCAAATAATAATAAGATCGATGATTCGATGCAACCTTTTTGTGACCAATGTTTCAATGTAATTTAATCCTTTTAACCTTAATATCCTAGATTAAACTCGAGTCATGGAATGTGTCATACTCTTCATAATTTAATCTGAGTTTTCTTGATCAATGAGTAAACTATATGAAACAAATCACTATTTGAGCATGGTCATGCATTTCATAGTCCTACTCAATCAAGAGGCCTATGGATATCATCCCTAATATATAGGAGGGTTAAATTCCATCTAGATCACTCATATTCCTCACACGATTCATGATGTACCCAATAATCACCTTTATAGTCCACCCTATTAAAGGTGACATTTGATGATATCAAAGTACATAAATTCTCGTGTAGTAATATAGTGATTTCAGGTCGGAGGACCATTACATCATTGTCACTATGAGAATTTCTAATGACACTTCGCATAATGCTCCACATAGAATTCTCATGGTGGGTCCGTCCAAGACATCATTCTCTAACATGTACCTACGCATCGACTTAATATCTCATATATTTATGACCAATGAGATTTGGTCATCAATCGATCCACATACTTAGTCTCAATGCATCATTGTTGTCCCATCAACAATGATACTCGACTAGGGACATTTAAGAACAATGATACTAATTGTAATTATATAATCTCATGTTCAAGTCACATACTTGAAACTATATAATTTGTATCACTATTCTAAGGAATTTTATTATGTTAACAATTATATTACGCAGTAAATAAAATCATAATAAAACCATTTATTTATTCAATCAAATATAATATCAAAATGTTAAGCAATTATATCAAATAATTGGCCTCTAGGGCATAAACACTAACAGTTGCATGAGACCAAACGTTTTCTTTTTGGAAATTTGGATATGAAGGATCTCGGTGAAACCTCTTATGTTATAGGTATTGAAATTCATCGAGATAAGTCTCGTGGGATATTAGAATTGTGCCAAAGAGCTTATATTGACAAAGTTTTTAACAAATACAACATGCAAAATTTCTCCCCTACTGTCACCCTTGTTGTTAATGGTGATAAATTTGGCTCATATCAATGTCCTAAGAACCACCTTGAACGTGATCAAATGAATTTTATTTTCTATACTTCTATGGTTGGGAGTCTAATGTATGCTCAAGTTCGTACACGTCCAGATATAGCGTATGTAACTGGTATGCTTGGACGTTACCAGTCAAATCCAGGTTTGGATCACTGGAAAGCAGCCAAAAAGGTTTTACGCTACTTATATGGTACTAAGGATATTATGTTTACATTTAGAAAAACAGATAACCTTGAAGTTGTTGGTTATTCTGATTCTGATTTTGCTAAGTGTAAAGACGAAAAAAAAATCTACATCAGGATACATCTTTATGCTTTCAGGAGGCCTTATTTCGTGGAGAACTCATAAGCATGAGTTAACTACCACTTCCACGATGATGGCAGAATATGTGGCTTGTTATCATGCTACTTGTCACGCCATATTATTAAGGAATCTTATTTCAAGACTTATGGTTGTAGATTCCATTTCAAGGCCATTGAAAGTATTTTGTGATAATAATTCTAATGTTAGTTTGTCCAACAGCACCATTTCGAGTGGTGCTGGACTATACCTCGACACTAAGTACTTATTTGTCAGGAAAAGAGTTGAAGATCAAAGTGTTGTCATTAAGTATATTAGTACGCATGATATGTTAGCGGATCCACTTACGAAAGGCTTACCACCCAAGCTCTTTTTAGAGCATGTTGACGGCATGGGTTTAACTGATAGTCTTAATTAGTAAGTTATTTTGATGTAAGACAACAATTTTGAGCTCGTTGTTTTGAATTTCACATTATGTTTATGGTTTGCTATTCTCTTTATTGTTCACACTTGAGAACTTGTGAGCAAACGGTACGGTTATATTTTGGACCATATGAATGAGTTTAATCTATTACCACTTATGTAAACTCTATTCATACATGTTATGCTTAATGTTAATCTTTGTTTTAATAAAAGTACTAATTCTGTAACTAATGGGGATCTTGTGTTAATAGTGACACAAAAATTGTATTAATTCGCATTGATATTTTTATTTGAATGAGATGTAGATATTAAATTAATACTTGGCCAAATTAATGATTGTAAGCGTTATGTTTTGTATATAAATAGTATTTTGGTCAAGTGGGAGAATGTTAGAATATTTTATTTTTTATGTGGCCTCTACTATTTATGTAATTATTGGGCTTATATATTGTATTAATTTAATCACTTTATTTATGAGTTTGGTAATTAATTGTGTGGCCTATAAATAATATTCCTAATATTATTTGGCATAATGGGCCCTAGGATTTCATAATCTTGATAGACGATTTTGACCCTTACCTATTGTATAAATAAAACAGTTAGGGTTTGGTCCCAATTGTCGTCTCAAAGAACTTTATACTCTGTACTTTATACATCCATCCTAAGATTGAGAGAGATGAATTAAAGACCTTCACCCTTAAGTAGCCTTGTGGAGCATATCATGTCTGAGATGGCGTCTCTCATATAACTATTTATTATTATGATTATTAATTTTTTTTATTTTATACAATAACAAGTTCCTATATAATTTATTTAATATATTAATGATCTTTCAATTGTTTATTATTTCTTTAATGTGTGTCTTCAACTCACCTGCATGTGTATTTTAACATTTAGTGCGTTTGAAAACTTTGTAAGTTTAAATGCACTTAAAAATTTATTTATCTAGTAGTTATTTATTTTAAAAATAATTTATTTAATTCACAAACACCGCTTTTTGAGCTCACTGTTACTACTACAAATTAGTTAATGTTTTAAAGGTCGATAACGTAACATATAACATACGAAGGAGAATGAAGGTCAATCCATCCACCAAAATTAGAACCCTTTCAGCAATACTTAATTGAAAATTGAGCACGGTAAATGATGATAGGAGGAGGGGGAGGGGGTGGGGGAGGGGGAGGGGGAGAGGAGAGGGGGGAGGGGATTACAAAAACTGACAAATGGCAAAACATTATAAAAAAGTAAAATTAAAAATAAAAGTCGCATACATTTACTTTGGACATGAATTTGAAGGCAACCATGTTTTTCTAAATTGATAATTATTTACTGCTGATTTGAACTAAATTTCAGGAGCAGAGATCTGTGAGTGTAAGGCCGTAATATAAATCAAATAGTTCGGGCTTGATTTGTATTTGCTTAATTAAAAATTTTATTCGAGTTCGGGACTTGAAATATTAATTATTTAAATATGAATAAATTTTAAAATTGGATAAATTTTCAAATAAATTTTTTATTGATACTCGGATTATATTCGCTCAAAAAATTTAGACGATCTGAGGTTGTTCTCAAACAAGTTTCAATTAAAACTTATTTACATTTAATAAATTTTATAAATTAAATTTAAAAAACTTAACTGATATTATTAGAGTGACTTTATCCCTATTATTGTGGAGAAAAGAAGGCCCGGACAATGAAATAGTCAAAGATGATGTGGTCATCCGTATAATAATCATGTTCACCTTTTGTATTGAAGAATAGGCTTGTCAAAGAGAAGGACCCCACTCTGGTACGTAATTGATGTTGCCCTGGACCTATATACTGTTTTTTAATTACTGGAGACTTCAAAGATTTTACTTATTTTTGGACATAACTCCAAAGAATTCATTGTTATTATAATTTGGCGCAGCCATTAGTCTTCTCATCATGCATGTGATTCTACCTCATGTCCTCACATATTTAAAAATTTTAATTATTTTTAAGGATGTATAAAACTTCATACTACTCCCTCTTTCCATCCGGATACAAAGATCTAGTACTTTGTTTATTATGCTACTCTTTTAGAGGTGGGGTATATATATATATATAATGTGAGATAGAAGAAATAGTATGAGGCGAAGACGCCAGGTTATACTTCTGGTTTTAAAGTTAGATTAGGCAAGTAAGTTTTTTTATTATAAATTATATGAATTATGAGGAGTTGCTAATTAAGGATAATTAATTTGTATGAACAAAAAGATTAAAATGATCAATAAGCTTAAAAAATTTGAGTAACACAAGAATTTAGGCTTTTGATCATTATCTAAGTGAAGTTATACTTTATCTTGCATATTAACCCTATTGATAAATCCTACTCAAATAAATGGCAATGAATAAGTTAAGAGTCTCCAAAAATTGTTCGGCTATTAGTATTTGCATGAATGGCAATGAAGTTATACTTTATCTTTATTAGTTTTTTCGTGTAAACCTAAAATACTGTGTTTATACGTTAAATAATGTGTTTAAAATGAATTATTTTTAGACGAACAAGATTTTAAAATTATGCGTTTGAATTTTTAAATGCACTAGTTAAACACTCCAAACGTTGTATAATCAAATATGAACTTAATGTGTCCGATGTGAACTTTGGTGATCTCAATACGACCCTCGGTGTGGCATATATAAATAAATAAATACATATATATAAATTACTAAAACTTAAAATTTAAATAAAATTATCCTCTCTAATACCATATTGAAGCATCCACGTTACATGAAAGAAGAATTGAAAAACATTGAATTGCATTTGCACGCGCTAGCAAGCTACATTAGATTTGGACGGCCGACTTTTAAATGAAGGTAAGTCAAACTTGTTGTTCTGATGAATTAAGACTGAGATCAAGATCTCATCATCATTGGATATTGATTAGTTAATTATTATTTATTTTAATTATTATTTGTTATATTCGATTGAAATTTAACGTTTTTGTCTTTGGCAAGAATGAATCATAAAATCTCATACACCCAGATCTTATGAGTAATTTTTTTTACCATTGAACCATGAGGGTTTGATAATTTTGACCTTATTTGTTGGTCATGAAGGCCTATTTTAAATAATTAATTTACTGAATGAATCTCTTATAAGCATATGATCATACGACTAAAATTGGCATGGTCAAAAATAAAAATATTTTCCTTCTGGAAGGCTTCTCCTAATTATACTGAATTTGTCTTTGAATAACTAAAGCAGTTGAGATGTTCCAAAAACAATACCATAAATAAAAAACTGAGGATCATACTTTAGTTATATTCAAATCACTTTTGAAATGGTAATGCTTTTGATTTGATTTGGAAGCTGTATGACATTGCAGGGTTTTGCATGGACTTATTTCATACAATTGCATGGAGTTTCAACATTTTCACATCATTTTTCTATTCCATCAATAGTTCAATACATATGATACTCATTGTCCAAATGATGTGTACCCCTGTTGTCTTTTTCTTGTATTTTCTTTGCATACTTTTTAGGCTCATATGTCTTCAAACACAACCAGGCAGTACAGTACAGCTCTTGCTTTTAAGTACTGTTGGGGATTATTACATGTTAAAATTGACTAGTACTTCAGTCGGATTATTAATGGTGGTTACAATAGGATAGTCGGGGCCTCGTTTACCGATAAGTGAGCGATTAATCGACTCGTTGTTAAGCGAGCAAGGCTTATAGGAGGTAGCGCCCTTGGCAACTCGGTCTAGTGTTTGTATAATATTTCGGATCTCATAAGTTTGAGCTCATATTATAATATTTATGATTTTTTAATTATTATAAAACTAATATTTAGTGTGTGAATCATTATAGAGTGTGTGATACATATATAAATACATCAAACTATAGTGTTTTGAGGATATGAGAGAATATGACATACTTTTCTATTGATCAATATTGGTTTAAATATAATTAATTAAGTTTACTATAGCAAGTCATGTGGGCCATCAAAATATGCATGTGAGTGTATGTGATCGGTTATATGTGATAGTAGACTAGTTGTTTAAATATACATTGTACATGACACTTAATTAAGGTAAACCGAAACAATTTCCTCTAATAGGGGAATAGCTAAACAACCTCCTACAATAAAGGTACAAAAAATCAAATCAAATCAAATCACAAATAAAATATCTACAAATAGATCAAATATTGTGAGAATTATCTCTAACATGCCCCCTCAAGATGGAGCTCCGGGAGGAGAGTCCAATCTTGTCCCTGAGAGAAAGAAATCGAGCTTGCGGTAGTGGTTTGCTGAGGGCATCCACTAGTTGATTTGTTAATGAGACCTGAGAAACACGTAGAGGCCCAGTCTGAACTTAATCGCGGATGAAATGAAAATCAATAGCAACATGCTTCATGCGAGAATAAAATACTGGATTTGTAAGACCCCAAATTATTAATAAATAAAATTTATTTTCCTCTATTTATTATTTTGAAATAGTAAGGGTTGATTTGATTAATGTGGATAGTTATGGGTAAAATACGCAAATATTTCGAATAAGCAAGTTGTTATAAAATATTCATTATTATTATTTGGGAATATTAAATGCGACGGTATGACCATACATGTGGCCCCATAACTTGAAGCGATTGAATGAAGAAAACGACAAATATAAGTTGTTTATAAATAACTAGCGTAGTTATTCACAATTATCTTCATTGGAATACCCTAAGTGGTTAAAAACACACTAATACGCGTTGTTGAACAAGAGCACACCAGTATTGCACCAATTATTGATTCTTACGTAAGAAGGCACTACTTAATAATTGTTACGATAATTACTTCAAAGATTTTATTTTATTGATTCAATAATTGTTGCATTGATATTTTATATTACTTGTTGTTTCAATAAATTGTCATTACACAATTTTTCCATTATCGAAGCAATAATTCATATTATCCTCAATAATATTATTAGATAACATTATTGGCAATGTCTAGAAAGTTCTGCCTAAGGAGAGGTTTGGTCACCTAATTGTGCGCCATGAGGAGAAATTCTTATCGGAAAGCCCTCTTTTCTTGGGAACTACCGGTTGCCATCTTGTGATTCTGTAATATTATTTGTGAATAATTAATTATTGATTTATATGATGAGGAAAATATTGATTTTATGTGGATATAGATGGAGAAAATTTTAATGTGACAATTGTTGAAAATTAATATTTTATCTTTTTCTCGATAAAATAATTCATTTAAATATATTATTTTAATAATATATTAATTGGTGATATTTTTATAATGAATGTGGGATATATGAGTATATGAGGATGAAAAGTATTTTTGTGGCATTAAATGTTTAACACATATTTTGTGTGTTGGTGGACACAATTATTGACCGAAATTTAATTATAGCCTGTAAAATCGCCCGTTTGTGGATTTCGGTTAATTTCTGTTTGGAATTTAGAAAAACTTCCTTCTACAAAGTTTTAGATAATGGAATTTCCTATGGTAAGTCGCGAGTTTCGAATTTTTCTGATAAAAGAGCTATTTATTATGAATTATTTAAGTTCCGAAGCTTCGAAATAATTGATTTTTGGAAGTTTTAATTATGTTTTTTAAGAAAAACGTTTTTCAAATGTTGGTGGCCATCTTTAACATGTGCTTGGTGGCTAAAATCAAATTTCAAAGTGGGCGTAGGAATGTGTTTTGTAAATATTAATTTTATATTAAATTTTCTGCTTTGGTGTTCTAAGCAATTTCCTATAAATAGGGTGTTTAGGTTAGAATTGAAAATCACACCAGAAACTGAAGTTTTCTCTCTCTATATTATCGAGTGTATTCTTGTGAGTATTTTGAGTATACTTTGAGTATTGCTATACGGTGCAAGTTCAAGTCATAGTCTATATCCGGTGTTTCAACTAAAATCTGAGCCTTTCGAGGTAAGGATGTTATTTTATTTGAAAATGATATTATTTCTTCAATATCATTATGCCGAAATATTGGTTGGAAATTTTTATCAAATTTGGAACTTTTTTATGTCGGGGTTACTATTCACGAGTTACTATTCATGAGTTATTTTTCACGAGTTACTATTCACGAGTACTATTCACGAAGCGTGAAGATGTTTTTTTGTGAAATTTCTATCTTTTGGTGTCGGAGTTACTATTCACGAATACTGCATATTATTCAATCAAAAAAATGAAATTTCTTCTTTTGTCCAAAATATCTATTATGGATACTAGCTTTGATTGTATCCATGTTTTGATCATTCTTGAATTTTATTCCACTCGATTACTTATGAAGTATTTTTGAACTTGGATTGTTTAAAATATGAATCCTTAATAATTGTTCTTTTGTTTCAATCGATTCATTTCCTTTAAAATATTTTTCATCATCCTCGGTCCTAAATGATGATATTATGAATATCTTTGGCTGTAGTGCAAAGATGAATGATTTCTTGATGAATATCTTTGGCCAGTAGTCAAAGATAAACAGTGTTGAGATGAATACATGACCAATCGATTAATATCTTTGGCCGTAGTGCAAAAGATGAACATGTGTTTAGATGAACATGACCAATCGATGAATATCTTTGGCTCAGTAGTGCAAAGATGAATATTTGATTCCGTATATATATTGATTGATGTTACGAGGATAAAATATAGACGATGAACTTTTAAATTCATATATAGAATATAGTAGTTTGTATTCTCTACTTAACTCTTCTAATGAATTATTATTTCAACTGCGAAGATTGATTTAAAAGCTGTTGTCTATTGTATTCTATTAGATTTTTCCTGTTGAAGACTAACGATAATTTGTTGTATATTATCTTAGTCATAATATTCTTCTTTGGCTAGTTGAGCTCACCCTTTTCCTTTTTGTTCCATTTTTCTTCTCGGGAGGCGAGAATGTAGTGAGTACTTAGTCGGGTATGGAATGAAGGTTCTAGAGAGAGTTGTTTAGTAGTCCTCACCATTTTTGTAAAATAATGTATCAATAATTGTGATGGGGATTTATTTGCGTGTGGATATTGTCTAGAAGACAATAATTGTATTTAAACTCACAGTATATATGTTGTCGTATTTTGCACGACAAATGTATTAATAAAGTTGTAGTTATTTTTGTACCATGTATTTGGCGACTCAGAATGGGTTGGATGGAATGGACTTATTTTGGGGGCGTCACAGTTGGTATCAGAGCTTAGGGATATGATCTCTGGCGGAGATCGGGGAATAGAACTAGGAGGGGAGAGACGAGTAAATCCTTCACTAATGTGTCTTACCTAAGCTTATTTGTTAGTTGGTTAGTATATAGGGATATTATGTGATATATTAATTTCCTTAATTAACCCTTGTTTTATGACAAGATGTTGAGAATGTCGACCGAGAATATTAACAAAGGGAGTAAATGAGACCGTGGAGATGCTGTATTTACCAACGAGGAGAACGTGCAACAGTCAGCAATGTACCTCCATGAACAACACCACCAACTGGAGCGAGATGATGAGCGAGGGATGTTTAGAAGCTTTTTGCGCTTCATGCAAAATCGACGAGGAGACTCGTGTTCAAAATACTGAGGAGAAATGATAGCAATTCACGGGTGGTCACAAATGCCAGCGATTCAAAGAGTTGGGACCACCGAGTTCTGGGGAAAGCTGGATCCGATTAAAGCGCGAGACGTGGGTCAAACAAATTACCAAGATATTCGATGTCTTGGGATGCACAGAGGAACGTAAAGCTCCATTCGCTACTTTTATGTTCAGAACGAGGCAGACATCGGGTGGGAATCATGAAGTATACCCATCCAAATTTACTCAAAGATGTCATGAGAGACATTTCAGAAGCAGTTCAATGACAAGTACTTCCACGAAAGTATTCGTCATATATGAAGGAAGTGGAGTTTATTAGACCGAGCAAAATAACATGACGGTTGTCCCAAAGACGAGGCGAAGTTCGCGGAGTTATCCGAGTTTGCTCCTCATTTGGTGGAGAATGAGGAACGATGACGCGATGTTTCGAGAGGTTTAAAACCCGACATACATCGAGATCTCATTTCTCATAAATTTTCTCTCTATTCGAGATGTTGTCAGCGTGGCTCGATTGTTAGAAGCGAGATAACGAAAGTACGTTCAACCGAGGACCATAACCGAGATCATCATCAAAGATAGCGATCCATCGAATAACGATAACCAAATGGATAAAGAAGAATACTGGACAAAGGCGGTAACCACTCTGGAGGTAATCGTGGCCATGAAAATAGAAGAAGCGAGTCGGGAGGAGATTTTAAAAGAGGAGATTCAACAACGACCATGTGAAGACGCCAAAGCACCAAGTGTAATCGGGTTCCAAGGAGGAGAATGAAATTAGTATGCACATGCAAGCCAATCATGTTTGATGATAAAGCATATACTTTGTAACAATCTTATTCATTTATTAATAAAAAGTATTAATTTATTAAAGGCTTTTAATTATCTACATGATGTTTGTTTTATAATATGTGATAAACCCATAGTTTTAAGCAATGCTTTTAGAATAATGATGATGATCATTCTAATGAGATCTAAATTCTTAAAAGCTTAAAACTAAAATAGTTCCCAATCGTTGGATTACTAAATTGGGGATTAGTGAATCCGGATAGATTGGTACATACGTTGTTTGCTTTCATTGGATGAGGATGATTGATCTCATGATCATTTGTGTGGAGACACTAAAGCAAGTATGTAGGTGCTTATTAGAGAATAAGTACATTTGACGTGGCTCGCTAAGGAATACCTAATGGAGTTTTATTTGCTGTCAATAGGAATTCCTGTAGTGATAGTAGTCTAAGTAATCCTCGCTTGGACTTGAGATCATCATAGTATCTTATGTGTGATGAGTTATACTTTGACTTATTCCTTAAGACCCTTAGGGTATATCAAAGGGTATGCTTGGGTATAATAAGTTATACATGGAGATAATGTATGATCAATAAAGAATCTACCACTTCTAATAAAGAAGAGAAATGTCCTATGTGATTCGATAAATAACAACCCAAAGAGTCCTTGGCGAAGCGAGAATGAAATTAGAAAGGAGTTTCTAATTTGCATTATTTGAGTTGTGCATTTAAGGATCGAAATACATATAATTAAATAAAATAAGACTTGACATGAATTCCATGTCTTATATTTAATTGGGACATTGTATGGTGGAAGGATTGAATTGTCGGTAACTATTTACTCAAAGGTTCTTTTATGATTAATGTTGAAATCTATATTATCCGGAAAGTCGTTGATCATTAGGGAGGCTTATCCTATTGTAGAATAAATATTATTTATTTAAATAAATTATTTGTTTAATTTATTTATTTAAATAAGATTAAATTGTTCTAATTGATTTATTCACAACCTGGTTTAATATGGAGAACCTAAATGGTCACACCATAAAAGGAAGAATAATTATTTAAGAAGTTAATGGCATAATCGTAATAATATGTTATGTATATTTAATTTAATCTATGGTGATAGAATAAATTAAATAGCTTAATATTTATTATTTAATATTTTAGAAATATTAAATATAAATTAATAAGAGGAGTCTTATTAATATTATTACAATTATTATTATTTTAATTTCTAAAAGAGTTTAGGAATTAATTTAATATAAGTACTCTCATTTATTCCTAATTGGATTAGGAAGGAAAATTAGTTAAAGGAGTTTAATTAATTATCCCTAATAAGATTAGGGAGCTTAATTAATTAAAAGAATTTAATTAATTAAAACCCAATTCCTTAATTGTTAAGGTGGGTTGCCCACATCTATAAATAAGAGGAGTCTTATTATGGGTGATGGGGTGTTGACTTTTAACAACAACGACATAATTCCAATTTGTTGGAGAGTACCTTTTACTATAGAGATAGAAAACTAGGGTTTGAGCCAAATACACCATCTTCTTGAATTCTTTATTTTTCCTTGGTGGATCACCTCTAGAGGCCAAACGCTTGGGTGGCTAATGTTGATCTAAGGAAGGAACCAAACCCGGTGGATTCAAGTTGAGCGAAAAAAGGATTGGAGGTGAACTTGTACGAGGAAGCTCGATCTTCAAGGGTATGATTTTATTCTTTATCTTTTCGTTTAATTAATAATTATGCATAAAGGGTGATCCGGGTATATGGTTTGTAAATTTTTTAAACTCTGATTTTACACGCTTCCGCATTTTTTATGCAATTTGATTGCGCTCATGAATATTACAAACCCAACAGTGGCATCAGAGCCAAACCTTTATGCTAATTATTAATTATTTTAATTTGATATATATATTGATATGTGTTTAGAACAATTTAATTGGGCATATTATTGTTATATAAAATTTATTGCATGAAAATAAAAATAATAAAAAAAAAATGAGCCGGTTTTGATAAAGATCAAATCTGCTAAAATTCGTGAATCATAAAAAAAAAAAAAAAAAAAAAAAAAAGGCTGCGCCTGATATGTTTCCCACGTGGCATATGTTCCTTCCGTATAAAAAAAAATTTTAGTACTCACGTACTTAAAAGTCAACATCGACTTAAAAAAAAAATTTTAAGTCGCATCATGGTTTTTTTTTGTGGCGAGGATTTTTTTTTTTTCAAGTATTCCATGGAATGTTTCAAAAATGTTACAAGAATTCCTTAAAAGGTTACCGGATAGTATTTATATATATATTAACGGATTCTTGCGAAAATCTAGATGTTTGGATATATATATATATATATATATATATATAATATTCGGTTATTATTATTATATATATATATTTTTCATTTATTTTATAATTAAAATAAAAGTTTATTTTAATTTAAAAAAAATTTATTTTAATATTAAAATAAAAGAGTTTATTTTAATTTTAAAATTAGATTTCATGCTAACTAATTAGAGTTGGAATTGGATTCCATGCTAACTAATTGGAGTTGAAATTGGATTTTATTTTTCCTAAAATAAAGGAGTTTATTTGTGAATAGGAAGTAAATCCATCTTTCCTTAAATAAAGGAGTTTGTTTAGATATGAAATAAGATTTCATATTATTCAAAATAAAAGAGTTTATTTGTGAATAGGAAAGAAAATCATGTGTTTTCCTTAAATAAAGGAGTTTATTTAAATATGAAATAAGATTTCATATTATTCAAAATAAAGGAGTTTATTTGTGAATAGGAAAAGATAATCCGTGTTTCCTTTAATAATTTTTTTTATTACATGGAATTGGATTCCATAATTAATTAAAATAAATGAGTTTATTTTGATTAAAGATTTTGATTAAAATAAAATAGTTTATTTTATTCAAAATTGGATAAATTAAAATAAAATAGTTTTATTTTAATTTAAATTTGGATTAAAATAAAGGAGTTTATTTTGATTCAAAATTAGATTTTATACTAACTAAATTTGCCCATTAAATGATATCAATATATATATTAAATGTTTATTATTCATGAGATGAATGTTATTTATTGATGCATATGGTGATGTGTATGATAATAAATGGGATTGATTATGACTATCGACCAATATGATTGGATTTTATTTTAGTTGGATGCATGAATGTATGGGTTTTATTAAATGGGGTCTGCATTGCCTCGTCTTTTCAAATTTTTCTTAATGTAAATTCTATCTCCTCCTATGTACTTCCCTCGATCACGATCAAGGGTTTCTATTTATTTTAAATAGTTTTGTAATAGGAATAGTTAGAATTATTTTGAAGAATTGGAGATCAAGGGACAAGAAGCGCATGAAGACCCGTTTGTAATGGAGCCCGGTTTAAATGTAATAGTTATATTTAAATATTATTTCTTGCACCCCTAGGGTTTGACCTTTTGGTTCACTTAATGGCTCTAGTGAACCAAACTAGAATAAAAGTTCATAATCAATCCGGGTAGAATATAGTATTCTATATGTGCATGCTATACTATATATATTATATATTATGCAAACATGCTTCGCATGTTCATTAATATAACGACGTATTTTATATATATATATGCAATGCGCTAAAACAAGATGAGATAAATTAACAAATAAATCCTCAATTTTTATATTAAGTCCTAAGCGTTCAAAGATATTTGGAATATCGAACGTCAGCCTTTCTAGCATGATAAAATTAATAGAGTATTAAATATTTAATATGAGTTTGTTGTGTCACCACAAGGCAAGTATTAAGTATTTAAGATGTTAATTTATCACATTTGATGCTTATAAAGAAAATTGAACAATATTGTTTTGTTGTGTCACCACAAGGATGATATTTTTCTTTTTGAATATATGGAGTGCTAGGTCGGACTTAACTTGGATAATTTTGATTCTGATGTGCCACCACTTGATCAAAATAATCTAAGAGGCAAAAGAAAAGGAGTTGCATAGTTGATGTAATTGACAAAAGTTGTCTACCTATTTATTTATATATAGTTTGATGTGTCACCACAAGGCTATATACATTTGAAATGGGATCCTTATTCTCACTAGCGAGATCTTTAATTAGATTTTTGCTTAACTATATATATAAGTGAGGGTAATATAGTTTGAAGAAAATAGTGGGAGATACCAATTTAAAACAAGACCTAATTTATTTTGGTAATTAATAAAAGAATGTATGTTAAAATGTTGTTAATTACAAATTCATTTACTGAAATTTTACAATGTCTAAAATTACTATCATTGCGAAGCATATTAGATGCTAAATTAACCGAATCAAATTAAACGGATTGGTTAAGGAATTTGAGAATAGTTCTCATAGTTGAAAAGCTATCTTATGTCCTTAATCGCCTATCCTCGCAATGGTTGCGCATAATGCCTCTGAGGAAGAGATTGCTACTTTTAGAAAGTGGCAAGATGATGCACATTAGCTCGATGCATCATGCTCGCATCCATGAGTAACGAGCTTCAGCGTCGAGATGAAACTATGGATGCTCCTACTATATTCCCCGCACATCAAGTAGTTGATGGTGAGGAAAATGGGGACCGATAGATATCGATATCTAAGGAGCTCTTCCGATCTAGAATGGCCAATAAAGACTATAAGATGCGACAAAAGTTCTTAACATAATTAATTTGATTGATCAATTAGGACAACCGGTTTTGTCATGGATGGAGAGTTGAGCCAAGATTTGATCTTGCACTCACTCCCTGGACTCCTTTCACAATTGTTGTGAATTTTTCATATAAACAAGCTAGATATCGCCCTCGCCGATTTGCTTATCATGTTGAAAAATGTTGAGAGTCACTTTCCAACCAAGAAAGACCGAGTCTTCTTGGTAGGGGCCAAAGGATCTTCAAAAGGAAGAACGATTCAAAGAAGGTAAATAGAAAGGCATAAACAAAGGATAATAAGAACAATCTTCGATCACGGATAGCAAAGAGCTTGCTTCCACCGTTATAAGCCCGGACACTTTGGAAAGAAAGCTGCGAGAAGCATCTTGCGAGAGGCTAACCAAAGAAGCTTAGTGAAGTTTCTACATAAATACAAATTTGTTCATGATTTAAAATAAAAATTTTTTAAGTCAAGGTTCTACTTGGGTATTGGATACCGACTTTGGTTATCATAAATATAGATTTATGAAGGAACCAAGCAGTAGAAAGCTAAACAAATATAAGTTATCCTATGTATGGAAATGTAGCAAAGGTTGCCATATTAGCCATAGAAACTTATAGTTTAGCAATGCCTACGGAAAATCTATTAAGTCAATAAGTTGTTATTGTATTCCAGTTCTTGTTAAAAATATTATTTCCATTTTATTGTTGGACAATGAAATCTTTGGTATTATAATTAAGAACAATTGTTGTTCTATTTATAATAATAATGTTTTGTATAGGATCGGAATATCACTTAATGGATTTTGTATACTTGACTTACGTGAAAAATATATTTTACAAATTGAACAAACTAGTATAAGAAAAAGGAGATGATCATTCAAAGAGTTGAATGTGTGTATTTGCTGAAATACAATTGTGAATTATTTGAAAGGTTCAAAGAATTCAGAAATGAAACAAATTGGCAAAGTATTAAGATTCTTTGATTAGATCAAGGAATAAATACTTGTGCAATAAGTTTCTAGATCATCTCAAATGGTTTTCTCATAATGGACACATCCTGATACGCAATAATTGATTGATGTATCTGAATGAAAAATCGTACCTTATTGGACATGGTGCGGTCCATAATTATTTTACCGACATTCCAGTATCCTTCTAAGATCATGTCCTAGAAATGGCTGAATATCTACGAAAAGGTAACCTCAAAATCCATTTCAAGACTCCATAAAAGTTATGGATGGGGAGGATTCCTAATCTTAAGTATGTTAAGATAAGTGGTTGTCCAACTTATGTGAAAAGGTTTCAAAGGATAAGCTTGGGATAAGATTTGACAAGTGTCGATTTGTGGGACATCCTAAAGTAAGTTTAGGGTATATGTTCTATAATTACGCTTAACAAAAGGTGTTTATTGCGAAACACCATATTTCTAAGATAAAGGTGTTTATCATTGAAGGGGCTAGTGGGAGGATAATAGATCTTGAAGAGTTCAAGAACCACAAAACACTATAAGTCAAATAAGAGGAACCTATAGATGACCTATTATACCACAACCAATCGTAAATGCGGAATAATCTTGAAGATACCTAGAAGTATGGATTCATCATGGATGATGATGATGAGGTGCGATCATGAAGATGATGATCTGAGTTACATACGATGAGGTAAGAGTTCTAGTGTGTGTACAAAAGGGTCGATTGGGAGCATCGTGACATTCCTAGTACTATATATTGATATACTACGGATAAGGAATGACATACCAATGCTACAATCAAGAAAGATAAAGTTGTCTAAACATTCCTCCATGAATGATTTGGAAGAGTATCTTAATTGGGGATATAAAATCTATATAGATAGATTCAACAGGGATGCTCGACTTAACCCAAGGAACGATATTCATTTGATGCTAAAGTCGTTTAGCATGGCAAACTCCAAGAGATGTCTCATGTCGATGAGCTATGGAGTGTATCTCTCTTAATAGTCCCCACGACTCTCAAAAAAGAGAGGTCGCGTGAGTAACAATCATGCATACAATGAAATATACGAGACCTGATGTTGATCAGTCATATTATGGAGAAGTTCACTATGAGTCAGTGAAAAACATCTTAAAGTGCTTAACCCAAGCACTAAGGATGTGATCATATTCATGGTGGGTCTTAATTAAAACTAGAGGGCTTAATGAGCTCAAGTTTTTTCGAACGCACCAAGACGACAGAAAAATCCACTTTAAGGTAAAGGGTTACCTTGAACAATTAGTACGATGAATTGAAAGGTTCCAAACAACAAAAGAGTTCTTGGGTTTAGTGATAAAGACAAAGTAAATAGCTATAAATGAAGTCGCAAGTTGATTGTTTGGATTAAAAGTTCATTACGAACTAGAATAGTTCCTAAGTCTCATCTTGGATCTAAACATGTGTTGTGGCACTTTCATTTGATTATTAGAATCATTGAAAGATAGGAAATCACTATAGAGATAGTGGACTCTCATGAACAACATTACATATCCATTAATTAAAGCTTATCAAATGACAGGATAATCGTCACTTAGAGAAGAAGAGTATGAGTTACCATGACGATTGGCTTTAGTGCAAGTGGGAGATTGAAAGTAGTATGCACAAAGCCAATCATGTTTGATGATAAAGCATATACTTTGTAACAATCTTATTCATTTATTAATAAAAAGTATTAATTTATTAAAGGCTTTTAATTATCTACATGATCTTTGTTTTTATAATATGTGATAAACCCATAGTTTTAAGCAATGCTTTTAGAATAATGATGATGATCATTCTAATGAGATCTAAATTCTTAGAAAGCTTAAAACTAAAATAGTTCCCAATCGTTGGATTACTAAATTGGGGAATAGTGAATTCGGATAGATTGGTACATACGTTGCTTGCTCATTGGATGAGGATGATTGATCTCATGATCATTTGTGTGGAGACACTAAAGCAAGTATGTAGGTGCTTATTAGAGAATAAGTTCAATCGAACGTGGCTCGCTAAGGAATACCTAATGGAGTTTTATTTGTCTGTCAATAGAATTCTGTAGTGATAATAATCAAGTAATCCTTGGACTTGAGATCATCATAGTATCTTATGTGTGATGAGTTATACTTTGACTTATTCCTTAAGACCCTTAGGGTATATCAAAGGGTATGCTTGGGTATAATAAGTTATACATGGAGATAATGTATGATCAATAAAGAATCTACCACTTCTAATAAAGAAGAGAAATGTCCTATGTGATTCGATAAATAACAACCCAGGTAGTCCTTGGCAAAGCGAAATAAAATTAGAAAGGAGTTTCTAATTTGCATTATTTGAAGTTGTGCATTTAAGGATCGAAATACATATAATTAAATAAAATAAGACTTGACAAAGAATTCCATGTCTTATATTTAATTGGGACATTGTATGGTGGAAGGATTGAATTGTACTGTAAACTATTTACTCAAAGGTTCTTTTATGATTAATGTTGAAATCTATATTATCCGGAAAGTCGTTGATCATTAGGGAGGCTTATCCCTATTGTAGAATAAATATTATTTATTTAAATAAATTATTTGTTTAATTTATTTATTTAAATAAGATTAGAATTGTTCTAATTGATTTATTCACAACCTGGTTTAATATGGAGAACCTAAAGGTCACACCATAAAAGGAAGAATAATTATTTAAGAAGTTAATGGCATAATCGTAATAATATGTTATGTATATTTAATTTAATCTATGGTGATAGAATAAATTAAATAGCTTAATATTTATTATTTAATATTTTAGAAATATTAAATATAAATTAATAAGAGGAGTCTTATTAATATTATTACAATTATTATTATTTTAATTTCTAAAAGAGTTTAGGAATTAATTTAATATAAGTACTCTCATTTATTCCTAATTGGATTAGGAAGGAAAATTAGTTAAAGGAGTTTAATTAATTATCCCTAATAAGATTAGGGAGCTTAATTAATTAAAAGAATTTAATTAATTAAAACCCAATTCCTTAATTGTTAAGGTGGGTTGCCCACATCTATAAATAAGAGGAGTCTTATTATGGGTGATGGGGGTTGTTGACTTTAACAACAACGACATAATTCCAATTTGTTGGAGAGTACCCTTTTCTATAGAGATAGAAAACTAGGGTTTGAGCCAAATACACCATCTTCTTGAATTCTTTATTTTTCCTTGGTGGATCACCTCTAGAGGCCAAACGCTTGGGTGGCTAATGTTGATCTAAGGAAGGAACCAAACCCGGTGGATTCAAGTTGAACGAAAAAGGATTGGAGGTGAACTTGTACCCGAGGAAGCTCGATCTTCAAGGGTATGATTTTATTCTTTATCTTTTCGTTTAATTAATAATTATGCATAAAGGGTGATCCGGGTATATGGTTTGTAAATTTTTAAACTCTGATTTTACACGCTTCCGCATTTTTTATGCAATTTGATTGCGCTCATGAATATTACAAACCTAACAGAGAGAGAAGACCACCGGTTGTATTTACAAATCACGGGAAAAAGGACATATCATTGAAACCGCCTACAACAGTTTAAGGTATGCTATAATTGTGGAAAAGAATGACATATCGCTCGAGATTATGCAGATATGAAACCCATCCAATGAGGAATGGTGACTCGAAAGGATGTCCCGAAAAAGTCAAAGTCAATCGGTTCTGGAAGAAGCGTTTGTCGTGATTCTAATTCAAAATGCGAGAACCCGAACGGTTAGCATGGGTTAGTTAATTATAAATTCTTGCGAAGTTTATACCTTACTAGATCTGGGTTCTACCCTTTATTTTATCTCTCTTGCTTACGCTCAACGTTTGAACTTGACTCACGGAGAAATTAGACTTTGACCTATTTATGGAGACTCAGTTAGGAGAAACTTTCATTACATCCGTTGTTTAGAAATCTTGCTTGATTCAGTTGGCACTATCACATTACATCATTAACCTTATTTCTATAGAGATATTTGCTTTTGATGTGATTTTAAGGTTAACTACTCATCATGCCGAAATTGATTACTTTCGTAAGGTTGTTAGTTTTCATATTCCTAAGCAACTTTGTTATTCAATTCAAGCAATCAAACCATTGTAGTCAAACATTTTCATATCAAGCCATGAAGTCATTCGCTTATTACGGATGTCAAGTTTTCTTAGTCCATGTTATGGATTTGAATAAAGACACGTCGATTTGAATAATATTCCCATTGTTATTGATTTTTCTGAAGTATTTCTGAAGAATTTCTTGGCTTACTCCCAAAGCTTCGATATTAAATTTTGTATCGACTTTGAACCCTATTACAAAACTTATTTCTAAAATCTCATATCGAATGGCTCCTATTGAACTTCGTGGAGTTAAAAATTCAACTATAAATTTGGTACCGAGCCTTTATCCGGTGACTTCCTTTGTGGAATACACCGCCGGACTCTCCGTAGGGGACACCATATTCGTGCGCGATAGTAAACCGATAGGTGTCATTGTAACGCGTATCCAAGGTTGGGATATGAGTCATGATTGAGAACAACCTAAGCGGTGAATCGAAATACGTAGCTTTCTAGACTTAGTTGGTTATTATCGGAGATTCGTTGAAGGATATTCTCGAATTGCTATTCCATTAACGCAATTGACTCATATAGATACAAAATTCAATGGAGCAAGGAATGTGGGAAGAGCTTGAAGAACTCAAGAGGAGACTCATTTCAAACACATGTTCGACGCGTACCATCCTGAAAAAGCGAACGTAGTAGGTGACGTGTTGAGTAAAAGATCGTATACAAAGTCGAAAATACGATATTGTCAAAGACTCATTTCATTATAATTTATAAATAATAGAGATGGAGATGAAAACTCTAGGTACCCACGTGATGATATCTGAGTATAATCGACTTTAATCGATAAAGTTAAAAGTCGCTTCGAGCTACACACCGAGTGATGAATTTGAAGAAGGAGGTGCAAGAAGTTGTTATTTCAAAAGCGAGAATCGATGAGGTGAGGAAAGCTCAAACCTTTGATTTATTAATCCATTTGAAATTCTCGATCGAATAGGAACCGTGGCCTATAGACTGCTTTTACCGCCAAGTATGACGCATGTTCATAACGCTTTTCACGATATCGATGTTACGTAAATATGTGGACGACCAACCACGTCATTGAGTTAGAACCGGACGAGATAGCCAAGACTTAATGTGCGAGGAGGTACTGTCAAGATCGTGGATAGGAAAGAATATGTCCTATGTCTGAGAGGTTATACCACAAGTTAAAGTTTTGTGGAGAAACCATGCTATTGAGGAAATGACACGGGAGTTGGAAACGGAAATGAAAGCGAGGTATTCTCATCTTTTCAAACACCAAGTATCGTCGTCAATTTCGAGGACGAAATTTCATAAGGAGGAAGGTTGTAAGACCCCAAATTATTAATAAATAAAATTTATTTTCCTCTATTTATTATTTTGAAATAGTAAGGGTTGATTTGATTAATGTGGATAGTTATGGGTAAAATACGCAAATATTTCGAATAAGCAAGTTGTTATAAAATATTCATTATCATTTGGGAATATTAAATGCGATGGCGCGACCATATGTGTAAAGCCCATAACTAAAAGCGATTGAATGAAGAAAACGACAAATATAAGTTGTTTATAAATAACTGGCGTAGTTATTACCAATTAATCTTGTTGGAATACCCGTTGGTTAAAACACACTAATACGCGTTGTTGAACAATAAGACACCAGTATTGCACCAATTATTGATTCTTACGTAAAGAAGGCACTACTTAATAATTGTTACAAAGATAATTATTGTTCAAGATTTTATTTTATTGATTCAATTATTGTTGCATTGATATTTTATATTCTTGTTGTTTTTTGATAAATTGTCATTACACAACGAGTATTTTCCATTATCGAAGCAATAATTCATATTATCTGAATAATATTATTAGATAACATTATTGGCAATGTCTAGAAAGTTACATCCTAAGGAGAGGTTTGGTCACCTAATTGCGCCGCCAAGAAGGAGAAATTCTTATTGAAAGCCCCTCTTTCTTGGGAACTACACAGTTGCCAAGATCGTGATTCTGTAATATTATTTGTGAATAATTAATTATTGATTTATATGATGAGGAAAATATTGATTTTATGTGGATATAGATGGAGAAAATTTTTAATGTGACAATTGTTGAAAATTAATATTTTATCTTTTTCTGATAAAATAATTCATTTAAATATATTATTTTAATAATATATTAACGGTGATATTTTTATAATGAATGTGGGATATATGAGTATATGATGATGAAGAGTATTTTTGTTGCATTAAATGTTTAACACATATTTTGTGTGTTGGTGGACACAATTATTGACCGAAATTTGATTATAGCCTGTAAAATCGCCCGTTTGTGGATTTCGGTTAATTTCTGTTTGGAATTTAGAAAAACTTCCTTCTGCAAAGTTGTAGATAATGGAATTTCCTATGGTAAGTCGCGAGTTTCGAATTTTTCTGATAAAAGAGCTATTTATTATGAATTATTTAAGTTCCGAAGCTCCGAAATAATTGATTTTTGGAAGTTTTAATTATGTTTTTTAAGAAAAACGTTTTTCAAATGTTGGTGGCCATCTTTAACATGTGCTTGGTGGCTGAAATCAGATTTCAAAGTGGGCGAGGAATGTGTTTTGTAAATATTAATTTTATATTAAATTTTCTGCTTTGGTGTTCTAAGCAATTTCCTATAAATAGGGTGCTTAGGTTAGAATTGAAAATCACACCGTAAACTCAAGTTTTCTCTCTATATTATCGAGTGTATTCTTGTGAGTATTTTGAGTATACTTTGAGTATTGCTATACTGATGCAAGTTCAAGTCATAGTCTATATCCTGTTTCAACTAAAATCTACCGCCTTTCGAGGTAAGGATGTTATTTTATTTGAAAATGATATTATTTCTTCAATATCATTATCTTAAAATATTGGTTGGAAATTTTTATCAAATTTGGAACTTTTCATGTCTGGGTTACTATTCACGAGTTACTATTCATGAGTTATTTTTCACGAGTTACTATTCATTTAGTACTATTCACGAAGCGTGAAGATGTTTTTTGTAAAATTTCTATCTTTTGGTGTGAGAGTTACTATTCACGATATCACGACTATTCTATTCACGAATCTGGCATTATTCAATCAAAAATGAAATTTCTTCTTTTTGTCCAAAATATCTATTATGGATACTAGCTTTGATTGTATCCATGTTTTGATCATTCTTGAATTTTATTCCACTCTGATTACTTATGAAGTATTTTTGAACTTGGATTGTTTAAAATATGAATCCTTAATAATTGTTCTTTTGTTTCACTGGATTCATTTTCTTTAAAATATTTTTCATCATCCTCAGTCCTAAATGATGATATTACTGAATATCTTTGGCCTGTAGTGCAAAGATGAATGATTTCTTGATGAATATCTTTGGCCCGTAGTGCAAAGATAAACAGGTGTTGAGATGAACATGACCAACTGATTAATATCTTTGGCCCGTAGTGCAAAGATGAACAGGTGTTTAGATGAACATGACCAACTGATGAATATCTTTGGCCTGTAGTGCAAAGATGAATATTTGATTCCAGATATATATTGATTGATGTTACAGGGATAAAATATCGACGATGAACTTTTAAATTCATATATAGAATATAGTAGTTTGCATTTTCTACTTAACTCTTCTAATGAATTATTATTTCTGCTGCGAAGATTGATTTAAAACTGGTTGTCTATTGTATTCTATTAGATTTTTCCCTGTTGAAGACTAACGATAATTTGTTGTATATTATCTTAGTCATAATATTCTTTACTGGGCTAGTTGAGCTCACCCTTTTCCTTTTTGTTCCATTTTTCTTCTCAGGAGGCGAGAATGTAATGAGTACTAGTCGTGGGTATGGAATGAAGGTTAGAGAGAGAGTTGTTTAGTAGTCCTCACCATTTTTGTAAAATAATGTATCAATAATTGTGATGGGGATTTATTTGCGTGTGGATATTGTCTAGAAGACAATAATTGTATTTAAACTCACAGTATATATGTTGTCGTATTTTGCACGACAAATGTATTAATAAAGTTGTAGTTATTTTTGTACCATGTATTTGGCGACTCAGAATGGGTTGGATGGAATGGACCTATTTTGGGGGCGTCACAGGATTGGAACATAATTGTGTTGCGTCGATATTGTCACAATAAATCACATGTGACTGAGGTAACTGAATATGAAATTCTGTAAGGAGAGAACACACCAAAGTTAATTCAGCAACAGTGGCAGTAAATGACCTATATTCAGCTTCAATAGATGGGCGAGCAATCGCTTCTTGGAACTCCAAAAAATAGGATTGCGACCAAGATAAACAATATATGCACTAGTTGAAGAAAAATCATCTTTGTTGCAATGCCCAATCAGCATCAGAAAAGGCATAAAGTGACAATGGCGAGTCACGATAAAGACAAATGCCAAGATCAGAAGTTCCACAAAGATATCGCAATAGACGTTTCACAATAGCCCAATGGTCGGTGGTTGGACGATGCATGTACTGAGATAATTTGTTTACCGTAAAGCCAATTTCTGGTCGAGTGAGTGACAAGTATTGTAGACTGCCCACAATGGCTTTATATTCAGTTTGTATCCGTAAGGGCGGAGCCCGAGTATAGTGTAAGTGGTGGACTGGTTGGAAGAAGGGTGAGAACTAATTTTTTATCCATCATGTTGGTACGAGCGAGAAGATCTAGGATGTATCAACGTTGAGAAAGAATGATCCCATGTTCATGTGGAATGACTTCCACACCAAGGAAATAAGCAACGGGGCCTAGATCCTTTATGGAGAATCTTTGAGCAATAAAGTTAACAATCTGGTTGAACTTATCATTATTGTCACTTGTAAGTATAATGTCATCAACATAAACAAGAAGATATACACAATAGCTACCAGTGTTGAGGACAAAGAGAGATGTATCTGCATGTGAGTTCTGAAATCCTGACGCAACAAGAAATTGGCGAAGCTCATTATACCGGCACGAAAAGCTTGCTTAAGGCCATAAGTCTTTGTGAAGTTTACACACATAAGTAGGATAGTCAGGATCAACAAACCAGTGCGGTTGAGCTATATAAACATCTTCTGTGAGGTGCCCTTGTAAAAAGGCATTATTGACGTTAAGTTGGCAGAGAGACCAGCCACGACAACTGATAGCAATGTTGAGGACAAGCCGGACTATGGTGGCCTTAATGATTGGACTTAATGTATCATTATAGTCGACACCAGGTCGTTGGTGAAATATTTTAGCAACCAACCGAGCCTTGTACTTATCAATAGAACCATCAGAGTGGCGTTTAGTTCGCAAAATCCATTTGCATCCAATAATATTTTGGGAGGAAACAGATGGGGCTAACGCCCATGTCCCGTTTCGAACAAGAGCATTATATTCTGCAGACATGGCTTGACGTCATTTAGGATCTTTAAGGGCTTGAGTTACAGTTGTGGGTTCCAACTCTACGGGTTAAGAAAGTTGGACAATGAGATTAAGTTTTTTGATAGGTTTATGACTAGAATTTTTGGCTCTAGTAGTCATCGGATGAGTGTTGTGAGTTTTGGTGATGGGTATAGATGGTTGGATATTTGGTTCAGTAGGGTTTATGGTGGTAGCAGATGATTGAGAGAAAGTAGTTGGTAGGGTGAGGGAAGATGGGTTTAGAGGTATTGGAATGTTTGAGGGTCTAGGTGATGCATTTGGTGTCGGAACATCGCGTGAGGGCATAGAGAGAGACCGCTCATTAGATGGCCTGAAAAGTGGCCGAGACTGATTATTGGATGATGGAAAATGTATAATTGGCGGGATCCAAGTGGAAATAGTTTGTGGTTGAGGACGAGATAAGTGGTTGTGAAGAGAAAGGGAAAACAGACTCAACAAACTTAACATGACAAGATATAAACATTTTCAATAGATGTTATCTCGGGCCCATTGAACATGAAATGGGTAATGAAATATTATGCATGAGATAGTCATTGAAGAAGTTACACTTTTATTTATAAAAGTAAATGAGACACCTGACTCTAAGTACTCGAACCCAAAAAGTTACACCTGCTTCTAAAAGTTTCACTTTACAAGTAATGAAAGATAAGAAATCATCGATATTGACTCGTAAGTCCGAAGAAGCTTTATGATCAATTTAATATGATGTGCGAAAATATTCGGTGATATGAAAGGCGGTGGAGGCTTCTTCCCCATAAAAAAATGTAAGGAGGTAGAGTGGCCTCAAAAATGCTCGAAAAGGAAGGTTTAGAGAAAGGATTCTAGGACGACGCAATTCACGTCGTACCTAAACAAGTGAGAAAAAGTGATGAGTGAAAGGAAGATACAATGTGAAAAGATAATATTTGCAAGTATGAGTAAAGTTAAAAATGAGTACCTTTCGACGAATTCCTTCATGGCAAAAAAAATCTTCGTCCAAACGATGGTACAAAGTCGCCAAGAAGAGATGAGCAAAGGGAACCTGCATACCATGAGCTAGCAGAGAGATCAACTTTATCATACGGGCCGAGCGAGACCATCTAATGGTGAACCAGAGAAAAATAAAAAGAGATAGCCACATGGTAAGATAAGGAACCAATGGGAAAGGACATTATTCCACACGAAGGTCAAGAACTGACTCACAATAAATAGAGTTATCCTAATGACCAGTTTTGTAGTCTCGAAAGAAATAGTGCACCCAAGAAATCCAGGAAGTATTTTGTCGTTTAGGAGTCTCGAAGTCAGGAAGAAGCTTTTCGCCCTAAAACTACAATGTATAGATAGAGGCCTATTTGAAAGCTTCCATCAAATATGTTACAGACTCGACATCCCTAGAAGAAAAACAAAATGGACCACATGAAATGGAGGCGGCTGCAGGAAGGCTACATAATACAAATCAGAATAAGTATATAACTCAAAGTAGAAATGGAATTCGTAAAAGATATGATGAAAAGGAAACTTACTTATAGATGGCATTGACGTCATTTAAGAGTAGGGGTGAATTCCCCCCAAATATTAACAAAAGTGCAAGTAGAAGAGCACCAATGAGAAAGCAGTAAGGTAAGGGCATCGATCATGATCCTATTGAATGTGGAGGTCCCGAAACTGTCGAATGTAACGGAGAATACCAGAATCCTCAAACATCCTCACATGTCTAAAATATTCGAGGATCTCATCAGTCCAATGTTGTCATCCTTGGAGGCGATTGCAAAAGTCAGACAGGAGGCGCGCAGATCGAGCTAAAGGGAAACATATGTTTCTCAATACACATACAAGAAATACTATTAGAACGGAAAAAAAATTCTAGACTTTTGTGAGACGCTCTCATTTTCAGATAGAGGAAAAACAGAATGATCATAGTTTTTGACTCGTGCCCAAAAAGCATCGAATGGCCCGAAGAAATGAGTATGTCCCAATTCTATTAGGAAGGGGATCTCCCTGGCGATTTTTGGGTCTGTGAAGTGATCATCAGAATCAGCCTACGACAAAAAATATCCAACATAAAAATTATATGTAACAAGAAAATAAAGATAAAACATTTGAAATTTAATGTTTACCATAATGAAAAGGAGAGCGGTGAATTTTAACTCCAAGTGACAAGGTTGCCTTGAACGAATTAATGATCTTTTTTTGAAAATATCTTGTGGAAAAGAAGGCCAAATCTCCAACGAGATGACTTAGCCTAGAAAAGAGATATTAAGGGTCACCTAAAAAGAAGAAAACAGAAGAAAAAAAATCAAAAAATTGAGGCAATCAACAAAAAAGCGAATAAAAGACAAAAAATCTCGAGATGAGAGAAAATCGCCTAGGGTTCAGCCGCACGCCACCTAAGGTTCGGCCACCTAGGGGGAATCACCTCTATAATTTTTCTCCTTCGTGCTTCGCTCGTTGGCTTGCTTGAACGCTTGACTTCTTCTTCTAGAAAAGGATAGAAAATAATAAAAGATGGAGCAAGAGGGGATCATGAAAGTGAATGGGGAATTAACTAAATAATACTTATATGTATATATGGAGAGGTAAGAATCCAGTTTCTATAAGGAAATGGATTTGATTAGATCTCCCTCAATCTATGAAAATCTTTAGCTCCTATAAATAAATATATATTCTATATATTTTGTCTCCATCAAATATTCAACTTGATTCAGTTTCTAAAATAAAGGGAAACATAAAGATTTGATCAGATTTAGAATATTTGACTAAATTTAAAATATTTGACCAGATTTAGACAAATTTAACAAGATCAGAAGGGTGGTCTTAGGAGGGACACCCCCTAGGGTTCGACCCCATAGTTCACCCCATAGGGTTCGGCCGGCCCCCTAGGGGAAATCCACTTCTAATGAATTGTTCAAAAATTAAACTAGGACTCAAAGACTGAAAATGTTAAGCACGATCGTCACTCAAAAAGATGTGACTCACGTGTAGGGGGAAATGTGGGTCCAAATATAAATTAGGGTTCACATGTGACCTAAAGAATTGAATTAAAATAGAAATGTCATAAATAAATGAACAAGATGGACAATAAATGAACAAAAGGGGTGGTGGCCCCCTAGGGTTTGACCAACCTACGTGATCCCACCTTGTGATAAACTTTGACAACAATTTTCTCGATTGAACTTAATTTAAACTACCGGAACGAAACAAAAACAAAACTAAAGAAGCAAATGGAAAAAGAACAAAGATAATCGAGGTGACCCCCTAGTCACCCTAGGGTTCAGCCACCCTAGGATTTGGCCTTCTAGGGGCACACATCTTCATATTTTGAGCTGTGCAATGGCTGAATAATTACAAGCTTGAAAATAAGAAAAGAGACAAGAAAATTCATAAGGATTTAGGAATAATTTTTCTTGAAACCTCCATGACAATAGAAGCTTCTTATAGGATCAGAAATCACGAGAAAAAAGATGAAAACTGAGTAAGAAATGCTAAGACAAATGAATGATATCGAAGGAGGCGTACAAATTAACCTAGGGTTTGGCCATCTAGGGTTCGACCCCTTAGGACTTGGCCACACTGGGGTCGTATTGAGGTCCTACCAAGCATTTCGAAGATGAATTTGGGTCATATGGTGTTTGAATGAAGAAAAAACACAGACCAACATGAATTGAGCAACAAGGCTTTAAAGAATGATAATTTGACAGAGGCCTCCATGATGAGTTCTGAAGACAACTCATAATGGAAAATGGTTGAGAGATTAATTTGGTTGACAGCTAGAAGGATATAGGACAATTTGACATTACTTTGGGAAACTAAGTGAACTCACCCAAAAAATGTAATATAAAATAATAATAAAGCGCTGCAGGTAAGAAATTAACTCCAATTGCAATAAATATATTTCCTATTAACTATTTATATAATTCTCATATCTTTTGTTGTTTCTTGTCACATTATTTTATTTAAATGTGTTCAGTTCCAAGTCTTGAATGATAACTTGTTATAAATCTATTGAAGACTGAGGACTTCTTCAAGTTCTATATGTGGGTCATGTAAGCACAGAGTCAAAACTCTGACTTGACTAAACATATAGTACAGCACACCATCATCTTCAAGCCACCCTCGGCAGTTCATATACTATATATACAACAAGAGGAACCACAAGATTTCTTCCATTTTCAACCTACCTGAAAATTTATTTTGCCCTTATACATGTCTGGCCACATAGCTATATATAGGGAGAGATAAATATAGAGAAAGATAATCATTTATATATATATAGTTATATAGTTATATAGTTATAATTAATAATGGATGTAGAGAAGATGAGTAGCATAGATAGTTGTGGTAAGAAGAATGAAGATGATGACGATGTTCCACTACCGGGGTTTCGGTTTCATCCGACGGACGAAGAGCTTGTAGGGTTTTATCTTCGCCGGAAGGTTGAGAAGAGACCTATCAGTCTGGAGCTCATCAAACATATTGATATCTACAAATACGACCCTTGGGATCTTCCAAGTACGTGATACAATATAATACATATATATGTTCTATCTGTTCTAATTAAGATCATTTATCTTTATCAAAGTTGCTCGATATTTGTTTAGTACTTTCAAAAAAAAAATTATGAATTTTTCGTGAATGAATGAATATCTAGTGATGATTCAATGGGGTTATTACAAATAGGCAAGCCGATCATTGAAATGATTTTTTCACAAATAAAATTACTCAAAACAAAGATCATAATCCCCATGTTTTGATCCGGAGAAAATGACTAGACGTTTATATTTTTTGAATAGAGGTAGAATATATATTTTAAAAGCTAATTCTTATTTATGGTTTTTCTTTTACCAGCAATTATAGTCATAATAATACCGAATTAATCATATATATTTCTCATATTTGTTTTAATTCGATAATGGGGTAATAATATATAAATTCGTGTACGTCCAAGTTTGAGCTTAGTTTAAATTCTTATAGGCATGATGTGATGATGAATAAAAACTCCCTCTCATATTGGTTTTTTGTTGGTTTGCGCATGCAGAAGGTAGCAACGTGGGAGAAAAAGAGTGGTACTTTTATTGTAGAAGAGGCAGAAAGTATAGGAATAGCATAAGACCTAACAGGGTGACTGGCTCTGGATTTTGGAAAGCCACCGGCATTGACAAACCTATTTACTCAGAAGGCCGCCGCGGCGTTATTGGGTTAAAGAAATCTTTAGTGTACTATCGTGGAAGCGCTGGCAAAGGCACCAAAACTGATTGGATGATGCACGAGTTTCGCCTTCCTCCACTTGATCATCGGCCTCTTCACCAAAATAACGCCAACCACATCCATCTCGAGAACGATGTATCTCAAGAAGCTGTAAGAAACTAAAACGTACTCTTTATCTCATATGCATTATAACATGCTCAGTCGTCGTGACAACCTCAACAATATTTTTACACACACACATATATATATATATATAGTAGAATAATCCGTAACAGATATTTGCTATGAATTAAAAATGAATAAATATCATGTCCACTACAAGAACTAACAACTGAGATTAAACTTGAAAATAATTCACGCCCAGTAGCGGACGTGAATTTTTCATTTCTAATCTTGGTCGTTGACTCTTGTAGTGAACGCTAATGATAGTGTTTGCTCATTTTTGATTCATAGCAAATACATGTTATGTATGAATCATTACCCATATATATAACAAAAAATATATATACACAGCTGTGTAGTACACACTCGCCTATGGCAACGGTTTTTTCAAACGACAGTTCACCCGTCGTTATAGCTATTCTAGTCTATGAAGACGGTGGTCACCCATCGCTATAGCCCAAAAAACCCGTCGTGAGGACGGTGTATTACACAGTTGAGTTGTATATATATATATATCTGTGCCCAGGATCTTAGCTTCACTTTATCTAACATACTTTGCTCATTCCTTTTAGCGATTTTAACGGACGACGATTAGGTGCATCATTATATATATAACCTGTAAATCTTAGCTTTTAGTGACGGACAACATATAGCGACGGTTCTATATATAGCGACGGACCTAATTGTGGCATGGTCCGTCGCTAAAGGAGGGTGAACAAAGTATATTAGATAAGGAGTGAGTTTAAGATTCGGATCGTGTGTGTGTGTGTATATATATATATATATATATATATATATATATATATGTGGTCCGGATCTTTAATTTCATATCAAAACTCACCCAAACTCACCCCCTCTTTAGCGGCAGACCAGGCGACGATTGATTATATGCAAATCATTATCTATACTTTTAGCGATGGACAACATATAACGTCGCTAAAAGTATAGACGACGGTTGAATGACTGAACCGTCGTCGGATCCGTCGCTAAAAGAGAGTGAGCTCGGGTGAATTGAATAAGGGGTGAACTTAAGATCCGGACTCTATATATATATAATCGATTTATACCTAGCATCTACTTTGGATTAGTTCGGCTAATGTATTTGTGGTCATTCATATGAAGATGAAAATGTCGCAATTCCAAAAATAACATTTATAGTCCCCTATTTAGAAAAGCAGACAAGGGGTTATTTTAAAATTCGTAGTAGTTCCATCTTTAAATGAACGATCATAAATGCGTTACCTAAGAAATTCTAAGCTGATTGTGACAATTACAATTACCTAACTGTTACTACCACAATCAACTAATGGGTCAGTCACGGTCATGTTTTTCCTATCTAAACAGAATATTATTTCGAGTTGTTGATACACTCAACCGGATCGAGCAATGAACAAGGGTTGGTCAAACTTTAAATTTTTGTAAAACTTTCTTTATATAAAGAGATATTAGTTTGCAAAAAGTTTTTTTGACCAATCTTAAATCTTCTCTATTCTAACAAAAGTTGTGTTTACAAAATAATTTTAAGAAACTAATAAATCCACAATAAAAAATGATATTATCACAAGAAAATCGTCGCTATATATCCTGTAGCGACATTTTTCACCGTTGTTATACATCTATAACGATATTTTTTTCAATGTAAAAATATCAAAAAGTGTTGTGAAAATATCAATTTTCATAATTTTATTTTTAAGAAACTTTTTTATTTTTTTATAATAAAAGAATTAAAAAAATTGTACTCAAATTTGCGATCACAGTTTCACTGACATATCATCATTACGAAGTTAAATACTAAATAAATTTAGGTTTACATGTTGAACAAAAACACATTCTCAAAGTTCATAAAAAAAATTTAAATGAATTTTTTTTGTGAAACGGAGACAATATTTTGAAGTGTAGGCTAATTAATATTTAAGAACTGAAACTAACCTAAATGGAAGAGAATCAAAACTTGGTGGTTCTTTTACTCTATCATGTTTCACGTTTTAACTCAATCCATTTCTAGTCTCCAAAACAATTATATTTTTCTCTATGAACTTATTCATAAATTTGTCAAACATTTAAAGCTATCAAATACATTAAGAAGAATATTTGATATATATATATATATACACACACACACACACACACACACACACACAAAAGTAAGATTGAGTTGATTCTCAAACAAAATTAAGAAACTTCGTAAATCAATCAACTAGCTGTGACAACCACAATAATGCGCTTAATTAATCTTTATAACTTGTTGAACTTTGCAGGAAGTATGGACACTGTGTCGAATTCTAAAGAGAAATATATCAAACAGAAAGTGCATACCAGATTGGAGAGAGATCCAGTACTACTACTACTAGAAATAGAACTAATCCGGTTGTTGATGCTGCTAGCTCCAAAACATGCAGTGTTGAATCTGATAATCGGCAAGCTTACAATATTTGTTTCAGAACTACCCCCGTAACCAAACATTTGCATGAAGACGAGAAGAAGAAGAAGAAGAAGAAGCCAGTATTGGTTTCTAGTGACCTGCATGTCAATATTGGATCAAACAATTTGGTTATGGCCCCAGGTCTGGCCTCAATATATCAAGCTCCATCGAGTGGAATAACATCATACTCCAATTTCTCAAGCCCAGAAGTGAACGAATTGCCCCAATATGGGAACTGGGATGAACTCAGATCTATAGTGGAGTTTGCTGGTGGTGATACATTTTTCTCTTACTGAACTGATGGTATAAATACTATATGATCTTGATTATGTAACATTAGATGCCATATATATATATATATATATATATATATATATATATATATATATATATATATATGAGATTATTTCTAGTTACATATTTCTTATTGATCTGTTTGGAGTGTCGCTGTTGCCGCCCGTGATTTTAATTCCATAAATTACAAGAGGTTTTAATTCCTCCTCCTTTGTTGTGTTGGTACCAAAAGAAAAGAGAAGTTGCAGGCAGGTTTGAATGATTTAAGATTAATTAGTTTGCTAAATTCTATCTTGCCAAAGGTGTAAGCTAACCGATTGTGTCAAAACACATCCTCCACCACAGTGACAAGCATTGTAACAATCTCTTGACGAAACAAAGAAAAAAACTCAGCACTCATGACCTGACCTGACCTGACTATCAGGAGCTGCTGCTGCTGCAACCTCCTGGGAAAGCATATTAAATTACCTTCTTAGTCTGAGCAAATGACATAGCCCCTGAAGTGTGTCGTCATTTAAGCTACTCCTGTTCTATTTCATCTTCTCGGACTTTGTCTTGAATGGCTTTCCTCTCCTTCATCCCGTACATCAACTTTGTAAAATTACGGGCAATGTGATATGCCATACAGCCCCATCACCCTTCACTTGACTCGTGCCCTCCTCGTAGAGGTAATATATCTACAACAGTTACATCAGTAAAATGTTAACAACAATGTGGAATTAGCATATATCCAGCAAGATTAGATTATTCTGAGAACATAAGAAATGAAATGCAGCATATAGACATGCATAATTGCATATTATTCTCATGTTGACCACTGACCACAATTAGACATTCATTCATTAGCACACTTTGCCAACACAAATACACTTCTCCTAACCAAATGCTAAAGGGTCAGCTCAATCAACATCACATAGCAGACCTCGTATTACTAATGGATCAGCGAAAGAGTCTGTTTTAAACATGTTTTGTTTCAATGTTCCTAATCGAAATTTCTCAAGCCAGAATATAAACGTCAATAATATATATATATATATATATATATATATATATATATGTAACCAATTGTTGTATATACAAGTTGAATATGCAGATAAGCCAATAATCCCTTCAAACCGAAGAAAAATTACACTTCTTACACTGTGCAGGTCAGCAGTTTTTATTTTTGACTAATCAATAGCAATAGCAAAAAGGCCTCGTAAAGACGATTCAACAAGAAAAAGGAAAAGCACATGGCATCAAAACAAACCCACCTTATCTTATTTAACATCTTATTAAAAAAAAAGAATATAGAAAGTGTAAATGCTTCTACAAGATTACAATAGAATAAGTGATTAAGGCAATTTAATATATCTAGGTTCCATCCTTCAAATGGATATAATTTTTCGAATATGAATGTAGTGTACATCAGTATAACCTACTGAAACCCATCAACCGGACTCATCTAGTCTCGTGTGTAGTGAGAAAGGAGTTTCACATAATTATTTAGAGTGCAATTTACACATCTTTTCCTAGGAATTCAGCCACCAAGTTATCGCTTTTCTCTCTTTTTCAACAGTTGTCACATCAATCATCTGTGTTAGATTTCGTCATCGCCCTCACTAGTGTCAACTACTTGAACACGTCTTCGAGCTTGAGAAAATTTCAGCAACACCTTCCCATGGTCTCCAAGTACACAAAAATAGTCCAACAATGTTAGCTAAGTATGCACTAGGAGAACATGTAGAGAGAGTATAACCGAACAATCCTAAAAATAGAATAACGTACTCAAGTCATTGACATTGTCCTAAGTGGTCGACATAACATCCAGGAACAGTCCCAAATAGGGGACTATTCGACATTCACTCCTAATGAGTGAATCTCGAACGGGTTTCTAAACTCTTAAATTAAAAACATGAATGTATGAAACTAATCAAATAAGATAAGATCAAATTATTTTTTATTACCTTTGTTAAGTATTATGATTTTTATATAAGTTTCTAATCTTGTTTATTTTTCTGATTTTATTTATTTATTTTATATTTTTATTAATTTATTTACTATATTTATTAACTTTCAGGTCCTTTAACTTTAATAAGTTCTTTACAAATGAGCCATACATTGAACTAAGTCAAAGGTAAATAAGACCTAACCTTAGTTTACCAACTCAGTATATAAAGAACTTCACAAAGCATTTTGGAAAACAACAAACAAAAAAGGCAATTATCACACAACTATGATCCATTTGTTCCCTTAGTAGTCATCAGAAAACTGTTTTAGGTTGGCACAATGCAATACTTGATGACATTTATGGGGAACAATCATAGAAGGGCACATGCATTGAACTAAGTTATACAGATCTACAACCAAATCCAAAAACAATGAGCCATGGTCAACTTTACAAATGCTCTGTTCCATCAAATTTCAGTGACTATTTCTGGTCATCCACATTGTACCGAGACAAAATATATCAAAATTTTAGTAGTATTATTGTAATACCCGGTTAAAAAATAATAATAAATAAATATAATAATAAAATAATAATAGATTTATAATTAGATAATGAAATAAAAACTAATAATTATTATACATATCTAAAACCTATCTATAACAAACTTTTAATTTTAGAAGGACTCTTTTACTTGGTAACCTATTTTGCAAAGGAATTAGATATATTTTAAATAACTAGAGAGAAAGAAGAACGTAAAAATTATTTGGCTTTGGAGTATTACAGGACAGAAAAGAAGAAAACTCAAAGAATTTGTTCACTTTTAATTTCTTGTTTCGCAGTATCAAGATAAGTGGTTTTCCGAACTATTTAGTGTTTTTAAATTATCGTTTACTTTATGTATATGTTAGTAATTACTCGGATGCCTAAATGTATGATTTGAAAATTTGTAATGTTTTATTTAAGGCTTCCATTTAAATTAAAATGTTATATTCTTCTATTTCAAAATTCGGATCAAGTATTTATTTTAAATTGTGAAAAGTATCGTTTAGAATATCGATAATATTGAGAAAAGATTTTAAAATCCTCGATTTGATATGTATATAGAACCCATTGTTGATTATGTTTAGATCTACAACCAAATCCAAAAACAATGAGCCATGGTCAACTTTACAAATGCTCTGTTCCATCAAATTTCAGTGACTATTTCTGGTCATCCACATTGTACGAGACAAAATATATCAAAATTTTAGTAGTATTATTGTAATACCGGTTAAAAATAATAATAAATAAATATAATAATAAAATAATAATAGATTTATAATTAGATAATGAAATAAAACTAATAATTATTATACATATCTAAAACCTATCTATAACAAACTTTTAATTTTAGAAGGACTCTTTTATTTAGTAACCTATTTTGCAAAGGAATTAGATATATTTTAAATAACTAGAGAGAAAGAAGAAAGAAGAACGTAAAAATTATTTGACTTTGGAACAGAAAAGAAAAGAAGAAAACTCAAGATTGTTTACTTTTAATTTCGTGTTTCGCAATATCAAGGTAAGTGGCATTCCGAACTATTTAGTGTTTTTAAATTATCGTTTACATTATGTATACGTTAGTAATTACTCGGATGCCTAAATGTATGATTTGAAAATTTGTAATGTTTTATTTAAGGCTTCCATTTAAATTAAAATGTTATATTCTTCTATTTCAAAATTCGGATCAAGTATTTATTTTTAAATTGTGAAAAAGTATCGTTTAGAATATCGATAATATTGAGAAAAGATTTTAAAATCCTCAGTTTGATATGTATAGAACCCATTGTTGATTATGTTTAGTTCCAGAGCTAATATAGGACCTACTAAGGCGCACACATTTTAGATGCCCTTCGGGGAGCGTGCATTTTTATAGATACCTTAGTAAGGTGCGTATCATTGACGTTATCGAACTTTTGGGTCGTGTTACAAGGCTATTGTAACCTTAGTCGCTAAGGTTGTGGATTAAAAGATATATGATATACATTGAAAACATTTTTGAATGTGAATTCGTTTTGTTATTAATTGATTTTGTTTTGAAAGCATGCCTACTATTTTTATCGAACAAAATAATTTCGAAATAGTGTTTAAATTGTACTTGATTCGGCTAGATAAGGAGGATTGCTATTTGTTGGGCTTCATTGAACCTTACAGATTTTTACAGGTCCTATCGTTGAAAACTGAGCACTTATTTGATACGCTTGGAATAGCATGAGTTATGGATTTTAGATATTATTTTTGTCAATGGACTTTCGAGGAGCTACGTCTCCATTATTTGGATGTGGTGTTTATTGGTATTTCATTTGGATTGATTTAAAATATATTTATTGTTGGGTTTTAAGCTAAAATTATTGTTGAGTTGTTTTGTTTGGGCTGCATTTTATTGATATTGTTGTCTTGTGGGCCCTTGGCTTGCGGAGTGTAGCACTTCGGGCCTGTATTGGGTTCGGGGTGTTACAATTATACTAGCTAAAAATACTGTGTCCTTCTAAAAGTTTCCAATTTTCAAACTTGAAGTAAAATATTTTCTCAGTCCAAATTTAAGCTTCAACAAGAGGCCTAGTCTTCTGCTAATAACTCAAATTAGTCAAAAACCATAAACACTTGAGCATGACAACTTTAAATATATCAATAAAAAAATTAAATTCAAGAAATTAAACCAAATCCCTAAAATATTTAGGCATAATCATCAAACTTTAACAATAAACCAAGCCCAATTACAAATGATACCACCATCAACATACCAACCGCAAAAACTAATTTCAATTTAGGCATAAGCCTAATCCTTTCAATTTCAATGAAGATAGATGGGAAGCGAGAGGGAAGAGTGAAGCAGTGCACATACCAGCAATACCAGCCGCGCGCAAAATGAAAGCAGGTGGCGGTGGGGTGCTGTCCGTGCCTTAGATTGGTGACTGAAATTGTTGGGAGCCGATAGCTGGTGTAGCTCAGAGAAATTGGAGGGATAGCTGGTGATATATTTTTATTTTTAATTGTTGGGAAAGTCTTAAATCTGATGATCATCAAAGGGTGTGAATCGGGACAGATCAATGGAGTTACAGTGGGAAACTATGATGATAAAGTGCCTGGCCTCATGCATAGTTTGCATTGAAGAAGTTGTTAATTACAAAACTTTTTTTTAAGAATAAACAACGAACAAAAATGCTTTTTTTGTTTTTGTGGAATCAATAAATGACAATCGACTTTGTTTTTTCGAAACTTACCCTTGTGACCGTTAAATTAACAAACATTTCGGATTCAATTTGTACTTATTTTATTAAAAATTTGATTTAAATTCGATTCAAAATATAAATGATTTAAATATAACTTCGACCTCTTGAATTTTAATTTTATTAATCTTTCGGATCATATTAGTTTCGAAAAATTAACCGTTTTGAGACCGATTCAATCACCAAATGGCGCCAATCAAAACATTATTTTATCTTTCAAAAATTTTGTAAATCAAATATGAGTAACTCTATACTCATCTCAACTCTTACTTATGAGTATTATACATGACTATTTAGAACGTTAACATTATTTAATGTGTTTTAGAAATGTAACATTTGGTGTATTTAAAGGTCTAAACGTATCGGATTATTTTCAGTGTATTGTATTTGAATTCAAAATATTACTTTTGTGAGTTTAATAAATTATATTTAAAATAAGTTGTTGTTAAACGTTTGGTTTATTTGATGTATGATTGAAGATTATCAAATCTATTTTGGAGTTTCCTCTAACGATACATCTTTTCTTTTTTATGGGCAAAAAAGAAAAATATTGTCAACACAAAACATATAATAAACTTCATTCCTTTTAATTGACTTTTTAAGAGGAAAATACATAGAATAAAAAAATGTTATTTATGTTTTATTTAATTGACTAAATTGGATATAAATATTAATATTGTCTTTTTAAAATTCATTGAAAATATTAGATAAAATAAAAAGGAAGGTTATATCATTGAACTAAATTATTTGAAATGATGACAAATAAACAAATTTGAGCTTAATATTTAATAATAATATAAAAATTAAATAATTAACCGCATATAGAATTGAACAAAATAAAATAAAATATTTGAATAAAACTTGAAAAATATGGATGAGAGAAGTAAGAGAGAAAATAGGGATAGAAAGTGGAAAAGAAAATATTTTTTAGTCTTTTGTTTGATTTTAAAATCTTTTCAACTACATTCTTACTGTTATATAATTATTATCTACTTAACACTCTCTCTTATTTTCATGTATTTTTTTTATTTTCGTTAGTGTTTTTAAAATTCATATTTTTGATAATAATAATAATATTTAATTTTATAATAATTAATATATTAATATAACAAAAATATAATAATACAATAATTTTATATTTTAAAAAACCCTTATTTCGATGAGCTACTTCTTTTTAAAAAGACAGTTAAAAAGAAACATCATTTATTTGCATTTAACGGCTCAGGTAGTATTATTTTCAATTGAAGGAAATGGATACCGTTATTCTCAAAGACTATTGAAAGCTGGGTTAACTGTACATAAGCTTATAAGCCCAAATTTATTTAAACTACCCTCCTATAATTTATATCAAAATTTCATAATTCTAATTTGCCATAAATTTATCACAAATACCCAAGCTATATTTTCAACACTAAAAACATTTAATTTTTTCTAGTTTATCACATGTTATTTATACGTTTTTATGATCACCAGGGGTGGAGTCACGTATGGGCTAGGATGGGTTATAGCCCAGGTGAATTTTTTTGCAGCACAGCTTTCTTCTTCCTTTCTTCTTCAGTTCTTACCAAGAAATGATTTGCCTTCTTCTTCGTGAAAGACAAAGACTAGTTTTTTTTTTAATCTTACGTGAAACAGCGTCGTTTACGTAAGATTTAAAAAAAACAACTTCCCTCTTCAAAATCGCCCAAATTGCCTCTCTCTGAAGTCCAAGTCCTGCCCCTTTTTTTCCTTCCGCTAATCCGCCATTGCCCATCTCTTGTTCTAGTCTCTCTCGATTTCCGGAGCTCCTTAAGACCTTGAAATTTGTCTTTGTGCTGATTTTGTCTTCAGGAGAAGAGAATCTGCCACTACTGACACTTAGGTTAGTGTTGTCCTTGTGAGTTAAAGCACACTGCGCATATGGTTTAAAAGAATCTTAGGTACTTGTATTTTAGATACTTTTCTTTAGTTGTAGATGAATGTGAAATAGTTAAACACTTGAATTTGACACGAGCCCAAAAAATCGCAAAGTTTGGAATGTGAAATACTTGTATTTTTAGATACTTTTATTAATTTTTGCTATTTAATTTTTTTCTTGATCGATTTGGGATTTTAGTTTGTGATTTTCTTTGTTTTAATTTTTTTTGATGGCATTATATATATATAGCGGTGTTGATGGTACTTGTTGTTTGATTTGGTTTTTACAAACTAATTGAACTTTTTGATATGTGATCGATTTATCATTTATGGGTTTTTGTTTTCTTTTTGTTTTGGGGTTAATATATATGATATAATGATACTCTCGGTCAAGTTTACATCTTTGAGTTTAGAGAAATAATATTTTGTTGCCTTCTCGAACAATTGGGGTTATCATTTCTCATTTTATCTAGTAGCTCACTATATTATTTATTGAGGATGGATATCTTTGATTGATCGATATCTTATAGTTTCCTTATCTAGTTGGATTCTCCTTGTTTGACACTTTGAAAGAAAAAAAATTTATGACTTTTCCTTGTTGATGATAAGAATTCTTGGAGTTTTAGTATGTTATGTGGTCACTTATAATTTAGAAGGCATCACTCTCTGCGATGAAACAAGGCTTGCGAGTGTTCATGACACCAAGTAGTAGAAACTATCAACTTAATTGATATGTATGGTGCAACTATTTCAAAGATTTAACCGTAATTTACGAATTTGTAGGGTTTTGGGGATTTTCAATTTGAATTTTTTGGTTAGAACCCTTCTAAAGTCTCATGAAATTACGGAATCTAAGTGTTGTAGGCATGGTGTTTGAAATTTATCTCAAAGAAGTTAAAATGTGTAAAATTGAGAATTAGCCAATGTTTTAGGTTATTAGAAGATAACCTAAGCTATTTTTTCTGCAAAGGTCCTCTTCGATCTATCTCTTGGTAGCCCAGGGCGGAAAAAAATCCTGGCTCCGCCCTTGATGATCACCACTTGTGGTTGAATAAACCATCACTTAACCATCTGTATTTTGATATAAACAAGAAATAAAAACGAACCATAGCGACGAACTAAAAACGAACTGACTATAGCGACGGTTTTATTCGTCGATATTAACTGCATGTTAAATTATTGCTCATACATATAGGACTATCAATTGAGTCAGTCAAGTCCAAAATTCGACTGTTCACTCATTTAATGCTCGCTCGAATTCTATTTAGGAGTAAGCCAAGTCAAGCTTGGATAAAAATCAAATCTAAAGAGAAATTCAAGCCGAAGTTGGTCAAATAATCGTTTGGCCTATTGTAGGTCTGTGACGCCCCCAAAATAAGTATACATTACCCATTTTGAGTCGTCAATAACATGGTACAGAAACAACTACAACCTTATTAATACAATACATAAACTATGAGTTTAAATACAAATATTGTCATCTAGATAATATTCACACCGAAATAAGTCCTCATTACAATTATTGATTATTTTACAAAAATGGTGAGGACTACTAAAACAACTTCCTAGGACCTTCATTCCATACCCCTTGGCTAGTACTTGTTACATTCTCGCCTCCGAGAAGAAAAATAGAACAACGAAAGGAAAAGGTGAGCTCAACTAGCCCAAAAAGAATATTATGACTAAGATAATATAGAACAAATTATCGTTAGTCTTCAACGAGGAAAAATCGATAAAATACAATGAGCAAACAAATTTCGGATCAATATTCGCAGAAAAAATAATAATTCATAGATGAGTTACGTAGAGAATGAAATCTACTATAATCTATGAATTTAAAAGTCCATCATCATTATTTTATCCTCAGAACATCAATCAATATTCATCTTGAATCAAATATTCATCTTTCGCATCAGAGGCCAAAGATATTCATCATTAGTCATGTTCATCTCAACACATGCTCATCTTTTGCACTACTGGGCCAAAGATATTCATCGAAAAATCATTAAACTTTGCACTTCTGAGGCGAAGATATTCAATAAAATTATCATTTAGGATTTGAGGATGATGAAAAATATTTTAAAGAAAACGAATCCAAAGAAACAAAAGAACAAATATTAAGGATTCAATACTTTAAACAATCCGGAGTTCAAAATACTTCATAAATAATCATAGTGAAGTAAAATTCAAGAATGATCAAAACATGTATACAATCAAAGCTAGTATCCATAATAGATATTTTGGACAAAAAAATAAAAATTTAATTTTTTTAAGTGAATAGTCTTGATTCGTGAATAAATAATACGTATCGTGAATAAGACCGTATCGTGAATAGTAACCCCAGACACTAAAAGACAAGAATTTCACAAGAAAAATACTATCAATATTCCTAAGTAATGATATTGAAAGAAATAATATCATTTTTAAAAAATAATATCCTTACCTCGAAAAAAAGACAAAGATCTTACCGAAATAATCTTTGGATATAGTCTTTGAAGGAACTTGCAATCAGTATAAGCAACACTCAAAGTATCAAAATACTCACAAGAATACGCTCGACAATATAGAGAGAAAAACTTCGGTTTTTAGTGTGATTTTCAATTCTAACCTAAGCACCTATTTATAGAAAAATGCTTAGAACACCAAAGCGAAAAATTTAATATAATATTAATATTTATAAAATAAATCATCATAAAACTTGGAAAACTTATATCAGCACATTTACATCACATTCAAGACCCACTCAACTCACCAAAAATGTTTTTTGTAAAAAAAATATTTAAAACTTCAAAAATTAATTATTCTGGACCTTCGGAACTTCAATAATTCATAATAAATAATCCTTTTATCAAACAAATTTGAACCTTATGTGTTTTCCATAGGAAATTCCATTACCTACAACTTTTCAGAAGAAATTTTTTCTAAATTCCAAACAGAAATTGACCAAAATCCACAAACGGACGATTTTACAAGCTATAATCAAATTTCAGTTAAGAAATGGGCCCACAGACATGTTTAACATGTTTTAAACAACTTTTGCAACAAAAATACTCTTCCTTCTCATATATTCATATATCCCACATTCATTGTAAAAATATCACCATTATTATATTATTAAAATATAATAATATATTTAAATGAATTATTTTATCAGAAAAGATAAAATATCAATTTTTCAACAATTATCACTTTAAAATTTTCTCCATCTATATCCACATAAAATAAATATTTTCCTTATCATATAAATTAATAATTAATTATTCACAAATAATATTATAGAATCACAATATCGACAACCAGGCCGTTCCCAAGAAAGAGGGGGCTTTCCAATAAGGATTTCTCCTTCTTGCCAAGCAATTAGATGACCAAACCTCTCTTTAGGCGAAATTTTCTAGACATTGCCAATAATGTTATCTAATAATATTATTCAAATAATATGAATTATTGATCTGATAATGAAAATATTGTGTAGTGACAATTATTGAAACAACAACAATATAAAATATCAACGCAAAGAATTATTGAATCAATAAAATAAAATATTGAACATTAATTACTTCGTAACAATTATTAAGTAGTGCCTTATACGTAAGAATCAATAATTGGTGCAATACCGCAAATGTCTTCTTGTGTTTTAACCAAAGTATTTCAACGAAGATAATCTTGAATAACTACTGTGCTTATTTATAAACAACTTATACTTGTCGTTTTCTTCATCCAATCGCTTTCCATTATGGGACCCACACAAGACAGCGCTGTCGTACGAATATTCCCCGATAGCAAGAATATTCCACGACAACAATGAATATTTTATAACCACTTGCTTATTTGAAATATTTGCGTATTTTACCCATAACTAACCACATTAATCAAATCAACCCTTACTATTTCAAAATAATAAATAGGAAATTAAATTTTATTTATAATAAGTTGGGGTCTTACAACCTCCCTCCTTATGAAATTTAATTCCTCGAAATTGACGTCGACGATACTGTGTTTCAAAAGGTGAGGATACATCGCTTTCATTTCGTTTCAACTCCGGATCATTTTCTCAATAGCATGGTTCCTCTACAAAACTTTGACTTGTGGTATGACCTTTGTACGTAAGACATGCTCCTTCCTATCCAAGATCTTGACAGATACCTCCTCGTACGTTAAGTCTTCGGCTATCTCGTCCGGTTCTAACTCAATAACGTGGTTCGGGTCTTTCACATATTTATGTAGCACAGATATGTGAAAAACATTATGAACACGAGACATACTTGGAGGTAACGCGAGTCTATAGGCCACATTTTCTACTCGGTCAAGAATATGAAATGGACCAATAAATCATGGATTGAGCTTTTCTTTTTCCCCAAATCTTGTAACTCCCTTCCATGGAGCAACACGCAACAATACATGATCCCTAATACTAAATTCCACATCCTTTCGATGAAGATCCGCATAACTCTTTTGTCGATCTTGTGCCGTTTGTATACGTTGTCGAATCATTTGGATCTTTTTCGTAGTCATACGTACCAACTTGAGTCCCAACGATGTTGCTTCACCCACCTCATCCCAACATATTGGAGAGCGACACTTTCGTCCATACAATGCTTCGAATGGAGCCACACCTATACTTGCGATAAAAGTTATCAGGAGAATTCCACCAATGGTAAATACTTATCCCAACTCCCTTTGAAATCTAGGACACAGAGTCTTAATAGATCTTTAAGAGTTTGAATAGTCCTCTCTGATTGTCCGTCCGTTTGAGGATGGTATACCGAACTGAATCATAAATCCGTGCCCATAGCTTTTTGCAAACTAACCCAAAATCATGAAGTGAATCTTGGGTCACAATCCGAAACTATGGATACTGGCATGTCATGCAATCTCACAATCTCATTTGCATACATATGAAAGCAAGACGTTCAAGGAATAAGTCTCCGTATCGGCAAAATGAATGAGACTTGGTTAATCTATCAACAATAACCCAAATAACATTTATACCTTGAGAAACCGTGGGAAGAACCGTAACAAAATCCATGGTAATGTGTTCCCACTTTCATTTTAGAATCTCAAGTGGTTGCAATGGACCCTTAGGCACTTGATGCTCCGCCTTTACACGTTGACAAGTTAAACACCTCGAGAAAAACTTTGAAATCTCTCTCTCTTCATATTGTTCCACCAAAATGTATGTCGAAGATCACGATACATTTTGGTACTTCCAGGATGGGTTTCAAACGGTGTATTGTGTGCTTCCATCATGATCTTGTACTTCAAATCAGAGTCGTTAGGAACACAAAGTCTGGAGTGTACTCGAAGTATTCCTTCTTCATCGATTCTTGCTTCTGGAATAACACCTTCTTGTATTTTCTTCTTCATATGCATCAGCTCCGGGTCTGTGGCTTGAGCAACTTTAACTTCATCGATTAAAGTTGGTTCTATGCGATATACTTGACATCATCGCACTCGTTCCTACATATGATCTTCTACTCAACGCGTCAGCTACCACGTTTGTTTTTCCAGGATGGTATTGAATAGTGTGGTCGTAATCTTTTAATAGCTCGAGCCAACGTCGTTGCCGTATGTTGAGTTCCTTTTGGATGAAGAAATATTTGAGGCTTTTATGGTCTAAATATATCTCCACTTTCTCCCCATATAGATAGTGCCTCCAGATCTTTAGCGCGAAAACGACTGCTGCCAACTCTAGATCATGAGTATGATAATTCTTCTCAAATTTTTTAAGTTGTCGCGAGGCATAGGCTATAACTTTCCCACGTTGCATGAGAACACATCCTAAACCTTTGCCTAAAGCATCACTATAGATAACAAATCCATCCGAACCAGATGGTATTGTCCGAACAGGTGCCGAAACGAGTCTCCTCTTAAGCTCTTGGAAACTCTTCTCGCATTCCTCGTTCCATACGAATTTTGTATCCTTCCGAGTTAGCTGAGTTAAAGGAGTAGCGATTCTAGAAAATCCTTCCACGAATCTTCGATAATAACTAGCTAGGCCCAGAAAGCTACGTATTTCGGTCACCGTCTTCGGTTGCTCCCAACTTTGTATTGCTTCAATCTTCGCCGGGTCAACAGATACTCCATGTTTTGACACCATGTGCCCAAGGAATGATACTTCCTCAAGACAGAACTCGCATTTCTTCAACTTAGCGTATAAACTTGTTTTCACGAAGCCTTTGGAGTACCAGCTTCAAATGGTGCTCATGATCTTCACGGCTTTCGGAATATATGAGGATATCATCAATAAAGACAACAACAAACCGATCCAAATAATCCTTGAATACTCGATTCATCATATCCATGAAAGTCGCAGGAGCATTAGTCAATCCAAAAGACATGACTAAGAATTCATAATGCCCATCTGGGAAGTTCTCAAGGTAGTCTTTGGAATATCCTCGGTTCTAATCTTGGTGATGATATCCAGAACGAAGATCGATTTTTGAAAAGAATTGTGCTCCTTGTAACTAGTCAAACAGGTCATCAATACGAGGTAGCGGATACCTATTATTGATAGTGACATGGTTTAATTCTCGGTAGTCAATACAAAGTCGCATACTCCCGTCTTTCTTCTTTACAAATAAAACAGGAGCACCCCAAGGAGATGTACTAGGATGAATGAAACCGATGTCCAACAACTCCACGTAGTTGGACCTTTAACTCTGAAGTTCAATAGGAGCCATTCGATGTGGGGTTTTAGAAATGGCCTTTGTACGAGGCTCAAGATCAATAAAGAATTCAACTTCATGTTCCGGGGTGAGGCCGGAAGTTCTTGAAATACGTCGGAAATTTACTAACAACAGGAATATTATTCAAATCGGCGTGTCTTTATTCAAATCCATAACATGGGCTAAGAAAACTTGACATCCGTTTTCAATAAGCGAATAGCTTTATGACTAGATATAGCGGTGATTGATTTTAGTGGTTTAGTTGCTTGAATTAAATACGATAGGTTGGTTAGGAATATGAAAACTAACAACTTTTTAAAACAATCAATTTTGGCATGATGAGTAGTTAACCAATCAATCCCTAAAATCACATCAAAATCAAGTATATTTAAAGAGATAAGGTTGACGGTAATGTGATGGTGCCAACTTGGATCAAACAAGATTTATAAGCAATGGATATGATGAAAGTTTCTCTAATCAGAGTCTCCATAGATAAATCAAAGTCTAATTTCTCCCGAGTTAAGTTTAAGCGTTGAGCACAAGTAGGAGAGATAAATGTATGGGTAGCACCGATATCTAGTAAGGTATAAACTTCGCAAGAATTTATGATTAGCTTACCCGTGATCACCTCGTTTGGGTTCCTCGTATTTTGACCAGTCACGACAAACGCTCTTCCGAGAACAGATTGACTTTGACTTTTCCGGGACGACCTTTTGAGTTACCATCCCCATTGGACTTGGTTTATTCTGCGTCTGATCTCGGCGATATGTCTTTCTTTTTCCACAATTATAGCATACCATGAACTGTTGTGGGCAGTTTGGGCTGATATGTCCCTCTTTCCCGCATTTATAGCATACGACCGGTGGTCGTTCTCCTCCACCAGAACCGATTCTTCTTTGGTCTTGGCGTCTTTACATTGTCACTGTTGAATCTTCTCTTTTAAAATCTCCCCCTGACTCGCTTCTTCTATTTTCATGGCCATGATTACCACCAGAGTGGTTGCCGCTTTTGTCCGTATTTTTCTTTCTCCGCTGGTTATCGTTGTTCTGATGACTGCTATCACCAGTATGATCCTGGTTATGGTCCTTCGGTTGAACGTACTCGTTATCTCGCTCTAATAATTGAGCCCTGTTGACAATATCTGAATAGAGAAAAATTTATGAGATATTGACGTATGCCGGGTTTCAAACCTCTCAGAAACATCCGCGTCATACGTTCCAGATTCTCCTTCAAATGAGGTGCAAACCTGGATAACTATGCAAACTTCGCCTCGTACTGGGACACCGTCATATTGTTTTGTTCCAGTCTAATAAACTCCACTTCCTTTATATGATGAATACTTTCAGGAAAGTACTTGTCATTGAATAGTTTCTGAAACGTCTCCTAAGACATGTTGAGTGCGGCTGGATGGGTACGCTTCACAGATTTCCACCAATGTCTCGCCTCATTCTGGAACATAAAGGTGGCGAATGGAACCTTCATTTCTCCGTATCCCAAGACATCGAATATCTTGGTAATTTGTTTGACCCACATCTCCGCCTTAATCGGATCCGGCTTTCCCCAGAATTTTGGTGGTCCCAACTCTTTGAACTGCTTGGCTGTGACAAACCGTGCGTTATTATCATTTCCACATGTATGTTGTATACGAGTCTCCCTCGTCTGATTTTGCATGAACTGCAAAAAGCTTCTAAACATCCGTCGTTCATCATCTCGCTTTCGATTGGTGTTGTTTACGGGAGGAACATTGCCACTGTTGCACGTTCTCCTCGTTGGTGAGTAAATGAGTCTCCACGGTCTCATTTACTCCACTATTAACATTCTCAGTCGACATTCTCAAATACTACCATAAAATAAGGGTTAATTAAAGAAATCAACATATCACATAATATCCCTATATCTTGACCAACCAACAAATAAGCTTAGGTAAGACACATTTAGAAAGGATTTACTCGTCTTTCCCCTCCTGGTTCTATTACCCGATCTCAGCGGAGATCATATCCTAAGCTCGATACCAATTGTGACGCCCCCAAAAATAGGTATACATCACCCATTTTGAGTCGTCAATAACATGGTACAGAAACAACTACAACCTTATTAATACAATGTAAGACCCCAAATTTTATGAAATAAATTATTCAATTTTTCTTATAATTATTATTTAGTAAATGTTTAAATTGATAAAAAAAAAAAATTAAAGTTAAGGATGATATATATAAAATTTTCAAAATACGCAAGTGGTTATAAAATACTTATTTCTATTGCGGAATATTCGTTTGGTCGTGGAATATTCTTGTTGTCGGGAATATTTTTATTTATGCCAGCAGCCCATTTTATGGGCCCCATAATGAATAATGCATTGGATGAAAAATATAATGAGTTTGAGTTTTTATAAATAATTGGCGTAGTTATTCTGCAAGATTAACAACTTTTTGGAATACACAGTGGTTAAAATACGATAATATCTTGAGGTTACACAAAGTAGAACACTCTGATTACGCGCAAGATTTTTGAATTATTGATTCTTACGTAAAAGCTGCCTTTACTCGATAATTATTCTGAATTATTATTCAATATTTTATTTTATTGGTTCAATAATTGTTGCGTCGATATTTTATATTATTGTTGTTTCATAATTGTCATTTCACATATTCCCATTATCGGATCAATAATTTATATTATTTGGATAATATTATTAGATAACATTATTGGCAATGTCTAGAAAGTTACATCGAGGAGAGGTTTTGTAGCGCCCCCAAAATTAAGTATCGTCACCCATCTTGGGTGCCACACTTACATGGTACATAAATTCAAATACAAACTTAATTATACATCTATCGTATAACATACGACAATACATAAGCCGAGAGTTCTAATAGGAATATTGTCATTTAGACAATATCCATACTCGAGTCCTCATTACAATTATTATCACACTATTTCACGGAATAGTGAGGACTACTAATCTTATCTTGGGGACCATCACTCCGTTTCCCGACTCGTCCCAAATACCTATATTCTCATTTCACGAAGAGAACGGTGAAAGAAAGGGTGAGCTCAACTAGCCCGATGAAATATTATGACTAAAATAATGCGAATAAATTATCATTAGCTTTCAAACAATGTTAAACCGATAAAATACAATGAGACAACCCGGTTTAACTGCGGCGAATATCTGATCCATTAAAAGAGTCAAGTAGAAAATAAAGTCTACTATCTTTTATGATTTAAAAGGTTTTCATCAATTTTATCACTAAGACTCGGTTTAATGAATAAACCACAATATCTAATCATCCACATTCCCACGGTCGAGGATTTTCATCAAATTATCAATGGTGGCGATTATCTTAGAATCACCCTGGTCATAATCATACCAAAAACTATCCATCATCGCATTCTGAAGCCACCGAGGACTTTTGTCACATCATTTATATCAAGCCATGATTATACTTAAGAATGATCCACGGTCATAATCATACTAAGTTCATCTACGCGTAAGCGAAAGATAACATAATATAACATGAGGGATGATGATGATGACATAATAATTCAATAAAACAAGTTCAAGAATTATTTAATCCGAAATTATTAACATCCAAATTGTCGACACGATCTTTGTTTTGTATAGTAAAATTCAAGAATACTCGGAAGAATATTTCCATGAAAGATCTTTGGATGAAACGCAAATATCAAAGATATTCTACTAATTTCATGGAGTATAGAAGTCAAAGTTTTAACCAATTTGGGTATAATAAAGAATGGAATAACAAAAGAAATCACCAATACGTGCGGTACTTGGCATGTATAACAGTTATTCGATAGAATAATAATAACGGAACGGTCGGGTGAAATTCACAAGCGGGGATGATCCAATGTAATAATAAATCTTGAATAATAAACAATGGAACCGGTCCGGTGTAAAACACCTGAGCGAGGATATTCAAATGAATAATAAATGCGGAATAATAAACAATGGAACCGGTTCCGGTGTAAAACACACGAGCATGGATATTCCAAATGAATAATAAAGAATGGAATAACGAAGAAGATCACCAAGTATAGGGATTCCAAGCATATCTGAGTTATTCAAATGAATAAATAAGAATGGAATAATATAAGGATTTCACCAAGTATAGGTATGCTGCGTATCACAGGTTATGTATAGGGTATGCCACTTTTACAAAGTTATTCAAATGAATAATAATGAATGGAATAATGTAAGTTCTCTTCATGAATAAGAAAGAATAACACTTTTCTGAATTACAACAAATAATACCCCTTACAGTAAAAGACACTTTGGATATCAAAGTAGTGAAGTACCGAATACTCTTCTTCTTTCTCTCTATAGATTTTCTCTCTATAGCTTCTCTCTCATAATTTCTCTCTGTGAGAGTTTCAATTGAATTAAAAGAAAATAATGAAGGAATGAGCTTATTATTTATAGGAAAATAGAATGCATAGTAATTAATCCATGAGCGGTCCAGTTGATTTACTTTAATCGACGGTCCATATTTAAAGCAAAATCTTTTAAATAAAATATAATATATTCTATTTATATAAAAATATTTTACTTATCTGAAACACTATGCAACACTATCTGAAAACACTATACAAAAACACTATACAACACTATCGTAATAAAATATAATATATTCTATTTATAGAATAACTTTAATAAAAAGTATTACATTTTATATAAAAGATGTTTACATTTTATTACGTTAATAATACTAATAAAACAAAACGTCCATTATCGCTTATAATAATTCATATTATTAATCGTGATAATGGAATCAAACCGAGTGACTTCTCACATAAGCATCAATAATCAATACTGGTGTCTTTACTATGCACCACGTATTCTTCGTACTTTTACTACCGAGTAGTTCAACAAGATCAACCCAGTAAAACTTCCGTCGTTATTTCAATAAAATATTTTGTCGTTTTCTCGATCCGACAATAATTACATTATGGGGTCCACCAATGATTGAGTAGTTATCTAATATTCCCTGCTAAACCGAATATTCCCCAGCCAATCGAATATAATATAACCACTTGCATACTTTGCAAAATTTATAAATACTACCTGACTATAATATTATCTCAAATTCACACCATAATATTAAAAATTATTTCGACAAAATTTAAATCTTTATTGATAAAATCTGGGGTCTCACAGGTTTGGTCACCTAATTATGGCGCAAGATGAGAGAAATCCTTATTGGAAAGCCCCCTCTTTCCTGAGAATTGCCTGGTTGTCATAATTGTGATTCTGTAATATTATTTGTGATTCTGTAATATTAATTTATATGATAAGGAAATATTTATTTGATGTGGATATAAATGATGCATTTATTTATGTGGTTATAAATGAAGGAATTAATGTTGAGGTGTTTTATCGGATTTTTGTCCGGATTGGAGGTATTAAAACTCAAATCGATGTTCTTAAAGCTTTATTAAATGAGTTATAATTTTTTAATCGTAGTTGGATCGTTGTGATTTTTGGATATGTTATACATATATAAGTTGAGTATATGTCCATAAATTTTGAACCGTTAAAAATTAACGTATGATTTGTTATGAATTTTATGAGGTATTTAAAATCATCCATTTATGGATTTCAGATATTTTTGGTTTGGAATTTGGAAAAACTTTCTTCTGTAAAGTTGTAGAGAATTCGATTTCATGTGGAATAGACATAAAATTCGTATTTTTCTTATAAACAGGGTATTTTCTATGAATTACTGAAGTTTCAGAAAAAAAAAATTTTTTTATTAAAATTGGGTGGGACCCACTTTTTGGTTGGTGTTGAATGCATGTGCTGAATTGAGATTCAAGTGTGGTGGGTTGGTCTTAAATGGCTGGTGCATAGGAAATGTGAAATAATTAATATATTATTTTATTAATTTAGTCTCCTTTGGCGTTCTAGCATTTTCCTATAAATAGGTGCTTATGTTAGAATTGAAAATCACACTAGAAACATACGCTTTCTCTCTCTATATTATCAAGCGTATTTTGTGAGTATTTAGATACTTTAAGAGTTGCTATTCAGTGCAAGGTTCCTTCGACTTTACATTCCGGTCAGAAGTACTGCTCTTTTGAGGTAAGGGATTTTAAAGATGATTATGTTTATCATGCTTCGTAATTTTTCGGACCTTCAAAAATTCTGAAAAAATTTGAAATGATAATTTGATGAGTTTCCTTAATTATGTCCAAAAATGGAGATTTTTGGATGTATAGATTAGGAGTTATGGATTTTATGAGAAAAGACTATTTTAAAAGTAAACCCTTATAACTCCTTGTGGCTAACTCCAAAATTGGTAAAAATTTTATTGGGAGTACATCTATATAACATCAGTATATTCTGTAAATTTCGAAATTTTTGGACAAAATTACAATTTATGATAAATGTCTAAATATTTGGCAGTTTTGACCATGTGAAAAATAGTAAATGAATTTTAAAAATTCCGAGAAAAATAAAGATTCAATATGGGACTATATTATGCTAAATTCCAAAAAAGAAATATTTTTAGAACTGATTTGGTATTTTTCATGAAAATGGACTAGTTATGAATAAATAAATTAAATATGTTATGTGAAGTAACAAAATTAAAAAATAGGATTTTATGGCTTGAGAATCCTATATATGGTATATGCAGATTTTTGATGAGGTTGTTGGTTATTGGTGATGAAATTTTATGATTTTGGCATTTTAGTATGATTAAATGCATTAATTAGTAAAGTGTAAACAATTAAAATAAATTGTTTATAAGTTTAAGAAATGATTAAAATATTGTGGTAGTATTAATAATATTAGATTATGAGATTATTAAGTGATTTATAATATTTGGATTAAGGTGTTATGAAATCATTGATTTATGAATCTTACTCTTGAAATTAAATGCAGTTGTTGATCGTATTGTTTTTATTATCATATATAACATTTTTATTATCCCGGTGATGAAATTTATCTTTGACTTAAGTTTAAAGATGGGTAGATTATTGGTATGATCGTGACTATGGGTTCTCTTTGGCCAGTAGTGCAAAGATGAATTGTTGACTGGTATGATCATAACCATTGAATTTACAATTGAATATTTTTAGCTTAAGTGAAAAGGTGAATTGATCAACATATATGGTTATAATTATTGTTTATATAAATTCTGAAATGATTATATATTTCTTTGATGTGAGACCCCAGATTTTATCAATAAAGATTTAAATTTTGTCGAAATAATTTTTAATATTATGGTATGAATTTGAGATAATATTATAGTTGTGGGTAATATTTATAAATTTTGCAAAGTATGCAAGTGGTTATATTATATTCGATTGGTGGGGAATATTCGGTTTAGCGAGGAATATTCGTATAAATGGATCAATCATTGGTGGACCCCATAATGTAATTATTGTCGGATTGAGAAAACGACAAAAATATTTTATTGAAATAACGACGGAAGTTTTACTGGTTGATCTTGTTGAACTACTCGGTAGTAAAAAAATGCGATGTCATGTGTGGTTGCGTAGTAGCACGGGTATTAATTATTGATGCTTATGTGAGAAGTCACTCAGTTTGATTCCATTATTATCGATTAATAATATGAATTATTATAGCGATAATGACGTTTTGTTTTATTAAGTATTATTAACGTAATAAAATGAAAACATCTTTTATATAAAATGAATCTTTTTATTAAAGTTATTACATAAATAGAATATATTATATTTTATTATGCGTAGTGTTGCATAGTGTTTTTGCGTAGTGTTTTTTGCATAGTGTTGCATGTAAGTTTTGCATAGTAAAATGTTTTTATATAAATAGAATATATTATATTTTATTTAAAAATTTTGCTTTAAATATGGATCGTCGATTAAAGTAAATCAATCTGGATAGTTCAAATGGATTAATTACTATGCATTCTATTTTCCTATAAATAGAAGCTCATTCCTTCATTATTTTTTACTACGAATTCACCTGAAACTACAGAGAGAAATTATAGAGAGAAGCTATAGAGAAAATCTATAGAGAGAAAGAAAGAAGAGTATTACGTACTTCACTACTTTTGATATCCGATTGTCTTTTACTAGTAAGGGGTATTATTTGTTGTACTGTAAGGGATATTATTCATTTGTATTCATGAAGAGAACCTCTGTTATTCCATTCATTATTATTCTGTTGGAATAACTTTGTAAAAAGTGGTATACCCTATACATAACTTTATATGCTGGCACCCTATACTTAGGTGAAATCCTTATGTTATTCCATCCTTATTTATTACATTGGAATAACTCAGATCTGCTGAATCCCTATACATGGTGATCTTCTTCATTTTTCCATTCTTTATTATTACATTGGAATATCACATGCATGTGTTTTACAGGACTGGTTCCATTGTTTATTATTCCGCATTTATTATTACATTTGAATATCCTGTCATGCGTTTTTTTACAGGACTGGTTCCATTGTTTATTATTCAAAGATTTATTATTACATTGGATCATCCCGTCGATGTGAATTTCACGACCGGTTCCGTTATTATTATTCTATTGGAATAACTTTTCTATCTTGAAGTCTGCATGCACGGTGATTTCTTTTGTTATTCCATTCTTTATTATACCCAAATAAGTTAAAACTTTGACTTATACTCCATGAAATTAGTAGAATATCCTTGATATTTGCGTTTCATTCGATATCTTTTCATGAAAATATTCTTACGATCATTCTTGAATTTTACTCTACAAAAGCATATCTTGTTAACAATTTGGGCGTTACTAATTCTGGATAAAATAATTCTTGAACTTGTTTTATTGAATTATTATGTCATTGTCATCATCCTCATGATATATTATGTTATCTTTGGCTTACGTGCATAGATGAACATAGTATGATTATGACCGAGGATCATTCGGTATAATCGTGGCTTGTTATAAATGATGTGATAAAAGTCCTCGATTGGCAGTAATGCAATGATGGATAGTTTTGGTATGATTATGACCGGGGGTGATTCGGTATAGTCATGACCATTGATAATTTGATGAAAATCCTTGGCCGTGGTAGTGCGGGGATGATTAGATGTGGTGGTTTATTTATTAAAATTTGAGTCTCAATGATAAAAAAATTGATGAAAACCTTTTAAAACCTAAAAGATAGTAGATTTTATTCTCTACTTGACTCTCTTAATGGATTGCATATTCCGCTGCAGTTAAACTGGTTGTCTATTGTATTTTATCAGTTTAACACTGTTGAAGGCTAATGATAATTTATTCTGCATTATCTTAGTCATAATATTTCTTCTTGGGCTAGTTTGAGCTCACCTTTTTTTCACTTGTTCTCTTCTGTGGAAATGAGAACATAAATTGGAGACGAGTCGGGGAACGGAGTAATGGTCCGAGGATAGCATTAGTAGTCCTCACTATTCAGTGAAATAGTGTGATAATAGTTGTAATGAGGACTCCTTTTGAGTTTGTATAATATCTAGTAGACAATATTTGTATTCAAACTCACGATTTATGTCGTATTATACCACGGCAGTTATATTAGTAAGTTGTATTTGAATTTATGTACCATGTAAGTGGCGACCCAAGATGGGTGACGTATACCTAATTTTGGGGGCGTCACGGTTGGTATCGAGCCGTAATTGTGAAGAGCCCCCAGAGCCTCTCATTGGTGACTTCTGTTGATGGGGAATGCACCGCGGAGACTCTCCGTAGGGGGCGCTATTCTTCGGTGCCGTCTTCTTCGGTAGGTGATAGGTACCATGTGAGGTCTTGACACAAGTTGGTGTCCGAGTCACATTAGTATCGAGCTTAGGGATATGATCCTGGTGAGATGTGAGATAAGAACTAGGAGGAGAGAGGCAGAATTCCTTCGCTAGTATGACCTACCTAAATTTATTTGGTATTTGATTGGTCGATCGTAGTATAGTGATAATATGTTGCATGTCAATTAATCCTTATTTTGTGGCGGTGTTTGAAAATGGCATCCGAGAATGTTGAGAATAGCAATGGAGCACAAGAGACCTGTTGATTCTCCTGCACAAATCAATAATCGGGACAATGTGCAACGGGATGGCGATAATCCTCCCATAAACAACAACACCGATCAATTGACGAACGACGATGCGTTTAAGAGTTTTTAGAATTCATGCAACATCATCGGTGACATTCATCCCAAAACGTAGGTGAAAACACGGAAAACTCTCGGTGGCGGTCACCGCTAAACAATTCAAGGAGACCACCACCGGAGTTTAAGGGAGAGCCAAAACCACTTCGGCGGAAGCATGGATAAAGCAGATTACCAAGATATTTGATGTCTTGGGATGCTCCAAGGAGCAAAAGGTTCCTTTTCCGCCTTTATGTTGCGCGGAGAGGCGATTCTTCGGTGGGAATCGGTAAACGTACTCAACTTCTTTGTCTTGAAGATATCTTGGGAGAAGTTCCAGGAGTCATTCAACGACAAATACTTTCTGAAAGTATTAGCCATATGAAGGAGGTGGAGTTTATCAAGTTGGAACAAAACAATATGGCCAGTGTCGTGAATACGAGGCAAAATTTGCGGAGTTATCACGGTTTACGTCCACTTGGTGGATAATGAAGAGAGAATGCGCGAATGTTTTTAAGAGGTTTGAAGCGGAGATACGTCAACATCTTATTTCTCATAAACTGTGCGTTTTTATTCGAGATGTTGTAAATAGGGCTCGATTAGTGGAGCGCGATAACGAGTCAACGTTGACTAAAAGAGAGAAAGTGCAAAATTATAATACCAAATGAGAGTAGTCATCGAGCGGTGACAACAAGCGTGGAGGAATCAACGGGCGAATATGGTAACCACTTGGTGGTAATCGGGGCAAACAATAAGAATGGACATTTTAAGAAAAGGAGATTCAACAATGATGGAAAGACGTCGACCAAAGACCCGTTGTTAAGGAAGGAGAAAGACCACCTATCATATGCTTCAAATGCGGAGAGAGGACACATCGATCCGAATCTGCGCCATGCCATCCAAAGCATGTTATAATTGTGGAAAAGAAGGTCACTTAGCTCGATTTTGTCATTCATCAAGACAAATTCAACTAGGATGGAGGCACCAAAGGTCATCCCCTGAACAAACCAAAGCCGTGGTTTAAGAGAGCATTTTTTTTCTCGATGAGGAACTTTGAATAAAATTATCACGGGTAAGTTAATCATAAGCTCTTGCGAAGTCTATACCGTGTTAGATACCGATTCTACCCACCCTTTTATTTCACCTAGTTGTGTTCAACGTTTAAATTTGACTCAGAAGAAGTTAAACTTTGACTTATTGGTTGAAACTTCGTTAGTAGGAGCCTTCGTTCTGCTCTTATTTTGAAATCTTGTTTGATTCAAATAAACATTTTCACGTTACTGTCGATCTTATCTTTTTGAAAATATTTGCCTTTGATGTGATTTTAGGAATCAATTGGTTAACTACTCATCATGCTTTTCGTAAGGTTGTTAGCTTTTATATTCATAACCAACTTGTTGTCTTGATTCAAGTAACCAAACCACTAAAGTCAATCATTGTCATATCAAGCCATAAGTAAAGAGCCCCGATCCTTTCGTTGTTGACTACCTTGTGTGAAATGCACCGCAAAGCCGGACTTTACTGTAGGCGACGTCGTGATTGAAGATGGCAAGTTGATAGGTATCATTGTGAGGTCTTATCTGTTAAGGGATAGAAGTCACAGTTGGTATTAATGTGACGTCTTATCCAAGTCTTGGACGAAGTAATGATTTTGAATGATATTTCTATCATTAATAAATTTCTTGGCGTATTCTTGAAGACTTCTAGCCTACCCTAGAGCGTGAAATCGAATTTTGTATTGACCCCGTCTGATAAAAACCCATTTCTTAAACCCTCAAATATTTCTTGAACTAAAATGAGCAGATTTACGTGGTTTATGATGAAAGTTATAATAAAAGCATTGGACTAATGAAAATCATGGGTATTCGTGGTATTAGTAAGTGTTATGATGAGTTATATTGGTTAGTATGTGAAAACATGAAAGTTTCTTAGAAATCACAAAGAGTTGAAAATCGATTTTTGGTGAAAAAGCGTAACATGAAATTCAATTGACCAAATCTCTTATTATATTTTGAATTTTTGAGTGTGGTCAAGTCCTAGAGTTAGATCTATGAGTTACCTAACTAATCCAAGTGGAATTACTGGAAAAGGTGTTGTAGATTTTTGTGTGGACTGATTTTAGCAAAGGAGTGCAAAGCTGCAAAAAGCAAAAAAATGCTTGCCATGATTTTAGAGGGGCTGTTTCGGCCACTTAAATTATGAGAAAAATTCTGGCCTTTTGGGACATGAAGGTATATGGTATAAAGTACCTCCTGTCCAAAAATGAGCTCATTCTGACTTAAAATGAGCAAGTTATGACTATTTCAATATTTAGGTTTTTCCGATGAAAAACGCTATAACCGGAGTTCTATAACTTTGATGACCATGAAATTTAAAATAGAAGCTCACATTAACATGTGTAAGGTCCTGCCAAGATTTGGGAATTTTTGGAGTTAAACTTGAGGTAGCTAATTTCTTAAGAAATTAATTAGAAATTGATTTTTGAAAAATAGTAAATGAATTTTAAAAATTCCGAGAAAAATATATTTTCATTATGGGACTATATTATGCTAAATCCCAGAAAAGAAATATTTTTGGGACTAATTTGGTATTTTTCATGAAAATAGTTTAATTACTGAACATATGAGTTAAATATGTTATGGGAAGTATAAAAGTTGAAAATAGGATTTTATGGCTAGAGAATCCTATATAGAGTATATGCATATTTTTTTGAGAGAGATTTGATAATTGGTGATGATATCTTATGAGTATGGCATTTTTGAATGATTAAATGCATTATATGGTAAAAGCGTAAACAATTAAGATAAATTGTTTATAAATTTAAGAAGTGATTAAAATATTGTTATAATATTAATGATATTAGATTATGAGATTATTAAGTGATTGATAACATGGGGATATTCTTGAATCTGGATAAATTATATTATAAATGTTTAATATTTATCCTTTATCTCATTTGATTGATTCTTTATATCATTATCCTCGTGTTTATATATTTTTTAAAAGTCATCTATGGCACAGAAAGCATAGATGGACTTGGTATGATTATGACGAGGTTGTTCGGTATAATCATAACTTAGTAATTGAAAACACAATTATCTTTGGTAGTAGTGCATGGATAATTTGTGGTCGTGATACTAATGAATACACAATTATCTTTGGTAGTAGTGCATGGATAATTTGTGGTCGGATATCTTAATGAATACACAATTATCTTTGGTAGTAGTGCATGGATAATTTGTGGTCGTGATACTAATGAATACACGATTATCTTTGGTAGTAGTGCATGGATAATTTGTGGTCGTGATACTAATGAAAACACGATTATCTTTGGTAGTAGTGCATGGATAATTTGTGGTCGTGATACTAATGAATACACGATTATCTTTGGTAGTAGTGCATGGATAATTTGTGGTCGTGATACTAATGAATACACGATTATCTTTGGTAGTAGTGCATGGATAATTTGTGGTCGTGATACTAATGAATACACGATTATCTTTGGTAGTAGTGCGTGGATAATTTGTGGTCGGATATCTTAATGAATACACGATTATCTTTGGTAGTAGTCATGGATAATTTGTGGTCGTGATAATCTTAATGAATACACGATTATCTTTGGTAGTAGTGCATGGATAATTTGTGGTCGTGATACTAATGAATACACGATTATCTTTGTACGTGAGCATGGATAATTCGTGGTCGTGATACTTAATGAATACACGATTATCTTTGGCATGTAGTGCATGGATAATTTGTGGTCGTGATACTAATGAATACACGATTATCTTTGGTAGTAGTCATGGATAATTAAGTGGTCGTGATCTTAATGAATATCCATGGCACGTAGTGCGGGGATGATTCGATGATATGGATTAATTATTGAAATTTGAGTCTCGTGAATGAAATATTAATTCATGGATGTGGTAAAAGTCATCTTTGGCCGTAGTGCATTGATAGACTTGGTATGATTATGACCACGGATTATTCGGTATAATCATGACCGTAATTGAAAACATGAATATCCTTAGCCAGTAGTGCATGAATAATTCATGGTTGTGATACTATTAAGCTGAGTCTCAGTATTATTGGTTTTACAGTTGTATATCTTTGGCCTGTAGTGCAAAGATGAATTGTTAATGAATATCTTTGGCCGGATTGCAAAGATGAATTTAATGTTTTCAACGATAAAGGTATTCAAGGTATCCTCACCTCTTTATCATACCAGGTACGTACCCTAATTTCGAGGGCTAAATTCCATAAGGAGGAGAGATTGTGAGACCCCAGATTTTATCAATAAAGATTTAAATTTTGTCGAAATAATTTTTAATATTATGGTATGAATTTGAGATAATATTATAGTTGTGGGTAGTATTTATAAATTTTGCAAAGTATGCAAGTGGTTATATTATATTCGATTGGTTGGGGAATATTCGGTTTAGCGAGGGAATATTAAATGCAACTACTCAATCATTAGTGGACCCCTATAATGTAATTATTGTCGGATTGAGAAAACGACAAAAATATTTTATTGAAATAACGACGGAAGTTTTACCGTTGATCTTGTTGAACTACTTCTTGTAGTAAAAAATACGATGTCGTGTGGTTGCGTAGTAGTACCTGGTATTTGATTATTGATGCTTATGTGAGAAGTCACTCGGTTTGATTCCATTATTGTCGATTAATAATATGAATTATTATAGCGATAATGACGTTTTGTTTTATTAAGTATTATTAACGTAATAAAATGAAACATCTTTTATATAAAATGAATACTTTATTAAAGTTATTTCATAAATAGAATATATTATATTTTATTATGCATAGTGTTGCGTAGTGTTTTTGCATAGTATTTTGCATAGTGTTGCATAGTGTTTGCATAGTAAAATGTTTTTATATAAATAGAATATATTATATTTTATTTAAAAATTTTGCTTTAAATATGGATCGTCGAGTTAAAGTAAATCAATCTGAATAGTTCATGGATTAATTACTATGCATTCTATTTTCCTATAAATAGAAACTCATTCCTTCATTATTTTCTTACAATTCCTCACCAAACTCTAGAGAGAAATTATAGAGAGAAGCTATAGAGAGAAAATCTATAGAGAGAAGAAAGAAGAGTATTACGTACTTCTTTTACTTTGATATCCAAAGTCTTTTTTACTTGTGGGGTATTATTTGTTGTACCCGTAAGGGATATTATTCGTTTGTATTCATGAAGAGAACCTCTGTTATTCCATTCATTATTATTACATTGGAATAACTTTTGTAAAAGTGGTATACCCTATACATAACTTTGTATATACGGCGTACCCTATACTTGGTGAAATTCTTATGTTATTCCATCCTTATTTATTACATTGGAATAACTTTGTATCTGCTGAATCCCCTATACTTGGTGATCTTCTTACATTATTCCATTCTTTATTATTACATTTGGAATATCCATGTGTGTGTTTTACACCGGACACAGTTCCATTGTTTATTATTTACGCATTTATTATTACATTGGAATATCCTCATGCGTGTGTTTTACCGGACTGATTCCATTGTTTATTATTCATTTATTATTACATTGGATCATCCTGCTCGGTGTGAATTTCACCTCGACTCAGTTCCGTTATTATTATTACATTGGAATAACTTTTATGCATCACAAATCTGCGCATGCATGGTGATTTCTTTTGTTATTCCATTCTTTATTATACCCAAATGGTTAAAACTTTGACTTATATACTCCATGAAATTAGTAGAATATCCTTGATATTTGCGTTTCATCCAAATATCTTTTCATGGAAATATTCTTACGATCATTCTTGAATTTTACTCTACAAAATAAGATCTTGTTAACAATTTGGGCGTTACTTAATTCTGGATAAAATAATTCTTGAACTTGTTTTATTGAATTATTATGTCATTATCATCATCCTCATGATATATTATGTTATCTTTGGCTTACGTGCATAGATGAACTTAGTATGATTATGACCGAGGATCATTCGGTATAATCATGGCTTGTTATAAATAATGTGATAAAAGTCCTCGGTGGCTTTTTGTAATGCGATGATGGATAGTTTTTGGTATGATTATGACCGAGGGTGATTCGGTATAGTCATGACCATTGATAATTTGATGAAAATCCTTGGCCGGTAGTGCGGGGATGATTAGATGTGGTGGTTTATTTATTAAAATTTGAGTCTTAGCGATAAAAATTGATGAAAACCTTTTAAAACCTAAAAGATAGTAGATTTTATTCTCTCTTGACTCTTTTAATGGATTGCGTATTCCACGCAGCTTAAACCGTTTGTCTATTGTATTTTATCGGTTTAACAACATTGTTGAAGGCTAATGATAATTTATTCGGATTATCTTAGTCATAATATTTCTTCTTGGGCTAGTTGAGCTCACCTTTTCTTTCATTTATTCTCTTGAAATGAGAACATAAATTTGAGACGAGCCGGGGAACGGAGTAATGGTCGAGAGGATAGCATTAGTAGTCCTCACTATTTTGAAATAGTGTGATAATAGTTGTAATGAGGACTCCTTTTGAGTTTGTATAATATCTAGTAGACAATATTTGTATTCAAACTCACGCTTTATGTCGTATTGCATACCGCACAGTTATATTAGTAAGTTGTATTTGAATTTATGTACCATGTAAGTGGCGACCCAAGATGGGTGACGTATACCTAATTTTGGGGGCGTCACATTTGAGATATGAATATCTTTGGCCTGTAGTGCAAAGATGAATTGTTGATGAATATCTTTGGTGTGTAGTACAAAGATGACCTGTTGTTGAATATCTTTGGCCCATAGTGCAAAGATGACCTATTGTTGAATATCTTTGGCATGTAGTGTAAAGATGGACTGTTAATGAATATCTTTGGCCCGTAGTGCAAAGATGAACTTATTAGTATGATTATGAACAGGAACTGTGATTTGGTATAACCATGATCTTTGAAGTTTCAGGTAAAGACATGTGATGAAAAATATCTTCGTCTTGGATAAGAAGACAAAATTAGAACTACAATTATGATTATGTGTTATTCACATTAATGTGAACAAGATCTGTTGATTAATGTTACAGGGTTAAAGCATTGTTGGTGGACTTTTACCATGGAGAAGATAATAGACTTTATGGTCTATTTGACTCTTCTAATGGATTGCTCGTTCCGCTGCAACTATGGTTGAAAAGTTTTATCATCTACCATATGTTCTAAATCTCTGATTTATTACTAATGAAGGCTATTGATAATTTAATTATCTTTAGTTACGATATTATTTACTGGGCTAGTTGTGCTCACCCCTTTTGCTTCACAATTCCTTTAATGTAATAAAAGTGTAGCTGGGTCGAGCGGGGATAACAGGGGAATAGTGTGGTGGTCCGAGACTATCAAAGTTTCTCAACACATTATAAAACGGCATGACATACAATATATAATTGTATTGAGGACCTAAGATGTGTGTGTCGTATATTATAAGTCACTTAATAATTGATTTTGGTGAACAACAATAGGGTGAGGTGAACCCAACTTTGGAAGGGTGTTTTGCCACTATCATATAAGATGTCTAATGACATGCAATCTCGTGTTATCATAAGAAAGGGTTGTGCACATCCACTTGCTGAGTATATCTACGAGCACTACCTATATGATTTTGGAGTTGGGTTGAAACATAATGTTCAATCGCAGACGGTGGAGATAGTTATATGTCAAGAGAAGACTCACCATTGGAAGGAACATTGTGACGCCCCCAAAATAGGTATACACAACACCCATTCTGAGTCGCCAAATACATGGTACAGAAACAACTACAACTTTATTATTACAACAGTAAAATTTTGAGTTTGAATACAAATATTATCTTCTAGACAATATCTATACTCAAATAAATCCTCATCACATTATTGATTCATTATTTTACAAAAATGGTGAGGACTACTAAACAACTCTCTCTAGAATCTTCATTCCATACCCCGACTAGTACTCGCTACATTCTCGCCTCCTGAGAAGAAAAATGGAACAACAAGGAAAAGGGTGAGCTCAACTAGCCCAGTAAAGAATATTATGACTAAGATAGTATACAACAAATTATCGTTAGTCTTCAACGGGGAAAAAATCGATAGAATACAATAGATAACAAGTTTCAGATCAATATTAGCGGTGAAAATAATAATTCATAGAAGAGTTACGTGAGAATGAAATCTACTATAATCTATGAATTTAACAAATCCATCATCAATATTTTATCCTCAGAACATCAATCAATATACATCCGGAATCAAATATTCATCTTTTTACTACTGCCAAAGATATTCATCACTTAGTCGTATTCATTTAAACACTGCTTCATCTTTTTGCTACGAGGCCAAAGATATTAATCAATCTATCGTGTTCATCTCAACACCGCTTCATCTTTGCACTACAGCCAAAGATATTCTTCAGAAATCATTCATCTTTGCTACACGTGCCAAAGATATTCTTAAGAAATCATTCATCTTTGCACTACGGGCCAAAGATATTCAATAATATCATCATTTAAGACCGAGGATGATGAAAATATTTTTAAAGAAACGAATCCAAAACAAAATGACAAGGATTAAGGATTAAGGATTAGTACTTGGTTTTATCCACGCCAAAAATACCTCAAAAATAATCATAGTGGTGTAAAATTCAAGAATGATCAAAACATGGATCTGATCGTAGTTAGTATCCGGAATAGATGTTTTAGACGAAAAGAAGAAATTTTATTTTTCTATGAATAGTGCAGTATCGTGAATAGTCGATATCGTGAATAGTCTTAGTATCGTGAATAGTAACTCACACCAAAAGATAGAAATTCCACAAAAAACATCTTCACGCCTTCCATAATAAGTACTTTCGTGAATAAGAACTTCGTGAATAAGAACTTCGTGAATAAGAACTCATGAATAGTAACCCATGAATAAGTAACCCCATACATGAAAAAAGTTCCAAATTTGATAAAAACTTCGGATCAACATTTCAATTATAATGATATTGAAGAAATAATATCATTCTGAAAAAAATAATATCCCTTACCTCGAAAGATCAAGATTTAAATTGAAACACCGGATATAAAGCTATGACTTGGACTTGCACCGTATAGCGATACTCAAAGTATACTCAAAATACTCACAAGAATACACTCGATAATATAGAGAGAAAAACTTCATTTCTGGTGTGATTTTCAATTCTAACCTAAGCACCCTATTTATAGAAAATTGCTTAGAACACCAAAAAGCAGAAAATTTAATATAATATTAATATAATTATACAAATTTTCCTTAGCCCACCTTTTGGTCAAAACACCAGCCACACATGTTAATGATGTCCAAAAAATACAAAAACGTTTTTCTTAACAAAAATAATTTAAACTCCCAAAATCAATTATTTGAGGCTTGAACTTCAATAATTCATAATAAATAGCCCTTTCATCAGAAAATTCGAATCTCGAGTTTTTATAGGAAATTCAATTCTCTACAACTTTGCAGAAGAAAGTTTTTCCAAATTCCAAACAAAAATCGACCGAAATCCACAAACGGGCGATTTTACAGGCTATAATCAAATTTCGGTCAATAATTGTGTCCACCAACACACAAAACACGTGTTAAACATTTAATGCCACAAAATACTCTTCCTCCTCATATACTCATATATCCCACATTCATTGTAAAATATCACCGTTAATATATTATTAAAATAATATATTTAAATGAATTATTTTATCAGAAAAAGATAAAATATTAATTTTCAACAATTGTCATTTTAAAAATTTTCTCCATCTATATCCACATAAAATCAATATTTTCCTCATCATATAAATCAATAATTAATTATTCACAAATAATATTCTGTAAATCACAATATTGATGACCAGTGCGGTTCAGGAAAGAGGGCTTTCCAATAAGAATTTCTTCTTCTTGGTAGCATGATTAGATGACCAAACCTCTCCTGTATGCGAGAACTTTCTAGACATTGCCAATAATGTTATCTAATAATATTATTGAGATAATATGAATTATTGCTTCGATAATGAAAGATACCGTGTAATGACAATTATTAAAACAACAATGATATAAAATATCAACGCAACAATTATTAACTCGATAAAATCTTTGAATAAGTAATTCTCGTAACCATTATTGAGTAGTGCCTTCTTACGTAAGAATCAATAATTGGTGCAATACTGCAGGTATCTTCTTGTGTTTTAACCACCAAGGTATTTTAACAAGATATAACGGTAATAATAAATAAAGGAAATTCCTTTTTATTTAAAAATTTCGAGGTCTTACAAACATGATAGTAATTGTAAGACCCCAACTTATTATAAATAAAATTAAATTTCCTCTATTTATTATTTTAAAATAAGTAAGGTTGGTTTGATTAATGTGGTTAGTTATGGATAAAATGCACAAATATTTCAAATAGTAGTGGTTATAAAATATTCATTTTATCGGAGAATATTCGTTTGGTCGTGGAATATTCTTTACGTCAGGGAATATTAAATGCGGCCGTAGCGACCTTGTGTGGGCCCCCATAACTGAAAGCGATTGGATGAAGAAAACGACAGTATAAGTTGTTTATAAATAGCGGCGTGGTTATTCTGCAGTTATATCTTGTTAGAATACTCGGGTGGTTAAAACACAAGAAGATTACTCAGATTGTACTCAATTATTGATTCTTACGTAGGAACGCATTACTCAATAATTATTACAATAGTTCTTGTTAAATATTTTATTTTATTGATTCAATAATTGTTACGTTGATATTTTATATTATTGTTGTTTCAATAATTGTCACTTCACAAGATTTTCATTATCGGATCAATAATTCATATTATTTGAATAATATTATTAGATAACATTATTGGCAATGTCTAGAAAGTTCATACAAAGAAGGTTTGGTCACCTAATTGCGGCGCCAAGAAGTAAGGAGAAATCCTTATTGAAAGCCCCTCTTTCTTGAAGCTGCTCGGTTGTCGATGTTGTGATTCTATAATATTATTTGTGAATAATTAATTATTGATTTATATGATAAGAAAAATATTCATTTTATGTGGATATAGATGGGGAAAATTTTTAATGTGACAATTGTTGAAAAATTGTTATTTTATCTTTTCTAATAAATAATTCATTTAAATATATTATTATATTTTAATAATATAATAATGATGATATTTTTACAATGAATGTGGGATATATGAGTATATGAGGAGGAGGAGTATTTTAGTTACAATTAATGTTTAAAACATGTTAAACATGTTGGTGGACCGCATTTCTTGACTGAAATTGGTTTATAGCCCGTAAAATTGTCCGTTTGTGGATTTCGGTCAACTTCTGCTTGAAATTTGGAAAAATTTAAACTTACAAAGTTGTAGAGAATGGAATTTCCTATGGAAAGAACATATGGTTCAAATTTTTCTGATAAAAGGGCTATTTATTATGAATTATTGAAGTTCCGGAGTTCCGAAATAATTGATTTTTAGAAGTTTTAAATAATTTTATTAACAAAAACATTTTTTTTTATTTTGGTGGGTTGGTGGCTGATGTCTAGACCAAAAATGTGGGCTAAGGAAAATTTATATAAATATATTAATATTTTATTAAATTTTCTACTTTAATGTTCTAAGTATTTTCCTATAAATAGGGTGCTTTAGGTTAAATTGAAAATCACACCGTAAACCTGAAGTTTTCTCTCTCTCTCTCTATATTATTGAAATGTATTCTTGTGAGTATTTTGATACTTTGAGTGTTGCTATATCAGATGCAAGTTTTCTTCAAAGACTATATCCAAATTCTAATCGGAAATCTATCTTTTTTTAGGTAAGGATATTATTTTTTTAAAATGATATTATTTCTTCTAATATAATTATCTTAGGAATATTGGTAAGATTTTTCTAGTGAAATTCTTGTATTTTAGTGTCGAGGTTACTATTCACGATACTAAGACTATTCACTTATCATTGCATTTATTCACGTAAAAATTAAATCCAAAATATCTATTGTGGATACTAGCTTTGATTGTATCCATGTTTTAATCATTCTTGAATTTTACTTCACTATGATTATTTATGAAGTATTTTTGAACTCGGATTGTTTAAAGTATGAATCCATAATACTTGTTCAATTGTTTCACTGGATTCGTTTTCTTTAAAATATTTTTCATCATCCTTAGTCCTAAATGATGGTATTACTGAATATCTTTGGCCTGTAGTGCAAAGATGGTTGATTTTCTTATGAATATCTTTGGCCCGTAGTGCAAAGATGTACAGGTGTTGAGATGAACATAACCGACTGATGAATATCTTTGGCCTGTAGTGCAAAGATGAATATTTGATTCAAGATTAATATTGGTTGATGTTACAGGGATAAAATAATGATGATGGACTTTTAAATTCATAGATTATAGTAGATTTCATTCTCTACATAACTCTCCTATGAATTATTATTTCCGTTGCGAATATTAATCTGAAACTTGTTGTCTATTGTATTTTATTAGATTTTTCCTGTTGAAGACTAACGATAATTTGTTCTATATTATCTTAGTCATAATATTCTTTTTCGGGCTAGTTGAGTTCACCCTTTTCCTTTTGTTCCATTTTTCTTCTCGGGAGGCGAGAATGTATGTAGTTCTACAGTCGGGGTGTGGAATGATGATTCTAGAAAGTTGTTTTAGTAGTCCTCACCATTTTATAAAATAATGTACCAATAATGTAATGAGGACTTATTTGGGTGTGAATATTGTCTGCAGGCGACAATATTTGTATTTAAACTCACAGCTTTTTCATGTTGTATTAATAAAGTTGTAGTTGTTTACATGCCATGTTATTGATTGTGACTCAAAATGGGTGATGTATACCTATTTTGGGGCGTCCATGATTAATGACTCTGGCGGAGATCGGGAATAGAACTAGGAGGGAGAGACGAGTAAATCCTTCGCTAGTGTGTCCTACCTAAGCTTATTTATTGGTTGGTTAAGTATATAGGGATATTATGTGATATGTTGATTTCTTTAATTAACCCTTGTTTTATGGCGGTATTTGAGAATGACGGTTGAGAATGTTAACAATGGAGTAAATGAGACCGTGGAGACTCTTTTTCTCACCAATGAGGAGAACGTCTAACAGTAAGCAATGTTCCTCCTGTGAACAACACCACCGCGAGCGTATGATGAGCGACGGATGTTTAGAAGCTTTTTGCGCTCATGCAAAATCGAATGAGGAGACTCGTGCACAAAATAATGGGGTGGAAATGATAACAACGCATTGCGGTTTATCGCGTGAAACAAGATTCAAAGAGTTGGGACCACACAGCTTCAAAGAGTTCAAAGCAGTTCAAAAAGTTAATACTGTTGGAATACCCGGTGGTTAAAACACAGTAGCACACAGTATTTTACCAATTATTGATTCTTACGTAGGAATACATTACTCAATAATTGTTACAGTAGTTATTATTCAATATTTTATTTTATTGATTCAATAATTGCTACGTTGATATTTTATATTATTGTTGTTTCAATAATTGTCACTACACAGTATTTTTATTATCAGAAATTAGGTGACCAAATCTCTCCTTAGACAGAACTTTCTAGATATTGCCAATAATGTTATCTAATAATATTATTCAAATAATATGAATTATTGTTTTGATAATGAAAATACACGTAGTAGTGACAATTATCAAAAACAACAATAATAAAAAATATCAACGCAAAGAATTATCAATCAATAAAATAAAATATTGAATAAAGAATTATCGTAATAATTATCGAGTAGAGTGCTTCTTCACGTAAGAATCAATAATTGTGCAATACTTGCGTGCTATCGTGTTTTAACCACCGAGTATTTCAACAAGATAATATCAGAATAACTACGCTGTTATTTATAAACAACTTATATTTGTCATTTTCTTTATCCATATCGCTTTCAAGTTATGGGACCCACACAAGATCGCATGGTAAATGCGAATATTCCCACAAGCAAAGAAAGAATATTCCACGACAACAATGAATATTTTATAACCACTTGTTTATTTGAAATATTTGCGCATTTTACCCATAACTAACTACATTAATCAAATCAACTTTTACTATTTCAAAATAATAAATAGAGGAAATTAAATTTTATTTATAATAAGTTGGGGTCTTACAAGGTCCGACTGAATTATTGTGAGACCCCAGATTTTATCACTAAAGATTTAAATTTTGTCGAAATAATTTTTAATATTATGGTGTGAATTTGAGATAATATTATAGTTGTGGGTAGTGTTTATAAATTTTGCAAAGTATACAAGTGGTTATATTATATTCGATTGGTCGGGGAATATTCGGTTTAGCAAGGACTATTCGTATAACTACTCAATCATTGGTGGACCCATTAATGTAATTATTATTTTGATTGAGAAAACGACAAAAATATTTTATTGAAATAACGGCGGAAGTTTTACCGTGAGTTATTGTTGAACTACTTTCGGTAGTAAAAAATCACAATGTCGTGTGGTTGCATAAGTAGCACCGCGGTATTGATTATTGATCTTTATGTGAGAAGTCACACTCATTTGATTCCATTATTATCGATTAATAATATGAATTATTATAATGATAATGACGTTTTGTTTTATTCAGTATTATTAACGTAATAAAATGCGAAACATCTTTATATAAAAATGTAATCACTTTATTAAAGTTATTCTATAAATAGAATATATTATATTTTATTATGCGTAGTGTTGCAGTAGTGTTTTTTATAGTGTTTTGCGTAGTGTTGCATAGTGTTTGCAGATAGTAAAATGTTTTTATATAAATAGAATATATTATATTTTATTTAAAAATTTTGCTTTAAATATGGATCGTCGATTAAAGTAAATCAATCTGGATCGTTCATGGATTAATTACTATGCATTCTATTTTCCTATAAATAGAAGCTCATTCCTTCATTATTTTCTTACGAATTCACTTTGAAACTAGAGAGAAATTATAGAGAGTTTATATAGAGAAAATCTATAGAGAGAAAGAAGAAGAAATACGGTACTTCACTACTTTGATATCCAAAGGTCTTTTACACGGTAAGGAATATTATTTGTTGTATTCGTAGTGGTGTTATTCTTTGTGACGCCCCCAAAATTGGTATACACCACACCCATTCCGAGTCGCCAAATACATGGTGCGTAAACAACTACAACTTTAATAATACAAATGTCGTGGTGTGAAATACGACAATATATATTTATGAGTTTAAATATAATATTGTCTTCTGACAATATCCACACGCAAATAAATCCCCATCATAATTATTGATACATTATTTTACAAAATGGTGAGGACTACTAAACAACTCTCTGTAAACCTTCATTCCATACCCCGACTAGTACTCGCTACATTCTCGCCTCCCGAGAAGAAAAAAATGGAACAACAAGGAAAAGGGTGAGCTCAACTAGCCCGAAGAAAGAATACTATGACTAAGATAATATACAACAAATTATCATTAGTCTCCAACAGGAAAAATCGATAGAATCAATGATAGATAACAAGTTTCGGATCAATATTCGCGTGAAATAATAATTCATAGAAGAGTTACGTAGAGAATGAAATCTACTATAATCTATGAATTTAACGATCCATCATCAATATTTTATCCCCAGTAACATCAATCAATATTCTTCTCAAATCAAATATTCATCTTTGCACTACAGCCAAAGATATTCATCAATCGGTCATGTTCATCTCAACACTGCTCATCTTTGCACTCTGGGCCAAAGATATTCTTCAGAAATCATTCATCTTTGCACTACAGCCAAAGATATTCAATAATATCATCATTTAAGACCGAGGATGATGAAAATATTTTTAAAGAAACGAATCCAAAGAAAACAAAATGACAAGGATTAAGGATTCGTAGATTTTTATTTTATCCACGTCCAAAAATACCTCAAAAATAATCACAGTGGTGTAAAATTCAAGAATGATCAAAACATGGATACAATCAAAGCTAGTATCCGAATAGATATTTTGGACGAAAAGAAGAAATTTTATTTTTCTATTGAATAAGTCTAGATATCGTGAATAGTCTTCAGATATCGTGAATAAAGGCCATATACGTGAATAAGAATCTCAGACACCAAAAGATAGAAATTCCATAAAAACATCTTCACGCTTCATAATAGTACTGTGAATAGTAACTTCGTGAATAAGAACTCGTGAATAGTAACTCGTGAATAGTAACTCATGAATAGTAACTCATGAATAAGTAACCCACATGAAAAAATTCCAAATTTGATAAAACTTGGATCAACATTTCAAAGATAATGATATTGAAGAAATAATATCATTTCGAAAAAAATAATATCCCTTACCTCAAAGAATCAATACTTGGAAGGAAAGGCCAAGTGATCTTTGAATGAAACTTGTCTTTGAATAAAGAACTCTCAAAGTATCTAAATACTCACAAAATACGCTCAATAATATAGAGAGAGAGAGAAAACTTTGTTTACGGTGTGATTTTCAATTCTAACTTAGCCTCTCATTTATAGGAAAATGTTAGCCCGCCAAGGCAGACTTGACTCAAGCACTGATGGCTTTACTCGCTACTATTCCCACCCACCACATTTGAAATAAAATTCAAAGACATTTTTTCACCAACCACAAGTGGGGCCCACTCAATTCTAGAATTTTCCACCAAAATCATTTATAACCTAATTTACGAATCGATCAACCTCTTAAAATTCATAACAAATCATTCGTTCATTTTAACGGTTCAAAATTTGTGGACATATACTCAACTTATGTATGTATAACATACCCAAGAATTACCACAATCCAACTAGTGGATTAAAATTATAACCCCGCAATATATCTCAAAAACCCCCGATTTAATTTTAATACCTCCAATCCGATAAAATCTTGATAAAACACCTCAACATTAATTCCTTCATTAATAACCACATAAATAAATCCATCATTTATATTCACATAAAATAAATATTTCCTTATCATATGAATCAATAATTAATTATTCACAAATAATATTACGTAATCACAATTATGATAACCAGTAGTTCCTCAGAAAGAGGGGCTTTCGAATAAGGATCTCTCTTCTTTGGCCCAAGAATTAGGTGACCAAACCTCTCCTTGATGTAACTTTCTAGACATTGCCAATAATGTTATCTAATAATATTATTCAAATAATATGAATTATTGATCCGATAATGGGAAATACAAATGCGTGACAATTATTGAACAACAATAATATAAAATATCAACGCAAAGAATTATTGAATCAATAAAATAAAATATTGAATAAACTCACCGTGAAAATTATTGAGTAAAGGCCTTCTTACGTAAGGATCAATAATTCAACAATCTGCATGCAATACCGCTGGTGTATTCTTTAACCACGCCAGACATCGTATTTTAACCAATTTAGTATTCCAATGATCTTAATTCAGATAACAACTACGCCAGTTATTTATAACCACCCAAACTTTGTGCGTTTTCCTCATCCAATCGCTTTCAGTTATGGGGCCCACATATCGGTCAAGTAAATTTATGATATATCCCCGATAATTTAATATTCCACGACCAAACGAATATTCCCACAAAATGAATATTTTATAACCACTTGCTTATTTTGAAATATTTATGATTTAACCCTTAACTATCCATATTAATCAAATCAACCCTTACTATTTGAAAATAATAAATAAAGGAAATTCCTTTTATTTAAAAAAAATTTCTGGTCTTACATTCTTTCTTCTTGAAGAGAACTTCATTATTCCATTCATTATTATTACATTGGAATAACTTTTGTAAAAGTGGCATACTACTATACATAACTTTTGTACGCCAGATACCCTATACTTGGTGAAATCTTATGTTATTCCATTGCTTATTATTCATTGGAATAACACAGTATCTGCTGGCTTACCCTATACTTGGTGACATTCTTCTATTATTCTCATTGGAACATCCATGCATGTGTTTTACACCGACCGGTTCCGCTTTTTATTATTCTGTTGGAACATCCTGTCATGCATGTGTTTTACTAACTTGACCGGTTCCGCTTTTATCATTCTGCTGAATATCCTATCTGTGTGTTTTACACCGGATGCGTTCCATCTTTATTATTCATTGGAACATCCTGCGGATTGTGAATTTCACGACTTTGGTTCGTTATTATTATTATTCTCGCTGAATAACTTTTGTCTATCTGCAATCTGCATGCACGGTGATTTCTTTTGTTATTCCATTCTTTATTATACCCAAATTGGTTAAAACTTTGACTTATACTCCATGAAATTAGTAGAATATCCTCGATATTTGCGTTTCATCCAATATCTTTTCATGGAAATATTCTTCCGATCATTCTTGAATTTTACTCTCACTGAACAAAGCGATGTCGTGTTGACAATTTGGGCGTTAATAATTCATGGATTAAATAATTCTTGAACTTGTTTTATTGAATTACTATGTCATTGTCATCATCCTCATGTTATATTATGTTATCTTTGGGCTTTACGTGCGTAGATGAACTTAGTATGATTATGACCAGGATCATTCGGTATAATCACGACTTGATATAAATGATGTGACAAAAGTCCTCGATTGGCACTGTGAATGCGTTGATGGATAGTTTTGGTATGATTATGACCGGGGTGATTCGGTATAGTCATGACCATTGATAATTTGATGAAAATCCTCGGCCGTAGTACGGGGATGATTAGATTGATGTGGTGGTTTATTTATTAAACTGAGTCTCAAATGATAAAATTGATGAAAACCTTTTAAAACCTAAAAGATAGTAGACTTTATTCTCTTGGCTCTTTTAATGGATTGCTTATTCATTTGTCAGATTAAACCGGTTTATACATTGTATTTTATCGGTTTAACATCACTGTTGAAGGCTAATGATAATTTATTCTGCATTATCTTAGTCATAATATTTCTTCTTGGGCTAGTTGAGCTCACCTTTTCTTTCAATGTTCTCTTGAGAAATGAGAACATAAATTTGAGACGATCGGGGAACGTAAGTAATGGTCCGAGAGGATAACATTAGTAGTCCCTCACTATTCGTGAAATAGTGTGATAATAGTTGTAATGAGGACTCCTTTTGAGTTTGTATAATATCTAGTAGACAATATTTGTATTCAAACTCACGCTTTATGTCGTATTGTATACCGACAGTTATATTAAATAAGTTGTATTTGAATTTATGTACCATGTAAGTGGCGACCAAGATGAGTGGCGTATACTTAATTTTGGGGGCGTCACAATTATAATTTTAAAAACATATTACATATATATATATTACATATTTACTCAATTTATATTTATATATAGTAGTCTAAACTAAAAATTAAGTACCATATTTTTTTACGGTGGTTAGTGGTTACTTATATCATTTTTATAATAAAATATAGTAATAACATAAAAAATTTGAGATTAACTATTAAAAATAATAAATACTAGAATAGTTATAAAATAGTTTATTTATGTTAATTTAAACTTCAATTCCAATAGTAAAAAAATGATGCATGTCAAACATTTTAAATGAATTGCTTTAAATTATAGTTTTTGTGATCTACAGAGTCAATATTAATAATTTTATATTTTAATACAGACTTGACCGAAAAATCACCAAGACTTGTGATGGCCGAGTTTGGACAAATTTATTATAGTCCGAATGGACCAATCTCAAACTCAAGCCCGATAATTTTAAAACGGGTTGAGCTTAGAAACCTTAAACCCGACTCACATAACTCGATTGACAGACTTTACTCATACAAAACACCAATAATGCACATACAGTATACAAATGACATGTAAACTAAGGTTTTACGCTATCCAATAACACATGACACATAGAGAATTTAAGAGAAGATCAAAATATATTAAAATTGTATTGACAAATTTTGTATTTAATACTTACCACCTTAATTTTCTTCTAATTCTCTATGTGACATGACGATATTAGAGGGTGTAAAATTATAACAAAACATGTAGTTATTTTTGAAATAAATAAATAAATTTACACGATGTTAAAAAAAAATCATATCATGTATCATTATTAAATTATCAACTTATCACATCATATTCAAAAATGTACATAAGTTTGATAAGTTAATAAGTTTGTTTGTCCGATCTCTACAAGATCCGCCCAATATCGATTCTAATGAGATTTGACTTTTTAAATTTTATAGGGTCGGGTTTGGGGTATACTATTCCTCCCATCATATACACATATATATACAAAATGGAAAAAATATATGTATAAAATTGTGTATTATATAATCGATTATGACGATGATTTTTTAGATTATAGTGACGGATTCACCCATCGCTATATATTTATTCAGAAATATGATGATGAATCGATTGCGGTTCAATTCATCATAATCCAAAAACTCTAAATCATAAATTTCTTGTATAATACATAACAGATATATATATAATAAATACAAAAATTGACCTATTTTAAATTTATAATTATGTATTTATTTAGGTTATTTGATTAAAGTTCGTAAAATTTTTAATACAAAAATATTTTTAGTAATAGAAATTTTGCATCATTGTATGTTGTTTGATTTTGAATTAAAAATTATTATATAAAAATAATATTAAAGAATTTATTTTTAAATAAAAAAAGAAAATTTAGGGAAAAAAGGATGGCCCTATTGCCATACATAAATAACATTAAATGAGACTAAAATTTAATTAATATTATCTCTATTTCAAATTATAAGATTAATATTGATTTTTTTACAAGTTAATTTTAAATATTGTTAAACTCAAAATTGATATAAATTTATTTAATTTATGTTAATACAATTATGAATTTTTAAACATTGTTAAACTCAAAATTGATATAAATTCATTTAATTTATGTTAATACAATTATAAATAACATAAATTACCTAAAATTACTACTATTTATGAATTTATTATTTTAAAATTTAAATAAATTATATCAATTTTAAATTTAAAAATATTTTATATTAATTTTAAAAAGTCAATTTTTGATCTTAGAATTCGGAGTGGACAAAGGGAATATTTATAAGTTATAAATGTATTTTATTTTGTTTCTAGAAGGAATGGTATGGAGTATTTCATTTTTGGACATTCGAATAAGCATTTTGGATCGGCCATTTTATGAATCCATATTTTTAACCAACATGAAAGTAATCCCACAATATCACTGGTGTGGACTAGCTGCACCAGACCCAAGCCCCAAATACGTTACCGGATATTCCCAAAAAGGGTCCAATTTTGTACACGTGTACCACTAAATATTAACCTGGTCGAACCGCACAGTATCGAACCGTAGAGGAACTACCATACGGTATACCCTAGCTTTATATTAGGGTTTGAAGAAGCAATCTTCGCCTCTCACTTTATATCATTTCTCTCAGTAGGCTGAGAAGCATAACTGAGAGCTTCTTCTTCTTCTTCTTACCTCGCCGCCTCTTTTCGGTAAGATAACTCTAATTTATGTGCTGTACATATGTATCTATATGTAAAATTCATATCGGTAATCTTATCTGATTCGTGATTCTCTTCATTTTGTTCATCATTTCTACTGATTTATGCTCGATTGGTTTTGATTATTTGTGGTCAACTTTGCTTCTTAGAGTTTATGTTGATCAATTTTACTGTTGTAAACTCTGTATTATTGTTTTTGTTTGGTTTTTGAATTCTCTGATTTAGATTTGTTTCGTCTGATATATGTGTAGATCTGTATTGGATTTATTTGTACTTCATTGTTAACTGAAGGCTGGATAGATCTAATTATGTATTCGCCATGTCTGCTTATTCTATTTCATCAAGTATGATATAGATCCAATTTAGCGATTGCGTCTTATTTGTTTTTTGATATGAAATTCTCGTTTTGCTTTGTGATTGATGAGTAGATCTGAATATTGTGAAATAGCTGTTGTGATTTTATGTTGGAATAAATTTGATTTTGTTTTTGACGAGGAGTTGACCCACACAATATTTTGTCAAGTCTAACAATAAAAATCTGATCTAGTTGTGTATTCTATTTACCGTAGTTAGTTATGTATCTTCTCATTAGGAAAAATATTGTTTATGGATTTTCAAAGCAAATCATTTTATTTTTCTCTTTTAACTCTGAATTTACTAGTAGTAGCATTTTCCCCTCTGATGTGCCTGTAACTGAAAAATGATTTGGTTTACAATAAATTCTGTAAATACCTCCAGTGAGTTTTGAGTGCAACTTTCCAAATAGGAACATATTCATTCTAATATTCGTCTCTCAAGCTTATTCATTTGCTATTATCTTCTATGAAAAAAATAATTATTCCGTCCATGCATAACTTAACTGTATCTAATCTTATCAATATTTTGGCTTAATATTTTTATTCAAAAAGTATGTGAGCTTCTACAGGTTGTTGCATTAGGGGAACTTGTCTAGATAGCTTTTTGATAGTTTTTTCTTATACTTGTTAACTTAATTCTTTGCTGATGCTTATTAGGGGTTAATGTTGTAGATATGTTTTTAGCTTGACAATTTTATAGCAGGTATACATATTTTGGAGTTGGTGGAGGCTATTGGTTTAGTTTCTTAAATAATATTTATTATTTTCTTGTATTTTATGTAGGTGGAAAACCAGAACCTTTCAGAACTATTATATTTTTTGTGACATTTAAGCAGCTGTCAAGATGGTAAGTAACTTCTTGTTGTTTTTTCAACTTTCTGTGCATTTTTGTTGTTGCTTATTTTTTTTTGGTTGGTTGAACAAATATATTGTTCTGATGGCAATTTACCTGGTACCATACAGGTGAAGTTCACAGCTGATGAGCTCCGAAGGATCATGGACTATAAACAGAACATCCGTAATATGTCTGTTATTGCCCATGTTGATCATGGTATGGAAGCAACTAGCATGTTCTTTTCAACTTTTTATTAGTAGCTGTCTAAACTGTTATAGCTGTGGTGATGGTGGTATAAGTAGGACCCCATGGATTGATGTTATTTACAACTTTTCTGAGAAATTTATTAGAAAGATATCTAATGTTTTCTGTGGGAGGAAGCATATGTGAGCTTCTAATTGAGTGGTGGTCTTTGTCTGATCAAATTGAACCTGATTGTCAACAAATGTTATTAAAAAATTCTCTTTTTTGGGAAATACAAATTTACTATAGATATTTCTGCCGTGCTCCAACTGCTAAATACTTACAAATGTTCGCTTAGTTAATGAGGATTTTAAAGCCAGATTCATATGATGATTATTTTGTTTCATTGAATTTAGTTTGGTGCCGTGTTTCAAGCATGATCCTAGACTCTGCTTGTATTAATGCCATTTCTTTCTTCTGCCAGGAAAGTCCACCCTTACCGATTCTCTTGTTGCTGCTGCTGGTATTATTGCCCAAGAAACTGCTGGTGATGTCCGAATGACTGATACGCGTGCTGATGAAGCTGAGCGTGGTATTACCATTAAGTCAACCGGAATCTCTCTTTATTATGAGATGTCAGATGAGTCTCTGAAGAGCTACAAAGGAGAGCGGAAAGGGAATGAGTACCTCATCAATCTTATAGATTCTCCAGGACACGTTGACTTTTCTTCGGAGGTTACAGCAGCTTTGCGTATTACTGATGGAGCACTTGTTGTGGTTGATTGCATTGAAGGTGTATGCGTCCAAACAGAAACAGTTCTCAGACAAGCCCTTGGAGAAAGGATTCGACCTGTCTTGACTGTGAACAAGATGGACAGGTGTTTCCTGGAGCTGCAGGTTGATGGTGAGGAGGCTTACCAAACATTTCAAAGAGTTATTGAAAATGCAAATGTCATCATGGCAACCTACGAGGATCCCCTCCTCGGTGATGTTCAGGTTTACCCAGAGAAAGGTACTGTTGCTTTCTCAGCTGGGTTGCATGGTTGGGCATTTACCTTGACCAACTTTGCAAAAATGTATGCCTCCAAGTTTGGTGTTGACGAGTCTAAGATGATGGAAAGGCTCTGGGGTGAAAATTTCTTCGACCCTGCTACCAAGAAGTGGACCAGCAAGAATACTGGGACTGCTACTTGCAAGCGTGGATTTGTTCAATTTTGTTATGAACCCATAAAGCAGATCATCAAGACTTGCATGAACGATCAGAAAGATAAGCTTTGGCCTATGTTACAGAAACTTGGTGTTACCATGAAGTCTGATGAGAAGGATTTGATGGGGAAGGCCTTGATGAAACGTGTCATGCAGACCTGGCTTCCAGCAAGTACAGCCCTCTTGGAAATGATGATATTTCATCTCCCCTCTCCTGCAACGGCTCAGAGATACCGTGTTGAGAACTTGTATGAAGGGCCACTTGATGATATTTATGCAAATGCTATTAGAAACTGTGATCCTGATGGTCCTCTTATGCTTTATGTTTCTAAGATGATTCCAGCTTCTGACAAGGGCAGATTCTTTGCCTTTGGTCGTGTGTTTGCTGGAAAGGTTTCCACTGGTTTGAAGGTCAGGATCATGGGTCCCAACTATGTTCCTGGAGAGAAAAAAGATTTGTATGTTAAGAGTGTCCAGAGAACTGTTATCTGGATGGGGAAGAAGCAGGAAACAGTTGAGGATGTACCATGCGGGAATACAGTTGCCTTGGTTGGCTTGGATCAGTTCATCACTAAAAATGCTACTTTGACAAATGAGAAAGAAGTTGATGCCCATCCAATTAAAGCAATGAAGTTTTCTGTGTCACCTGTTGTGCGTGTTGCGGTGCAGTGCAAGGTTGCCTCTGACCTTCCCAAACTTGTTGAAGGACTAAAACGATTGGCCAAATCTGATCCCATGGTTGTCTGTACCATTGAGGAATCCGGAGAGCATATTATCGCTGGTGCTGGAGAACTACATCTTGAAATCTGTTTGAAGGATTTGCAGGATGATTTTATGGGTGGTGCTGAAATTATTCAATCAGATCCAGTTGTTTCATTCCGTGAGACAGTCCTTGAGAAGTCCTGCCGTACTGTGATGAGCAAGTCCCCGAACAAGCATAATCGTTTGTACATGGAAGCTAGGCCACTTGAGGAAGGGCTTCCAGAGGCTATTGATGATGGACGCATTGGTCCAAGGGATGACCCAAAGGTTCGTTCTAAGATTTTGTCTGAGGAGTTTGGCTGGGACAAAGATCTTGCTAAGAAAATTTGGTGTTTTGGTCCTGAGACCACTGGCCCCAATATGGTGGTTGATATGTGCAAAGGAGTGCAGTACCTTAATGAAATTAAGGATTCTGTTGTTGCTGGGTTCCAGTGGGCATCCAAGGAAGGTGCGTTGGCTGAAGAGAACATGCGAGGAATTTGTTTTGAGGTCTGTGATGTTGTTCTCCATGCTGATGCTATTCACAGGGGTGGTGGCCAAGTTATCCCAACTGCCAGGAGGGTTATCTATGCTTCGCAGATAACTGCCAAACCCCGTCTTTTGGAACCTGTATACCTGGTGGAAATTCAAGCACCAGAGCAAGCACTTGGTGGAATTTACAGTGTACTGAATCAGAAACGTGGCCATGTGTTTGAGGAGATGCAGAGGCCTGGAACCCCTCTGTACAACATTAAGGCATATCTCCCTGTCGTCGAGTCTTTTGGATTCTCGGGCCAATTGCGAGCTTCTACTTCAGGACAAGCCTTCCCCCAGTGTGTCTTTGATCACTGGGACATGATGTCTTCTGATCCATTGGAGGTTGGATCCCAGGCGGCAACGCTCGTGGCTGATATTCGCAAGAGGAAGGGCTTGAAGCAGCAGATGACACCACTATCCGAGTTTGAGGATAAGCTGTAAGTCATTGATTGGTGACTCAACTTGGTGAATGATACCTTAATATGGTGGGCAGTATAATTTTTGTCTCGTTTGCTTGTTTACATTTTTGAAGTCAATTTTCCAATCTGTCATGTACTCGGTGCTTCATTTCTTTTTTAATGAGTTGTTGCCCAGGCACTCTATTTCTGTTTTGTTTTTAGATGTGGTTACAAGGACAAGAATGTTGTGTTAAATTTCAATGTTTAGTCTGTCTGTGTTTTGGAATTAGTTGTGCCAGTTATTTGTTCGGGTATGGTAGTAGATGCTCTGTTAATAGCTGTGTGCAGAATCTGCATATTAAGCTCCTCTATTATTCCTGCTTCCATAGATAGATTGCTTGTTGCAGGACTTTGTCCAAATGCAACCGCGAATTTTAATCCATTGGCCTTATAATATGTGTTTTTAGCTGAATTTAGGGTCTGTAGTTTTAGGCCTTAGGCCACTGGATAACATTTCCTCTATATTTTCTCTATAATTATTTAGTTTTGCAGGATGTGAATGGTTTGGATCTTGAGCATCTTAATGAACCAATTTGTTAATCAGTTGACTTTGATTATTGGCTTTAGTTTGCATCTTACTTTGGTTTATGGTTCGTGGCCATGGTTTCACCATGTCGAGTCCGTTAGTTCGGGAGCAAATCGATTCCTTAACTCCCTCCTCTATGTAATTGAAGGCATATTTTTTATGTTAGTTTGGTCAAAATTAGAGGTGTTTTTTTACTTTTTGAAGTGATATTTTCATAATTATATTTGTATTATTACTTTGTAGTATCGCACCACCACTAAATTTTTATAGCTAATATCAGGTATAGAATATTTTTAGTTTTGAAATGGAGTAAAATACCAAGTAATTGCTTCAAATAAAGTCTTTTGTTTTAACTTTTTAAGGTCAAAGTGACATACATGAAAGTTAACTTGTTATCTTTTGAGGACAACAATATTATAATTTATGTCATCCTTCATAGGATGGAGGGGAGGGAGTACAATTTAGTACTACTGTGAAGGGGGATTTTCTGAAATTTTTCACAAGAAACCATCATCCTCCATATTTACATTATAGTGATCCTTATGCTCCGTCCTAAATGGAGCGTTGATTTTAGTTTTAACTGATAAATGGGGTCTGATAGTGAATCACCAACTAGTGCATGTAGGGAATCGGAGAAGTTGATATTTGCTTTTTTTGCTCCAATCTTTGCCCCAAATCCCCTCCGAATAATTATATATTTAGTGTGAAAATTGTAGTAGTAAACAAAATTATTTTTATTATTGTAATATTTTTTTTTGGTATTGACGTTTTAATATAAGGTCAAAAATAGTACTCTCTCCGTTCTTTAATAAAGGTCGTTTTAGAGTTTGCACAAATATTAGAGAAATGATTGTATAACATTAACTATAATACTCCCTCCGTTTCTAAAAGATTGTCGTTTTAGAAGAAAAAATTTATTCCAAAATGTTTATCGTTTACAACTTTTAAGGAGAATAAATTATTTACTTTCCTATATTAACCCTACCTTCTCTAACTGTCCCAAGAAATTATTTTTCTTTGTATTAATAGTTTTCAACTTCCCATAAAGGGGTAGTGATGAAATTTTAAACATATTTTACTTGGTAAATGATACTTTCTTAATCCATGTGCCAAAAACCTAATTCATGTGCCAAAATCTTAAACGATAATCTTTTAGGAACGGAGGTAGTATCAATTGTCTATATTGTCCTTGTATTGGGAGAAGAGATTGTTATTTATTGAACATAAATTAGTGAGAAAATCAAAGTTATATTTAATACTTGGGGTAATATTGAAAACTAAGTAATTAATACTTACTTGAAATTCTCAAATGACTTACATTAAGGAACAAAAATATTTTTCTAAACGACTTATATTAAGGAACGGAGTGAGTATTCATTTATCAATAAATTAATATTTATTATTTTAGAGGGAATTTTTTAATTTATGTATGTAGTCAAAAAAATCAAGAGAACAATTAATATATTAATTTGAGTTTAGAGAAGCTAAAAAAGATTAATGAAACTTATAATGTCTCGGAAAACAATATATTAATATATTAATTTGAGTTTAGGGTTAGCTATACAATATAAGAAAGATAGTTCTGTTTTATCAAATGTTTCGTCAAAAAAAGTCTTTCAAGTAATAATCACCTTAAATAACTATTTATTATAACATGAGCAAAATATTCCGAAAGTTATTTTATTGATATTGTTGATTGACTAAAAATTTGAATGGATATTATTACAAAAATTCAAAATATGTGAATTATATATATAAATTTTTAAATGGAATTTATTAATTATTAATTTATATTTTTGCTTTTAAGGATTCAAAAAATTAGCACTTAATGCATTTAATGATGTTATTACTTTAATACACATGCCCAAGTTAGGACCAAAATAATTTATTATCTAAGCAAGATTATTACTTTATCAAGCATTCATTTATCAAAATTTTACTATACTTTTTCAACAAATACTCTCATTTAACTTTAAAAAAATCATTGAAAACATCACATTAGAAAAAATTACACTATTTAACTTTGATACAACCACACACCTTTCTCCTCTCTCTCATCTATTTTATTTTATTGTTCCTAAAATTCATCTATTTTATTGTTCCAAAATTAGTTTAAAAATTAAATAAAACAAAGGCAAAACTAGTCGTTAACCCACTATATTTGATCATTTTTGTACAATAACTTATTGAACTTTTATTTTATATAATTGTCTCATAAAACTAATAAAAAATTTATAATTACGTCATTCCGTCTAATTAATTGAACAGACGTCAAATTATTGCCTACGTGACAATTTTAAACAAAATAAAAAATGAGATAAATGACTTGGCTGCCACTTGAGATTAACAAAAGAATAAAATAAGATTACAAGTCCCAAATTAAATGTCATCTTCAACCTCTAGTTGGATATAACCCAACCCGTTCACATGTAAAATGGGTCAAACCAGATCTGAAAATTATCATTCTTTTACTGATACAACCTGAGTTACAATAGGAAGAATCAACCTGAGATACAAAATCAATTAGTGTTCTCTTACTGATACAATTCAGAGGTTCAAATTTCGAAGAATCATTATCATGATGAATCCTTCTCAGGGAATTCCGACCGGGGTGGCGACCGGACATAAATTGGACCTCAATGTAAATAATAGAAATTGGCCTTGGACCAAATACCAAAAAGTATAAAAACTAGAAGCAAATTTCATAAAACATGATTCAATTGCAAATATAAGAATGTATTGGGACTTCATGCAAATATACTGAAGTATAGCGATGGGGACGCTGCTACAAATATTAAAAAAGAAAAGGTAAAAAGGAACCAGGACTCGAGCACAAAATTAACTAGGCAGTTTCCGGTAACCATGGGAGTCAGGTGGAAACACTACCTCAAGATTAGCATCTCACCTATTTCTTAGATTTTCTGAATTTCTTTTGTGATGACGGCTCTCCCGAAGAAGCAATATATGATTCAGGGTCAATCTTATCGACATATTTTTTCTTCCCGAACTCCTTGGCCTTTTTCTGCAACAACTCGAAATATATATTTGTCATTTTACATTTAAAATAAATCTGACCCTGAAAAATATATAAAACATTTTCTCGAGCCTTTCTATAGCAGCTTGTAGTGCAAAAGAAGGATACATTTAAAAATTACGGAAAGTTCACAGTGGGATATCCCATCACAAGATCTCAAGTACCTTCAAAGACACGGCCATTGCAGTCACATCATTCTTCTGATCATTAGACACACTAGCATCCTGTTTTGCATTTTCCTACAATAGCCAAACAAAGATAGGATGATGAGAAAAGGAACTTAATAACAAATACACAAAAAGACAATCACAAGTTCTGATGCCTGAAAATCATACTTTGGGAGGAACAAATGCTTCTTCTCTTTTCCTTTTGCTTTCAGCTGTTTTTTCTGCCTGTTTTTCCTGTCTTTCTTGCCACTTCTTTGCTGACTTCTTTTTGTCACTAAGGAAGTACTCACCACTTTCTAATTGTAGATCAACCTGAAGAAGATTACCCCAAAAATTATCAAAATAACATTGAACAGAGCCAAGAAGCCTAGCAACTTGAGGTTAAAACATACTTCTCATACTGGCCTAAAACAAACAAATCAGAGAGGAAGTAAAAACAACAGATACAAGCAAAGAAACTGGGGGCCCTTTCAGGGAGTCAAAACAGAAACATACTGCATGCGTTTTTTTTGGGGGGTGTGGGTGGGGGTTCAAGACCAAACCTAACCGATGTATGAACTTGTGAAAACAATGTAGTTAGTTGCAGAAGTACCGTTCCGGTAACACACTTTACGACGAACATGTCTTTAACATCATTCGTATTCACACTACAGTAATAACTTAGACCACCTGATTCTGAACCCATGGATGGCCATACTACAAGAAGCAGAATTCTTCATTCTTGTTTGTGAAGAACATTATTAATAGATTGCAGTACTAACTGTTTACCCAAGCAAGTGATTGCATAAATATGTTAAGAGGTTTCTAGTACTAACTGTACTACCAAATCAGATAACTGCATGAAGTGCCAGGTTTGATATTTGACTAACAAACTGGAGTAATTACAGCAATAAGAAAATTTAAAATGAAGTCTCCAATAGCTTACTGGAACTAATCAAACTCGACTCACCTTACTAGGTGGTTGCGGAGGAGGAAAGGGTGTATATGGTTTCTTCTCTTTGCTCTTGACTTTCTTTTGTTTAACATTTTTCCTGAAAATGGAGTTCGATTAACAGAATATACTGGCAAAACTGTTGCATAAAAGACGCAGCGAAGAAATGGTTAAGCTGTTGCATATAATAAGCTGACATAGGTGGTAGATGTCATACTTCTTAAACTTTGGAAGAAATCTGTCCCAGTTCTCATTTGCAAGTTCAGGATTTTCTGCAAGCTCTTTCTTCAACATGAGAATCTACTTGTTCCAAGAGGGGGGAAACAGAAAGGGTAACAAAAATCAATAGATCTTCAAAGCAAAGTATTATTAATGTCCAATTAAACAACTCAAAACCGGCTCACCCTGGCATGATATACTGGATACAATTTATTATACATGCAATCTTCCACGATCCTCCTAACTTGTTTTAGACCTTTGAATGAACCCATAGCAGAAACTGTGTTTCCCTACTCATTTACAAGCAAAAAGCATTTACTCGTAAAAAACTTTCAAATGAGATGAAACAAATATCCTAATCAAAATTATTCTTTAAATATTTTACTTAACATTGAATGCACTGAATTTTGTTCAAATGAAGAAGCTAAACAATCATATACCTGAACAAGAATATAGCAGCCAGTCAAAATCTCCAGTGCCTGCATTTCAGTAACATCGTCAACTATGCAGCAAGATAAGAACCTTTAAACACAAGTAACAAGGTCAGTTCACAAACCTTAAGAGTCGAAGAATTTGAACCTACAAGACGTTGTCTTCTTTTGACAAATCGCTCCTAGAAACAACAACAAGGATTGAGATCCAAGTTCCACATTTATTCATGTCATTCGCATAGCTTTTAAACAATAGCTTCTCAACACAATAATGATGATTCTAATGCATATGATGATGTTCCTTCTAGTCAAAGAACTACACATTCAAACAACTTTAACATCCAATGTATGAAAACTTTTGAAACTGCCATACAGTAGTTGTTGGATAGTGAAATTATTTTCACAAAAAAATATCTTATTAGTCCTTCTAACATGACAACAACAGTCAAATCATAAACAGAAGTTCGGATTTTCAAGACAAATTGTTAAAAATTGCACGACTTTTTTCCATATTTCTTATCCATGTTCCAAAGAAATTATTCAAAATGGAAAACCTAGGATGATTCAATTAAAGTAATAAGCACCTTGTTTCGGACCATGCCACCAATCTTGATGATGTCACACTGCATTTCATCATTCAAAATCTTGATCGCCTAAAACATTAAAAATGTTGGGTGAGCACAAACACAAATGAAAAATGCAAGATTGTCTCAAATGAGAACATGTTATTTTAGTTTAAAAGATTTGCCCTTTTTTTGGTATGTAGACCCTTAAATATGAATGAGGCACGTGGACGAAGAGTATCAAGACGTGACACTCATCAAAATAGAAGCAAAAGGTTAATTCAGATCTGGACCTTAGAAGCCCAATGTAGACTCAAAATCGATAGCTTGGGGCCCGTGGACATTGTTGACCCATCTCGAGACGAACTTAGTCAACAATTATATTTATAGTTTTTAACCTCTTTGGGCTAATAGCAGAAGGCCCATAGAGGTCTTGGGTCCAATAACGCATAATTTGGGAACATGTTTGATGTTACGGGTTATGGTTTGGTGGCTGAAGAGTAGAGTTCTCTGAGTGCTGTCCATATTATACAGACAGACCAAAAGCCTAACTGAGACTATGGACTTGTGGCCCATTAAGACATGGGGCCCAAATGACGACTCTATATATAGAGGGAGAGGCCCATTTCTCGGGCTCTCTCAAGACTAAGAACAAGATGGAGAATATCTTCTGCAAAAAATAGAATTCTACCCTCATCTTAGTACAAAATCTCAGTTTGTCTTCTCTTCCCCCTACCACAACTCTTAACATTTTTCCTCTCATACCTCATGGAGATTCCTAACCTCTCCAGACTAAACCCCAACTTTTACTCCAGACATACATGGTCATGCATGCGCGATTGTGTGCATATTACAGGAAGAAGTTAAATTAATTCATAATGCATGAAAAAAAATGTCATCAAATGCAAATTGTTTTGGTACAATCCATTTATAAGACTAGAGAGTTTTTGAAATAGGGTGCAGCCTAAGTGCAAGCATGTATGATTGAATGAAAACTCACAACAATATCTTTACCTGTGCAAAAGAGCATTTTAGAAACCAACATAAACGGCTACATAAACAGAATCATAGAAAGTGTACCTGAGGTGCTGGAACACTTCTTGACAAAAGTTTAATAAGATCCCTTGCTTTTACTATAATATAGGGATCCCTCGTCTTTCTAGTTGTTGATACAGTCATAGATCCTTCAACCTGGTCACCATAGAGCACAAACTAACTCACTAGAACAGGAAATATGCTACATGCTACGATTTAACTGACTGAGATGCTTCTCCAAGTATTACATAAACGATCTGAAAATGTTATATTAGTAAAGCATATAACAAATCTATCCACGCTAATATTGTTGCAAATAATAATGATAGGCAAACATCATGTAGGCATGACATTAAACTTGTTTTGCCAAATATTCTCTGAATAATATTGAGCATTGCAAAATGGTTAGTAAGTCTGTAGCACTCTAAAAGGGACCAAACGACTCAAAGTAACTAATAACTATCTTATCCCTCCATGGCTGGGTTGAGCAACCTCAACTACAAACTCATATCCAATTAAAAAGAGTATGGTTATCAGTAGATTTTATCCTCAGTAGAATTATTATTCCATTTCTACATGATTGCGGACTAACTTCTACATTTTGGACCAGACAGGATTAAAGATAAATAAATCATTCCCACAAACAATTAAAGATCATGTCATAGTCATATAAAATTAAAATGAAAAATAGCAAAAACGGCTCTACCAATTCAAAAGATTAAAAATTTAAGAAAAATAAAAAAGGGGTCACCCACCAAATTCAGCTCGCATGAAATTGCGTGCTCTTTCAAGGCACCTTTTACAATCGGCCAAGCTTCTTGCAGGTACTTTTCTACATTAACCGAATCAACAATAAGAAAAATGGGACAATTCCAAAGTTCAAACTACAATATATATTCAGTACAGTATATTTGCTTCTTCTTTTTCTAATCAATTGTATGCATTTCTCAGTAGGATTAACAGCAAGTGCTACAAATTAATAAAGGATGAAAAAATAAAAACTTAAACGAACCTCTGTATTGAGGAAAGAGAGTAGAGAAGGAGCTGACTTCGAGCAGACCGCCTTCATTCCAAGAGGGATCGAACTTTTCAATTTTCCAATGGTCGATGTTCGGGTCATCGTCCCATGGCTTCGGCTTGTCGTGTTTACCCTTGTGCTTCGTCCTCGGCTTCTGCTCTTCATCGCCGTTTACGATTTCTTCTTCCGGTTTCACCATTTTTTCCGATGGAATTCGAAACCCTAATTAGTTCAACTACGCCGGCTACTGGTATATGTTGGGAGATATATAGTTTGTAGTACTCAGGAACTTGGGTTGGCCAAATTGATCTGTCGGAATATAGTACCACTATAACAGGAATAATTAAGGGCCTGGATTAATTTCAGCTTGCTTAGATAAAATTGTGCACAACAAGCCCACTGCCAGCCCAACTCAAGCCCAAACAAGAATCTAGTAAATGGATTGTATAATTTGTAAAATATACTCACTATTATACTCCTAAAAAATAAGTAAGGTTTGTATGGAACATATTTAGACATTATTTTTATGCAAAAAGGGACGTGAGGTCTACGTGAGGTACCCTTTAAAATTAGAGCTAAGCAAATGATTAAATTGAAATCGAAATCACATCAAAAATTGCACAAATCATACAAATTAAAATCACACCAACGATGTTAACATATGTGGCGGTTTTAGGTGGGTTGAAAAAATCCAATTTATTGTTTGGTATACGATTTGGGCTTCAAACCGTATCATGATCATCCCTATTCAAAACGACCTCATTTTGTATAATTAAATACATTTTTTTCTATGTTATGCACAGAAGGGTATATTTATAATTTCTCAAAATATTATTATTATAAAAGAGATATCTCATACAATAGCGTGAAGTAATCTTCACTTTCCGTGCTAACTTATTTTTAAGTGAATTTTATTTTAACTTGAAATTGAAATTTTAGAGGCTAAAATCAATATCACCAAGAAATTAAATTAATCCTAATTTGTATTTAGTATAAATTTTAAAAATAAATAAATAAATAATATGTAATACTCAAATGCCAAATTCTAATGAAACCTCACTTTTAGCATTTATCAATCACAACTTACTAATATAATATAAAAAAGTAAAATATATATTTTTTAAATTGCGGGTCTCAATCGCAATACGGTTATAAAATAAAAAAGTATTATTTTTATATATATTTTTAATATTTTTACATAATTTTTTTTATATAAAAATAGAATCCACTGAGTGAGAGAAGATAATGTTAAAATAAATTGTTAAACATATGGTACTACGAATCGGGATTGGTCAGTAGTACTCAGAATATCCAATCCATAACCATATGACGTATGGCCCACAACGACAACTCTATAAAATAAGAGTCGTAGTGTTGTACGAGCACCGATGGCCCACTGACCAACACACCCTAGGTTTAACTAGCAGGAAACGAACCAAAAAATACAAGTCTCTTCTCCTTCAGGACCTTGAATAAGAAGTTGGTTTGTTCAGAAATGGAATTACACGGCTGTAATTGGCGAAGTACCCTTTAATCTTTTATGCCAGTGGTGGTAATATGAAACCACCAATAGTTACGGTTGGCCCATGATATTTTATGCATAGTGGGCTGGATTATTGGGCTAAGATGTTAGACTATTTCTGTTGGGTCCTGAAATTATTGGGCCGGGTTATTGGGAAAATAATATTTCTATTTGGGCTTTGACCGGTGATGATAACAAAGATAATGGTTGACTGTTATGCCTGTAATGCATTAATGTGGATGAGATCTAGTCAGCCGGCGGTGGACAATGGTGATGGGATCAGCAGGTAAGCTACCTGCAGTGGGATGACGATGGTGTCAGGGGGGTCGGTGCCACGCAAAATCGAAGATTGAGTATATGAGGACCAGATACAACATAAAGGAGGTAACTGATATTTTCTCTTATCAAAACACTAGAGCTATCCCCCAACGGTCCAAGCCGTCAAGCTTCTGGTATTGACATGTTGAACTGTGCAGGATTGGACGCGCTTTTAAGTGGTTGAGGCACGTGAAAAGATCTTGGCGTTAACATTAGCGCTAGAAGGAGGGCTGATTTTCTAGTGTTCTTGAATTTCAATCACAAAAGATCAATTGTTTTACGTCGGAAGTTATGGTGAAGAGTAAGACAGCTACTGCCGAAGGACAACCGATGGCTGCAAGTTCGTCTGTGCAACGTATCTCTGTCAAGGATCTGTTGGGTCCTTCAAAAAGTGCTCATGATAGTACCACCTCCAAAGCTGAATAGTCCTATCCCACATCAGCCACCAGAAGAGCTATACTCGATTTTATCTTCTATACCTTTTGCTATCTGGGGGGTAGATATACTGGGTCCATTGCTGAAAGCTAAAGGTCAGGTCAGTTTTGTTATAGTAGCAATTGATTATATGACCAAATGGGTTGAAGCGAAGCCACTTAGATTGATAACAGAGCAGGAGTGCTTAAAGTTTTTAAAGGAATCTATAGTGTTTCGTTTCGGCATTCCGAAGGTAGTAATATCGGACAATGGACGCCAGTTTGTGGGATCAAAATTTGAAGCATTCTTGAAAGAACTGGGGATTTAGCACAGAAAGACTTCAGTAGCTCATCCACAATCTAATGGGCAGGTTGAGGTAACCAACATAACACTGCTGAATGGAATCAAGCGAACACTGGATGAGGCGAAATGGAGATGGCCAGGAGAGCTGCTTAGTGTGTGATGGGCTTATCGGACTACTACGAGGACTACAACGGGAGATTCACCTTTCAGGTTGACTTATGGTACTGATGCCTTAGTCCCTGTGGAGATTGGGTCAACAAGTCTTCGGGTTAGTCAGTTTAAGGAGATATATAATAATGAGGGGCTGAAAGTCAACATGGACTTACTGGAAGAAGTCAGGGAGACAGCTTTGATAAAATTGGCAGCTTATCAACGTCGTGTAGCTAAGCACTATAACAAAGGGGTAAAGGTTTGAAGGTTTGAAGTGGGAGATTTCATTCTCAGGGAAGTCAAAGCTTCTATGCCTCAGAATTTGGGAAAGTTAATGCTGAACTGGGAATGTCCTTACGAAATTGTTGAGGTACCGAAGTCAGGGACCTATCGGTTGAAGGCATTAGATGGATCAGAAATAAAGAATACTTGGCATGCTAAGTATTTTCAGTAGAGACAATGTAAGACCCCAACTTATTATTAATGAAATTTAATTTTCTCTATTTATTATTTTAAAATAGTAAGGGTTGATTTAATTAATGTGGATAGTTAGGGGTAAAATACGCAAATACTTCAAAATAAGCAAGTGGTTATAAAATATTCATTGTTGTTTGAGAATATTCGTTTGGTCGTGGAATATTCAGATCGTTGGAAATATTCGTATTTACGTTGCAAAACCGTGTATGGGCCCCATAACTAAAAAAGCGATTGAATGAAGAAAATAGATAAATATAAGTGGTTTAAAATAATCTACAGAAGTTGTTATTCAAGTATTATCTTTGTTAAAATACCCGTGGTTAAAACACAAGAAGAAGACACCAGATTGCACCAATTATTGATTCTTACGTAAGAAGGCACTACTCAATAATGGTTACAAGAATTATCGCTCAAATTATTTTATTGAGTTAATAATTGTCGCGTTGATATTTTATATTCTCATTGTTTTTCAATAATTGTCATTACACAATATTTTTCATTATCGAAGCAATAATTCATATTATCCTCAATAATATTATTAGATAAAATTATTGGCAATGTCTAGAAAGTTCATCAAGGAGAGGTTTGGTCACCTAATCACAGCGCCAAGAAGGAGAAATTCTTATTGAAAGCCCCTTCCTGAGGAACCGCTCAGTTGTCAATATTGTGATTATGTAATATTATTTGTGAATAATTAATTATTGATTCATATGATGAGAAAAATATTGATTTTATGTGGATATAGATGGAGAAAATTTTAATGTGACAATTGTTGAAAATTAAAATTTTATCTTTTTCTCGATAAGATAATGTATTATTATATTTTAATAATATAATAATGGTGATATTTTTACAACGAATGTGGGATATACTGAGTATACGAGGAGGAGGAGTATTTTTGTTGCAATAAATGTTTAAAACATGTTAAACATGCTCGGTGGACCCCATTTATCGATTTGAAATTTGATTATAAATGTAAAAATCGCTTGGTTTGTGGATTTCGGTCAATTTCTATTTGGAATTTGGAAAAACTTTCTTCTGCAAAGTTGTAGAGAATTGAATTTCCTATAAAAACTCGCGAGATTCGAATTTTCTGATGAAAGGGCTATTTATTATGAATTATTGAAGTTCAAGTTCAAAATAATTGATTTTGGAAGTTTAAAATATTTAAAATTAGAAAACGTTTTTTCATTATGGTGTGTTACACATGTGGGTTGAATGAGCTGAATTCAGTTCTTGGAAGGTTGGCGTAGGAAATTTTATTATAAATAATAATATTATATTAAATTTTCTGCTTTGGTGTTCTAAGCATTTTCCTATAAATAGGGTGCTTAGGTTAGAATTGAAAATCACACCATAAACTGAAGTTTTCTCTCTCTATATAATCGAGCGTATTCTTGTGAGTATTTTGAGTATAATTTGAGTATTGCTATTCAAAGCAGTTTCAAGTCATAGCCTTTATATCCTGTTTCAAATTTAGAAAGTCTCGATCTTTCGAGGTAAGGGATATTATTTTTTTCAGTATGATATTATTTCTTCAATATCATTATGTTGAAATATTGATCTGAAGTTTTTATCAAATTTGGAACTTTTGGTGTCTGAGTTACTTATTCATGTATACTGGCACTATTCACGATATACACTATTCATTCACGAATCTATTTGACTATTCATCGAAAAATGAAAATTTTCTTTTCGTCAAAATATCTATTCGGATACTAGCTTTGATTGTATCCATGTTTTGATCATTCTTGAATTTTACACCACTACGATTATTTTTGAGGTATTTTTGGACGTGAATAAAACAAAGTACTTAATCCTTAATCCTTAATCCTTGTCATTTTGTTTCAATTTGGATTCGCTTTCTTTAAAAATATTTTTCATCATCTTCATCTTAAATGATGATATTATGGAATATCTTTGGCCCATAGTGCAAAGATGAATGATTTCTCAAGAATATCTTTGGCTTTGTGGTGCAAAGATGAACAGTGTTTAGATGAACACGACTTAATCGATGAATATCTTTGGCACAGTGCAAAGATGAATATGTGATTCGGAGATATATATTGATTGATGTTACAGGGATAAAAGATAAACGATGAACTTTTAAATTCATACATGGAAGGTAGTAGTTTGCATTCTCTACTTAACTCTTCTAATGAATTATTATTTCACTGCGAATATTGATTTAAAATTTGTTGTCTATCAGATTCTATTAGATTTTTCCTGTTGAAGACTAACGATAATTTGTTGTATATTATCTTAGTCATAATATTCTTTATCGAGCTAGTTGGGCTCACCCTTTTCCTTTTTGTTCCATTTTTTCTCGGAGGCGAGAATATAAGCGAGTACGAAGCCTGGGTATAGAATGAAGGTTCTAGAGAGAGTTGTTTAGTAGTCCTCACCATTTTGTAAAATAATGTATCAATAAATGTGATGAGGATTTATTTGAGTATAGATATTGTCTGAAGATAATATTTGTATTTAAACTCACGCTTTCTTGTTGTAATAATAAAGTTGTAGTTGTTTCGTACCACGTATTGACAACTCAAAATGGGTGATGTATACCTATTTTGGGGCGCCATACTTGGTATCGTAGCTTAGGATATGATCTCTGGCGAGATCGGGAATAGAACTAGGAGGGGAGAGACGAGTAAATCCTTCGCTAGTGGTGTCCTACCTAAGCTTTTTTGTTAGTTGGTCAAGATATAGGGATATTATGTGATATATTGATTTCCTTAATTAACCCTTGTTTTATGACGTGTTTTGAGAATGTCGAATGAGAATATTAACAATGGAAATGAGACCGTGGAGCGACGCCTCTACTCACCAACGAGGAGAACGTGTAACAGTCGGCAATGTTCCTCCCGTGAACAACACCATTGAAAGCGATGATGAACGAGGGATGTTTAGAAGTTTTTGCGCTCATGCAAAATCGACGAGGAGACTCGTGTTCAAAATACGAGGAGGAAATGATAGCAATTCACGGGTTGTCACAAATGCAAGCAGCTTCAAAGAGTTGGGACCACGAATAATTTAAGGGAAAGCCGGATCCGATCACCAAGAAACACGGGTCAAGCAAATTACCAAGATATTCGATGTCTTGGGATGCACGAGGAATGAAGGTTCCATTCGCCACCTTTATGTTCCGTGGGCGAGGCGACATCATCGGTGGGAGTCTCCGTGAAGCGCACTCCCATCCAAATTGCACTCAACATGTCTTGGGAGACGTTTGAAACTATTTAATGACAAATACTTTCCCGAAAGTGTTCGGTCATATGAAGGAAGTGGAGTTTGTTAGACGAGCGAGAACAACATGACGGTGTCTCGAAGACGAGGCAAAGTTTGCAGAGTTATCCGTGTTTGTACCCTCATTTGGTGGAGAATGAGGAACGATGACGCTGAATGTTTCTTAGAGGTTTGAAACTTCGGCGATACGTCAAGATCTCATTTCTCATAAATTTTCTCTCTATTCAAATGTGTTGTAAACATGGCTCAATTATTAGAGCGAGATAACGAGTACGGTCAACCGAGGACCACAACCGTGGATCGTATTTAGAGATAGCGATCAATGTAATAATGATAACCAAATGAGAAAGAAAAACAGACGACAAAAAAATGGTAACCACTCGGGTGGTAATCATAGCCATGAAAATAGAAGAAGCGAGTCGGAGGAGATTTTAAAAAGAGGAGATTTAACAACGACCATGTGAAGACGACAAAGTCTTAAGCAAGAATCGGTTCTAAGGGAGGAGAACGACCACCCATTATATGCTACAAATGCGGAAAAGAGGGACATATCAATCCAAACCGCCCACAACAGCTCAAGGTATTCTATAATTGTGGAAAGGATGGACATATCGCTCGAGATTGTACGATGAGCGAAACCTAGTTCAATGGGGGACGGTGACTCAAAAGATCGTCCCGTAAAAGTCAAAGTCAACGATTCCGGAAAGAGTGTTTGTTGTGGATCGGTCATAATGCGAGGAACCCAAACGAGGTGATCACGGTAAGCTATTTATAAATTCTTGCGAAGTTTATACCTTACTTGATACCGGTATACCCATTCATTTATCTCTCCTCGCATGTGCTCAACGCTTAAACTTGACTCAGAAATTAGACTTTGACCTATCTCGTGGAAACTCCGTTAGGAGAAACTTTCATCACATCCACCGCTTATAAATCTTGTTTGATTCAAGTTGGCACCATCACCTTACCGTTGACCTTATCTCTTTAAAGATACTTGCTTTTGATGTGATTTTAGGGATTGATTGGTTAACTACTCATCATGCCAAAATTGATTGTTTTCGTAAGGTTGTTAGTTTTCATATTCCTAACCAACCCGTTGTTATGCATTCAAGCAACTAAACCATTAAAATCAATTACTTTCATATCTAATCATAAAGCTATTCGTTTATTAAAAACGGATGTCAAGCTTTCTTAGCCCATGTTATGGATTTGAATAAAGACACGCCAAATTTGAATAATATTCCTGTTGTTATTGCCTTTCCCGACGATTTTCAAGAACTTCCTGGTCTACCCCCGTAACGTGAAGTTGAATTTTTATTGATCTCAAACCCGCACAAAGCCCATTTCTAAAACCCCATATCGAATGGCTCCTATTGAACTTCGTGAGTTAAAGGTCCAACTACAGAATTGTTGGACATCGGTTTCATTCGTCCTAAGACATCTCTTTTGGGGTGCTCCTGCTTTATTCAGAAAGAAGAAAGACGGAGTATGCGACTTTGTATTGACTATCTGGAATTAAACCATGTCACCATCAAGAATAGTATCCTCTACCTCGTATTGATGACTTGTTTGACCAAATATAGCAAGGGCACAATTCTTTTCAAAATCGATCTTCGCTTCCGGATATCATCACCGTGAAGATTAGAATCGAGGATATTCCAAAAACCGCCTTGAACTCCTTGGTATGGGCATTATGAATTCTTAGTCATGTCTTTTGGACTAACTAATGCTCCTGCGACTTTCATGGATATGATGAACCGAGTATTCAAGGAATATTTGGATCAATTCGTTGTTGTCTTTATTGATGACATCCTCATATAATCCAAAAGTCGTGAAGATCATGAGCACCATTTGAAGTCGGTACTCCAAAGGCTTAGTGAAAACCAACTATATGCCAAATTGAAGAAATGCGAGTTCGCTTGAGGAAGTAGCATTTCTTGGGCACGTGGTGTCAAAACATGGAGTATCTGCTGATCCGACGAAGATTGAAGCAATACAAAGTTGGGAGCAACCAAAGCTCAAGATCAAGTACGTAGTTTTTTGGGCTTAATGGTTATTATCGGAGATTCGTGGAAGGGGTTTCTCGAATCGCTACTCCATTAACTCAACCTAACTCGGAAGGATACAAAATTCGTTTGGAGTGTAGAATGCGAGAAGAGTTTCCAAGAGCTTAAGAGGAGACTTATTTCGGACTGTTCTAACAATACCATCCGGGTTCGGATGGATTTGTTATCTCAAATGATGCTTCGAGCAAAGGGTTAGGATGTGTTCTCATGCAACGTGGGAAAGTCATAGCCTATGCCTCATGACAACTTAAAGAGTATGAGAGGAATTATCCTACTCATGATCTAGAGTTGGCATGCAATGCTTTCAAGCGCTTAAAGATATGGAGGCACTATCTATATGGGGAGAAAGTGGAGATATATTCGCACCATAAAAGCCTTAAATATTTCTTCACTCAAAAGAACTCAACACGCGCGCAATGACGCTGGCTCGAGCTATTGAAAGACTACGACCACACTATTCAATACCATCCCGAAAAAACGCGAACGTGGTAGTTGACGCTGAGAGTAGAAGAACGAGTGCGAACGATGCGATGATGTCAAGTATACATGACAGAGCCAACTTTAATAGAAAAGTTAAGGTTGCTCAAGCCACCGGCCGAAATGATGCGTATGAAGAAGAAAGTACAAGAAGGAGCTATTCCTAAGCGAGAATTGATGAAGAAGGAATACTTGAGTCCACTTTGAACTTTGTGTTCCCTAACGACTGATTTGAAGTACAAGATTATGATGGAGGCACACAATACACCATTTGCAATCCATCCTCGAAGTACTAAAATGTATCGTGATCTTCACATACATTTTGGTGGAACAATATGAAGAGAGAGAGATTGCAAAGTTTATCTCGATGTGTTTAACTTGCCAACGTGTAAAGGCGAAGCATCTAGTACCTAAGGGTCCATTGCAACCACTTGAGATTCCGAAATGGAAGTGGGAACACATTACCATGGATTTCAATTACGGGTCTTCCTACTACGCTTCTCAAGGCATCAATGCTATTTGGGTTATTGTTGATAGATTAACCAAGTCCGCTTTCATTTCTTGCCGATACGGAGACTTATTCCTCGAACGCCTTGCTAGTATGTACGTGAATGAAATTGTGAGGTTGCATGGGCATGCCAGATCCATAGTTTTGGATAGTGACCCAAGATTCACTTCAAGATTTTGGGTTAGCTTGCAAAAAGCTATGGGTGCGGATTTACGATTTAGTTCGCATATACCATCCTCAAACCAGACTTGGACAATCGAGAGGACTATTCAAACTCTTGAAGATTTATTAAGACTCGTGTCCTGAACTTCAAGGCGGTTGGGATAAGTATTTACCATCGGTGGAATTCTCCTACAACAACAGCTTATCGTGCAAGTATAGGTGTGGCTCCATTCAAGCATTATATGGACGAAAATGTCGTTCTCTAATATGTTGGGATGAGGTGGGTGAAGCAACATTGTTGGGACCCGAAGTTAAGTACGTATGACTCACCGAAAAGATTCAAATGATTCGACAACGATACAAACGGACAAGATCGACAAAAGAGTTATGCGGATCTTCATCGAAAGGACGTGGAATTTAGTGTAGGGATCATGTATTGTTGCGAGTTGCTCCATGGAAGGGAGTTACAAGATTTGGGAAGAGAGGAAAGCTCAATCCACGATTTATCGGTCCATTTCAAATTCTTGACCGAGTAAGAAATGTAGCCTATAGACTTGCTACCTCCAAGTATGTCTCGTGTTCATAATGTGTTTCACATATCCGTATTTCAGAATATGTGAAAGACCCGAACCACGTTATAGAATTAGAATCGGACGAAATAAATAGAAGACTTAACGTATGAGGGAGGAGGTACCACAAGATCTTGGATAGGAAGGAGCATGTCCTACGCCAAGAAAGGTCATACCACAAGTTAAAGTTTTGTGGAGGAATCATGCTATAGAGGAAATGACCGGGAATTGAAACGGAAATGAAAGCGAGGTATCCTCACCTTTTCAAACACCAGTATCGTACGCCAATTTCGAGGACGAAATTTCATAAGGAGGGAGGTTGTAAGACCCCAACTTATTATTAATGAAATTTAATTTTCTATTTATTATTTTAAAATAGTAAGGTTGATTTGATTAATGTGGATAGTTAGGGGTAAAATACGCAAATACTTCAAAATAAGCAAGTGGTTATAAAATATTCATTGTTTGTTGGGAATATTCGTTTGGTCGTGGAATATTCTAAATGCTTGTGAAATATTCGACGCGACAGCAAAAAATTTTGTGTGGGCCCCATAACTGAAAAAGCGATTGGATGAAGAAAACGACAAATATAAGTGGTTTAAAAATAACTACAGTAGTTGTTACAAGTTAATACCGTTAAAATACCGGTGGTTAAAACACAAATAAGACACCGGTATTGCACCAATTATTGATTCTTACGTAAGAAAGCACTACTCAATAATGGTTACGTAATTACCGCTCGATTTTTATTGAGTTAATAATTGTCATATTGATATTTTATATTGTTGTTGTTTCAATAATTGTCATTACACAATATTTTTTCATTATCGAAGCAATAATTCATATTATCCGAATAATATTATTAGATAACATTATTGGCAATGTCTAGAAAGTTCGCTCTAAGGAGAGGTTTGGTCACCTAATCTGCGGCGCTACCAAGAAGGAGAAATTCTTATCGAAAGCCCTCTTCCTGAACCGCCTCATTGTCAATATCATGATTCTCAGTAATATTATTTGTGAATAATTAATTATTGATTCATATGATGAGGAAAATATTGATTTTATGTGGATATAGATGGAGAAAAATTTTAATGTGACAATTGTTGAAAATTGAAATTTTATCTTTTTCTCGATAAGATAATGTATTATTATATTTTAATAATATAATAATGGTGATATTTTTACAACGAATGTGGGATATATGAGTATACGAGGAGGAAGAGTATTTTTGTTGCAATAAATGTTTAAAACATGTTAAACATGCTCGGTGGACCCCATTTATCGACCGAAATTTGATTATAAACAATAAAATCGCTTTGCTTGTGGATTTCTTGGCCAATTTTATTTGGAATTTGGAAAAACTTTCTTCGCAAAGTTGTAGAGAATTGAATTTTCTATAAAAACTTGCGAGATTCGAATTTTCCGATGAAAGGGCTATTTATTATGAATTATTGAAGTTCAAGTTCAAAATAATTGATTTTTGGAAGTTTAAAATATTTAAAATTAGAAAACGTTTTTTTTCATTATGGTGTGTTACACATGTGGGTTGATTGAGCTGAATTCAGTTCTTGGAAGGTTAGGCGTAGAAAATTTTATTATAAATAATAATATTATATTAAATTTTCTACTTTGTGTTCTAAAGATTTTCCTATAAATAGGTGCTTAGGTTAGAATTGAAAATCACACCGTAAACTCAAGTTTTCTCTCTATATTATCGAGTTTATTCTTGTGAGTATTTTGAGTATAATTTGAGTATTGCTATTCTAAGGCAAGTTCAAGTCATAGCCTATATCCTGTGTTTCAATTTGTAGACTGATCTTTCGAGGTAAGGGATATTATTTTTTCAGAATGATATTATTTCTTCAATATCATTATGTTGAAATATTGATCTGAAGTTTTATCAAATTTAGAACTTTTGGTGTCTGAGTTACTATTCACGATACTCTGACTATTCACGATACTTACACTTATTCACGAATCACGACAACTACTATTCATCGAAAAATGAAAATTTTTCTTTCGGTCTAAAATATCTATTCGGATACTAGCTTTGATTGTATCCATGTTTTGATCATTCTTGAATTTTACACCACTGCGATTATTTTTGAGGTATTTTTGGACGTGAATAAAACAAAGTACTAATCCTTAATACTTAATCCTTGTCATTTTGTTTCACCGGATTCGCTTTTTAAAAATATTTTCATCATCTTCGCCTTAAATGATGATATTATGGAATATCTTTGGCCCGTAGTGCAAAGATGAATGATTTCGAAGAATATCTTTGGCTCAGAGTGCAAAGATGAACAGTGTTTAGATGAACACTGACCCAATCGATGAATATCTTTGGCCCAGTAGTGCAAAAAAGATGAATATGTGATTCCGTATATATATTGATTGATGTTACAGGATAAAAGATAGACGATGAACTTTTAAATTTATACATGGAAGGTAGTAGTTTGCATTCTCTACTTAACTCTTCTAATGAATTATTATTTTCACTGCGAATATTGATTTAAAATTTGTTGTCTATCAGATTCTATTAGATTTTTCCCCGTTGAAGACTAACGATAATTTGTCAGATATTATCTTTGTCATAATATTCTTTATCGAGCTAGTTGAGCTCACCCTTTTCCTTTTGTTCCATTTTTCTCGGGGAGGCGAGAATATAAGCGAGTACGAAGCCTGGGTATGGAATGAAGGTTCTAGAGAGAGTTGTTTAGTAGTCCTCACCATTTTGTAAAATAATGTATCAATAAATGTGATGAGGATTTATTTGAGTATAGATATTGTCTGAAGATAATATTTGTATTTAAACTCACGCTTTACTGTTGTAATAATAAAGTTGTAGTTGTTTCATGTACCACGTATTGACAACTCGTAATGGGTGATGTATACCTATTTTGGGGCGCCATAGTTGGTATCGTAGCTTAGGATATGATCTTTGGCGGAGATTGGGGAATAGAACTAGAGGGAGAGACGAGTAAATCCTTCGCTAAGTGTGTCCTACCTAAGCTTATTTGTTAGTTGGTCAAGATATAGGGATATTATGTGATATATTGATTTCCTTAATTTACCCTTGTTTTATGACATGTATTTGAGAAATGTCGAATCGAGAATATTAACAATGGAAATGAGACCGTGGAGACGCTCAGTACTCACCAATGAGGAGAACGTGCAACAAGTCGGGCAATGTTCCTCCCGTGAACAACACCATTGAGCGAGATGATGAACGAGGGGATGTTTAGAAGTTTTTTACTGCTTCATGCAAAATCGCATTTAGGAGACTCGTGTTCAAAATACAGAGGAAAAGATAGCAATTCACGGGTTGTCACAACCAAGCAGCTCAAAGAGTTGGAACCACCGAATTTAAGGGAAAGCCGATCCGATCACGGCGGAAACATGGGTCAAGCAAATTACCAAGATATTCGATGTCTTGGGATGCGGAGAAATGAAGGTTCCATTCGCCACCTTTATGTTCCGTGGTGAGGCGTACTCATCGGTGGGAGTCTCAGAAGCGCACTCCATCCAAATTGCACTCAAAGATGTCTTGGGAGACGTTTCAGAAAACTATTTAATGACAAATACTTTCCCGAAAGTGTTCATCTATATGAAGGAAGTGGAGTTCATCGATTGAACAAAACAACACGACGGTGTCTCAAAGACGAGGCAAAGTTTGCAGAGTTATCCGTGGTTGTACCTCATTTGGTGGAGAATGAGGAACGATGACGTGGATGTTTCTTAGAGGTTTGAAACTTCGACATACGCCAAGATCTCATTTCTCATAAATTTTCTCTTTATTCGACATGTTGTAAATAGGCTCAATTATTAGAGCGAGATAACGAGTAATGCTCAACCGAGGGACCACAACCGTGATCGTACCGAGATATAGTCAACAATGTAATAATGATAACCAAATGGAGAAAGAAAAAGACGGATAAAAATGGTAACCACTCCGGTGGTAATCATGGCCATGAAAATAGAAGAAGCGAGTCGAGGAGATTTTAAAAGAGGAGATTTAACAACGACCATGTATGAAGAAGACGCATAAAGGTCAAAAAGAATCGGTTCTAAGGGAGGAGAACGACCACCCATTATATGCTACAAATGCGGGAAAAGAGGGACATATCACCAAACCGCCCACAACAGCCAAGGTATGCTATAATTGTGGAAAGGAAGGACATATCGCTTCGAGATTAGACAAGAGTGAAACCTAGTTCAATGGGACGGTGACTCAAAATATCGTCCCCAAAAGTCAAAGTCAAAGATTCCGGAAGAGCGTTTGTCATAGATCGGTCATAATGCGAGGAACCCAAACGAGGTGATCACGGGTAAGCTATTTATAAATTCTTGCGAAGTTTATACCTTACTTGATAATTTGGCATACCCATTCATTTATCTCTCCTGCATGTGCTCAACGCTTAAACTTGACTCGAGAAATTAGACTTTGACCTATCTCGTGGAAACTCCGTTAGAGAAACTTTCATCACATCCACTTGCTTATAAATCTTGTTTGATTCAAGTTGGCACCATCACCTTACCGTTGACCTTATCTCTTTAAAGATACTTGCTTTTGATGTGATTTTAGGGATTGATTGGTTAACTACTCATCATGCCAAAATTGATTGTTTTCGTAAGGTTGTTAGTTTTCATATTCCCAACCAACCCGTTGTATTTAATTCAAGCAACTAAACCATTAAAATCAATCACTATCATATCTAATCATAAAGCTATTCGCTTATTAAAAAATGGATGTCAATCTTTCTTAGCCCATGTTATGGATTTGAATAAAGACACGCCAAATTTGAATAATATTCTGTTTGTTATCGACTTTCCCGACGTATTTCTGAAGAACTTCCTGGCCTACCCCCGTAACGTGAAGTTGAATTCTTTATTGATCTTGAACTGGTACAAAGCCCATTTCTAAAACCCCATATCGAATGGCTCCTATTGAACTTCAGAGTTAAAGGTCCAACTACGAGAATTGTTGGACATCGGTTTTATTCGGCCCCAAGACATCTCCTCGGGGTGCTCTGCTTTATTCAGTAAAGAAGAAAGACGGAGTATGCGACTTTCAGATTGACTATCGAAATTGAACCATGTCACCATCAAGAATAGGTATCCTCTACCTCGTATTGATGACTTGTTTGACCAATTGCAAGGGGCACAATTCTTTTCAAAATCGATCTTCGCTCGGATATCATCACCAAGATTAGAATCGAGGATATTCCAAAGACCGCCTTGTAACTCCTGGTATGGGCATTATGAATTCTTAGTCATGTCTTTCTGGACTAACTAATGCTCCTGCGGCTTTCATGGATATGATGAACCGAGTATTCAAGGAATATTTGGATCAATTCGTTGTTGTCTTTATTGATGACATCCTCATATATTCCAAAAGTCGTGAAGATCATGAGCACCATTTGAAGTCGGTACTCCAAAGGCTTCGTGAAAACCAACTATATGCCAAATTGAAGAAATGCGAGTTCGCTTGAGGAAGTAGCATTCCTTGGGCACGCAGTGTCGAAACATGGAGTATCCGTTGATCCGGCCAAGATTGAAGCAATAAAGTTGGGAGCAACCAAGTCGGTGGTGATCAAGACACGTAGCTTTTTTGGGCTTAAATTTGGTTATTATCGAGATTCGTGGAAGGGTTTTCTCGAATCGCTACTCCATTAACTCAATTAACTCGGAAGGATACAAAATTCCTTTGGAGCGAAGAATGCGAGAAGAGTTTCCAAGAGCTTAAGAGGAGACTTATTTCTAAGACTGTTCTAACAATACCATCCGGTTCGGATGGATTTGTTATCTCAAATGATGCTTCGTGCAAAGGGTTAGGATGTGTTCTCATGCAACGTGGGAAAGTCATAGCCTATGCCTCGTGACAACTTAAAGAGTATGAGAGGAATTATCCTACTCATGATCTAGAGTTAGCGCAATCGTTTTCTGCGCTAAAGATATGGAGGCACTATCTATATGGGGAGAAAGTGGAGATATATTCTGACCCATAAAAGCCTTAAATATTTCTTCACTAAAAAAAACTCAACATGCGGCAATGACGTTGGCTCGAGCTATTGAAAGACTACGACCACACTATTCAATACCATCCCGAAAAGCTAACGTGGTAGCCGACGCGTTGAAAGTGAAGATCATATGCGGAACGAAAAGTGATGATGTCAAGTACACGACAGAGCCAACTTTAATAGAAAAATTTAAGGTTGCTCAAGCCACCAATCTTTGAAATGATGCGTATGAAGAAGAAAGTACAAGAAGGAGCTATTCCTAAGTGAGAATTGATGAAGAAGGAATACTTGAGTCCACTCTAGACTTTGTGTTCCTAACGACTGATTTGAAGTACAAGATTATGATGGAGGCACACAATACACCATTTGCAATCCATCCTGGAAGTACTAAAATGTATCGTGATCTTCGACATACATTTTGTGGAACAATATGAAGAGAGAGATTGCAAAGTTTATCTCGATGTGTTTAACTTGCCAACGTAAAGGCGGAGCATCTAGTACCTAAGGGTCCATTGCAACCACTTGAGATTCCGAAATGGAAGTGGGAACACATTACCATGGATTTCATTCACGGTCTTCCTACGGCTTTCTCAAGGCATCAATGCTATTTGGGTTATTGTTGATAGATTAACCAAGTCTCGCTTCATTTCTTGCCGATCACGGAGACTTATTCCTCGAACGCCTTGCTAGTATGTGACGTGAATGAAATTGTGAGGTTGCATGGCATGCCAGTATCCATAGTTTCGGATCGTGACCCAAGATTCACTTCAAGATTTTGGGTTAGCTTGCAAAAAGCTATGGGCACGGATTTGCGATTTAGTTCGCATACCATCCCCAAACGGACGGACAATCGAGAGGACTATTCAAACTCTTGAAGATTTATTAAGACTCTGTGTCCTAGACTTCAAGGGCGCTTAGGATAAGTATTTACCATTGGTGGAATTCTCCTACAACAACAGCTTATCGTGCAAGTATAGGTGTGGCTCCATTCAAGCATTATATGGACGAAAAATGTCGTTTCTCTTATATGTTGGGATGAGGTGGGTGAAGCAACATTGTTGGGACCCGAGTTAAGACGTATGATCACCAAAAGATTCAAATGATTCGACAACGATACAAAAGCGGCACAAGATCGACAAAAAGAGTTATGCGGATCTTCATCGAAAGGACGTGGAATTTAGTGTAGGGATCATGTATTGTTGCGAGTTGCTCCATGGAAGGGAGTTACAAGATTTGGGAAGAGAGGAAAGCTCAATCCACGATTTATCGGTCCATTTCAAATTCTTGACCGAGTAAGAAATGTAGCCTATAGACTTGCGTTACCTCCAAGTATATCTCGTGTTCATAATGTGTTTCACATATCTCGTATTTCAGAAATATGTGAAAGACCCGAACCACGTTATAAATTAAACCTGGACGAAATAGCCAAGACTTAACGTATGAGGAGGTACCCAAGATCTTGGATAGGAAGGAGCATGTCCTACGCTAAGAAAGGTCATACCACAAGTTAAAGTTTTGTGGAGGAATCATGCTATAGAGGAAATGACCGGAATTGGAAACTAAATGAAAGCGAGGTATCCTCACCTTTTCAAACACTGTGTACGTCACGTCCAATTTCGAGGACAAAATTTCATAAGGAGGGAGGTTGTAAGACCCCAACTTATTATTAATGAAATTTAATTTTCTATTTATTATTTTAAAATAGTAAGGGTTGATTTGATTAATGTGAATAGTTAGGGGTAAAATACGCAAATACTTCAAAATAAGCAAGTGGTTATAAAATATTCATTGTTGTTTGGGAATATTCGTTTTGGTCGTGGAATATTCGTCATCGCTCGGGAATATTCGCATTTATGCGGCCAATGACCATGTGTGTGGCCCCATAACTGAAAAGCGATTAGATGAAGAAAACGACAAATATAAGTGGTTTAAAAATAATCTACAGAGTTATATCACAGATTATCTTGTTAAAATACTCTTATGGTTAAAACACAAGAAGACACCTGTATTGCACCAATTATTGATTCTTACGTGAAGAAGGCACTACTCAATAATGGTTACGGTAATTACCGCTCAAAGATTTTATTGAGTTAATAATTGCTGCGTTGATATTTTATATTCTTGTTGTTGTTTCAATAATTGTCATTACACAATATTTTTCATTATCGAAGCAATAATTCATATTATCCTAATAATATTATTAGATAACATTATTGGCAATGTCTAGAAAGTTCTGCTACAGGAGAGGTTTGGTCACCTAATCAATTACTAAGAAGAAGAGAGAAATTCTTATCGAAAGCCCTCTTTCCTGAACCGCCGTTGTCAATATTGTGATTATGTAATATTATTTGTGAATAATTAATTATTGATTCATATGATGAGGAAAATATTGATTTTATGTGGATATAGATGGAGAAAAATTTTAATGTGACAATTGTTGAAAATTGAAATTTTATCTCTTTTCTAATAAGATAATGTATTATTATATTTTAATAATATAATAATGGTGATATTTTTACAACGAATATGGGATATATGAGTATACGAGGAGGAAGAGTATTTTTTGTTGCAATAAATGTTTAAAACATGTTAAACATGTCTGTGGACCCCATTTATCGATCGAAATTTGATTATAAATTGTAAAATCGCCCGTTTGTGGATTTTGGTCAATTTCTATTTGGAATTTGGAAAAACTTTCTTCTGCAAAGTTGTAGAGAATTGAATTTCCTATAAAAACTCGCGAGATTCGAATTTTCTGATGAAAGGGCTATTTATTATGAATTATTGAAGTTCCGAAACTCCGAAATAATTGATTTTTGGAAGTTTAAAATATTTAAAATTAGAAAAACGTTTTTTTCATTATGGTGTGTTACACATGTGGGTTGAATGAGCTGAATTCAGTTCTTGGAAGGTTGGCGTAGGAAATTTTATTATAAATAATAATATTATATTAAATTTTCTACTTTGGTGTTCTAAGCATTTTCCTATAAATAGGGTGCTTAGGTTAGAATTGAAAATCACACCAGAAACTGAAGTTTTCTCTCTCTATATTATCGAGCGTATTCTTGTGAGTATTTTGAGTATAATTTGAGTATTGCTATTCTGCAAAAGTTCAAGTCATAGCCTATATCCTGTTTTAAATTTAAAGATCGATCTTTCGAGGTAAGGGATATTATTTTTTTCAGTAATGATATTATTTCTTCAATATCATTATGTTGAAATATTGATCTGAAGTTTTTATCAAATTTAAACTTTTGGTGTCTGAGTTACTTATTCACGATACTACGGCACTATTCACGATATATCGACACTATTCACGAATCTGGCACTATTCATCGAAAAATGAAAATTTTTCTTTTCATTCAAAATATCTATTCGGATACTAGCTTTGATTGTATCCATGTTTTGATCATTCTTGAATTTTACACCACTATGATTATTTTGAGGTATTTTTGACGTGAATAAAAAAACAAAGTACGAATCCTTAATCCTTAATCCTTGTCATTTTGTTTCACCGGATTCGCTTCTTTAAAAATATTTTCATCATCTTGATCTTAAATGATGATATTATGGAATATCTTTGGCCCGTAGTGCAAAGATGAATGATTTTGAAGAATATCTTTGGCTGTAGTGCAAAAGATGAACAGTGTTTAGATGAACACGACCAATCGATGAATATCTTTGGCAGTAGTGCAAAGATGAATATGTGATTCCGATATATATTGATTGATGTTATAGGGATAAAAGATAGATTTATGAACTTTTAAATTCATACATGGAAGGTAGTAGTTTGCATTCTCTACTTAACTCTTCTAATGAATTATTATTTCATCTGCGAATATTGATTTAAAATTTGTTGTCTATCAGATTCTATTAGATTTTTCCCTGTTGAAGACTAACGATAATTTGTTGTATATTATCTTAGTCATAATATTCTTTATTGAGCTAGTTGAGCTCACCTTTTCCTTTTTTGTTCCATTTTTCTCTCAGAGGCGAGAATATAGCGAGTACGAAGCCTGGGGTATGGAATGAAGGTTCTAGAGAGAGTTGTTTAGTAGTCCTCACCATTTTGTAAAATAATGTATCAATAAATGTGATGAGGATTTATTTGAGTATAGATATTGTCTGAAGATAATATTTGTATTTAAACTCACGCTTTCTTTGTTGTAATAATAAAGTTGTAGTTGTTTCGTACTACATGTATCGACATCTCGTAATGGGTGATGTATACCTATTTTGGGGCGCCATGAAATATATTATATTTTATTATGCATAATGTTTGCATAAGTGCCTGCGTAGATAGTGTTTCAGATAGTAAAATCTTTTTAAAGTTATTCATTTTATTAGATTATAAATAGAATATATTATATTTTATTATAAACCAATACGGACCGTCCGCTTAAAGTAAATCGATCTCGACCGCTCATGGATTGGTTACTTATTCACCCATTCTTCTATAAATAAGCTCATTCCTTCATTATTTCTTACGAATTCAATTGAAACTCTAGAGAGAGAAACCGTAGAGAGAATTATTCTTCTATCTTGAAAGCGTATTTCTTTAGCGTTTAAGAAAGCTTTGAAGCGTAGTGCAAGTTTCTTCAAGTATATCCCCGCCTCACCGTTGAAAGTACTCTTCTTTATAAGGTAAGGGTATTATTTTTTCATATTCATGAAGAGAACTTCATTATTCCAGGTCTTTATTATTCATTGGAATAACTTGTATACGCTGGCTCTACCCTATACTTGGTGAAATTCTTACATTATTCCATTATTTATTATTCTGCTGAATAACTCATATGCATCAAGCACCGCATACATAGTGAAATTCTCATTATTATTCCATTCTTTATTATTCATTGGAATATCCTCACATCACATGCGTTTTCGGCGGGACCGGTTCCGCTCTTTATTATTCTCGCTGGAATATCCTGCATCATGCATTTTACGCCGGACCGGTTCCGTTATTTATTATTCTGCTGAATAACTTTTATTCATGCAAGTACCGCATACATGGTAAAAATTCATTATGATTACATTCTTTATTATTATTGCTCAATATCCCGTCAATGCGCTTTCTGTTGGACTTGGTTCCGCTTTTTATTATTCTATTGGAATATCCTCGTCTGCATGCGTTTCTGGGACCTGGTTCTGTTATTTATTATTCCGCTGAATAACTTTTGTTTATCTGGCACCGCATGTATGGTGATTTCGTTGTTATTCCATTCTTTATTATTCTCGTTAGAATATCCCGCTTGGTCATGTATTATGCCCGACTTCGGTTCCGTTATTTATTATTCCATTGAATAACTTGTCCATGCAAGCACCGCATGCACGGTGATTTCTTTTGTTATTCCATTCTTTATTATACTCAGTTGGTTAAAGTTTTGACTTTTATACTCCATGAAATTAGTGGAATATCCTGGATATTTGCGCTTCATCTAATATCTTTTCATGGAAATATTCTTTTGAGCATTCTTGAATTTTACTCTACAAAGAAGTATCATGTTGATAATTTGGAAGTTATTAGTTCCTGAATAAATTAATTCTTGAACTTGTTTTATTGAATTCTTATATCATTGTCATCATATTTTGTTGAAAGTCATCCGTGGCCTGTAGTGCATAGATGGACTTGGTATGATTATGACCAGGGATTATTCGGTGTAATCATGACCGTAATGTTACAAATGATGTGGTAAAAGTCCTCATTGGCCGTAGTGCATTGATGGACCGCTTGTTGGCATGATCATGACCATTAATGAATACACAAATATCCTTGGCCCGTAGTGTAATGGATAAATTTGTGGTCGTGACTCTAATGAATATCCTCGTCCGTAGTCAAGGTGGATGATGTGGATTATTTATTAAGTCGAGTCTCAAATGATAAAAGTGATGAAAACCTTTTAAATCATAAAAGATAGTAGATTTTATTCTCTACTTGACTCTTTTAATAGATTGCATGTTCCGCTGCAGTTAAACTTGATGTCTATTGTATTTATCAGTTTAACACTGTTGAAGAGATAATTTATTCTGCATTATCTTAGTCATAATATTTCTTACTGGGCTAGTTGAGCTCACCCTTTCTTTTACTGTTCTCTTCAGGAAATGAGAACGTAGCCGGGACTAGTCGGGAAACGGAGTGACGGTCCGAGATGGTGTTTTAGTAGTCCTCACTATTCTGTTAAATAGTGTGATAATAAATGTAATGAGGACTAAATTGAGTGTGGATATTGTCTAGATGACAATATTTGTATTAAAATTCATAGCATGTATTTTGTAGTATTTTACACGACTGTTGTATAATTAGGTTGTATTTGAATTTTGTACCATATATTTGGCGACTCAAGATAGGTGATGTATACCTATTTTGGGGGCGTCACATTTAAGGTGTAAGGAGGTTCGGGTGGACTTGCCTACCATTCGATGGTAATTAATTGTTATGGAGTTTTTATGGTGTTCGGAGGTTCGGGTGGAATTATTCGTCTTAAAGATGGCGAATTCATTTATTATAGATCTGTCTCACACTTCGGTAACGAATAAGTATTGTATTACTTTATTACCTGATTTTTTTTGAAGTGTTGAGTTCGGATTGTGTTATTGCTTAAATCTTATTTGTTATATTGTTTACTTAATTATTGACTAACAGTTTAAGTTAAGTTTAAAAGAAGCTTGTACATTTTTCAAGTTGATTGATGGTGAATTATTGACAAGAAATGATCTTAAAGGAGTAATAAGGAACGAAGTTGATATTTCATTAATATAATATTGTTTACAAAAAAGATAAAATTTTTTACAATAAGTTTTAAGGCTAAGGGAAGGAGAGGTCATCTTTAGGCCTCATTATCATCATCGCTTTCAGAAGAATCCAGAAGAGCCGGATCAACCTTGACCGCGACAAACTTTGCCTTGCCTCTGCTTCGGCAGATTTCGTATCCTTCAGTATACATATGAACGATGTCATCATTCAATTCTTCAGATTTTCGGTAATCTTCTTGGATTTGCTTCTGAAGTTCTTCGGTCAAAGGTGGACCTAGATCTCTAAGGGCCCGAAGCTCTCGAAGCTCCTCTTCAAGCTTTTGGCGCTTCTTCAGATGTCGTGATTCTTTAGCCTCGATCTCATTGAGTTGTGTTGCTAGGCTCTGGTTGGACTTGGCAAGAGCTTCATTTTTCTGAACTAGGATTTCATTCCTCTGAACTAAGTCCACGTTCATATCTTGCTCGGTGATCAACCTTGTTCTTCTCTAGTTGTTCTTTAGCCATGTCAAGATCCTTTCGGAGGCATTCATTATTGAAGAGAGCAGTGTCGATATTACTTCTCTCCTTGGCTAAAGCCGACTTCAGAATAACGTTCTCTTTTCAGGCGGCGTCCTCTTCAGCTTCAACTTCTTTATATTTTTGATGGAGGCGCCCGATGACAGCGTTTGCCTACAAATATTCAGAGTTAATCAGTTAATATCAGATGGATATACATAATCTCAAGAAGACAAGTTTTAAATAACTTACTTTGGCTTGATATTTCATTCCTTCATCGACCAAGTCCATGATGGAACTATTACCGAAGCGGTGATCGTCAGTATCACGAACGAAGGCGTTGTATAGTTGAAAGGGGAAATTTTCATTGAAGTCCGGCCACAGTGTGGGAGAAGCCACAACTTCTGGCCTATATAGCTTCAGAGTAAGAAGGTCTTGGTGGAGAGGGTATGGGTTGTTCGGAAGGCGGCGGTGGTTGAATATAGGCAGTTTTGGGTGGTGGTGGTTGAGTAGGTGCAGCTTCAAGGATTGGTTCTGCTTGGTCGATTGAAGAATGTTTTCTTTTTTGAACCAGTGTTGGAACTGGATCAGCTTGTTCCTAAGGTTCGTCTTCAGAAACGTTGATCTCTACCGGGATTGTGGGTGGTTGAGAGGCTTTGGTGGAAGGCACTCAAAGTTCTACGGCAGATAGGGGGGTTACTTTGATTTTTCTTTTTTTGATACGAAGGACTCGAGTCCGTTCGTCCAAAGGCATGTCAAGGAGACTCTTGTTGAAAGGTGGAGGAGGAATATGTTTGGCTTTTTTGGCAGCTCGCTTCTTTCGGCGAGGTTGGTTATGATCTTCTGTAGTCGTGGGTTTGGCGATTTGTGCTTCAGCAACTTGTGGCTCAGGAATTGAAGGTTCATCATCTTAGGGTTCGGTGGGGGTTTCACCATCCTTGGCAGATAGGAAGATTTCAAGATCTCTTCGGTCTGAAGAGGTCGGCTTAATCAGAGATACTGCAAAGGATATGAGGCAATAAATTAGAACCAATATTATTGAAGATTTCAAAAATTGCACAATAAGAGAGTTCGGGACTTACATTTGTGATCATATAACCCTCCTTGCTTGGTAAGGAGTCTAAAGCTCCATTCCTTCCTCGAAAAATTCTCCAAAAGAGTTATTATCTCACTTACCCGTTCTTCGAAAATATCCCCAACATCTGTAGATAGTTTTTCAACAGTAGTCCAGTTTGGGAGGGAGGATATTTCTGGTCCTTTGACAAATAGCCACTCCTTATGCCATCCTTTGTTTCTTGAAGGAGTGCTTATCAAGGAGCGTCTTTCAAATTTCTCGCCAGCCTTCGGGGATTGCTTACTTAGGGCTTTGAATCTCTTTTCATGAGATCAGCCAGCATAGTAGACAAAAAAGAAGAAGTCAAGGGTAGTTGTAACCCTTACCTCATGACAGAAGGTAATAAAAGCCATAATATGTATATAGGAGTTGGGGACGAGTTGGGCGAATCCGACCTCAACAAACCCTACGAGGGTAATAAGGAAGGCATGGAGGGGAAAACGAATCCCTTTCTCTAAGAGGGTGAGTGGAATAGCAATCCAACCCTCCGGTCTTTGGTATATTCTTTCGGTAGAAGAGGGTTGTCTCAAGTGATGAGTTTCTGGGATTTGATATTACTGTCTGATGTTTCGAATATCTTTTTCAGAGAGGATGGAAGGAGTGTTGGCATGGGGAAATTGTTCTTCGTTCTTGAAGAATTCAGTAGGATTTGAAACGGGCTTCAGAGGTGGATTTTTCTTGCTTGGAGTAACAGTGGATTTGGGGTTTGACCCCGAAGCCATTTTAGTTGGGGATTGAGATGGTGGAATGGCAGCGATTGGAGTAACGGAGAGAGGAACCTCCTTGCCGGAATCATGAGAAGCCATGAATAGCGATATGCAGAGAGAAGGAAGTCTAGGAAGAAGAAAGCAAGAGACGTCTGAAATTTGAATTGGCAGGTAAAACTGTCAAATTTGGGGGAAAAGGGTTTTTATAGTAGATGTCCTTTCAGTTATTCACCAAGCACGAGGTCGGCGCATTTAATGTGGGCAGTGATGGTGAATTTAAAGAGGTATTAACTAGAATGGGCTTCTCAATTGGACTTCCGGTCTTAATTTATCTTACTATTTGAGATTTATTTGATGGGCCTCGGTTAGTTTTATATTGGGCCTCTTTTGGTCTTATCATATTTTCTTATATCTTGGGCCATTTATGCTCTTCTATTAAACAGTTTGTTTAATAAAAGACTAGGGGGCAATGTTGGGCCATGATATTTTATGCATAGTGGGCCGGACCATTGGGCCAAGATGTTGGGCTATTTCTGTTGGGTTCTGAAATTATTGGGCCGGTTCATTGGGCCGAACCGTTGGGAAAATAATATTTATATACGGGCTTTGACCGGTGATGATGACAAAGATAACGGTTGACTGTGATACCTGTAATGCATTAATGTGGATGGGACCTAGTCGGCCGGCAGTGGGCAATAGTGATGGGATCAGCAGGTAAGCTACCTGCAGTGAGATGGTGTCAAGAGGGTCGGTGGCATGCAAAACCGAAGATTGAGTATATGAGGACCGAATACAACATAAAGGATGTAACTGATATTTTCTCTTATCAAAACACTAGAGCTATTATCCTCCATTGTTATTCTTGTATCTGTCTATACTGACTCTCACGCCAGAGCTATGACGCCCCCAAAACAGGTATACATCACCCATCTTGAGTCGCCAAATACATGGTACAAAATTTAAATACAATTTAATAATGCAATTGTCGTGTAAAATACGACAAAACATAAACTAAAAGTTTTAATAAGAATATTGTCATCGAGACAATATCCACACTCAATGGAGTCCTCATTACATTTATTATCACACTATTTAACAGAATAGTGGGACTACTAATGCTATCATCTGGACCGTCACTCCGTTCCCCGACTTGTCCCAGCTATATTCTCATTTCTTGAAGAGAACAGTGAAAGAAAGGGTGAGCTCAACTAGCCCAGTAAGAAATATGACTAAGATAATGCAAAATAAATTATCCTTAGCCTTCAATAGTATAACTACTGATAGAATATAATAGACAATAAGTTTTAGATCAACAACTGCAGCGGAATAAGCAATCCATTAGAAGAGTCAAGTAGAGCATACAATCTACTATCTTCTATGATTTAAAAGTTTTTCATCAACTTTATCATTTGAGACTCACTTTAATAAATAAAATCAAATCATCCCCGCACTACGGCCAAGGATATTCATGTAATCATCAATGGTCATGATTATACCGAATAATCCTCGATCATAATCATACCAACAACTCGTCTCGATGAACTACAGCCAATGAGGACTTTCACCACATCATTCGTCACATTATGGTCATGATTATACCGATAAATTAATCATAAAGATTTATAATTTAATTTATCACAATATAAGCATATGAGGATGATGACAATGACATAATAATTCAATAAAACAAGTTCAAGGATAAATTTTAAAGATTTATAATTTAATTTATCCGAAATCAATAACGCCCAAATTGCAACATGATAGTAGAGTAAAATTTAAGAATAATATTCATGTACCAAAAATAATTTGGACAGAAAAGAAATATATTTTTCGGGTGAATAGTACCCCGTGAATAGTACTTCGGGAATAGTACCCCGTGAATAGTATCTCGACACGAAAAGTGTCCCGAATACTCGAGCGAATGATACTAGAGTGAATAGTAATCGGGTGAATAGTAACCCATGAATAATAACTCATGAATAGTACTCCAACACGAAAAGTGTCCCGAATACCCGAGTGAATAATACAAGAGTGAATAGTAACCTGGTGAATAGTAACTTGTGAATAGTACTCCTGCACAAAAAGTGCCCCGAATACCTGAGTGAATAATACTAGTGTGAATAGTAACTGGGTGAATAGTAACCCATAAATAGTAACTCGTAAAAGAAAAATACCAAAGAAAATGATATTCCATGACGAGTACAAAAGAAATAATATCTCATACATGTATAATAGAATATACGAAACTGCAAATGGATTTTCACTCGCCATATGGTAATCCACGTATACAGATCATTTCCACAATTTAATAAAGAATGAATACAAAGGATCATTCACCATGCATGCAGAATCCACATGTATAAAAGTTATTCCAACAAAATAATAAAGAATGGAATAATGTAAGAATTCACTATGCATGCGATAAACCGCACAAACAAAAGTTATTCCCAATGTAATAATAAAGAATGGAACCAGTCATGAAAGTAATCCGCATGACATAGATATTCCAATGTAATAATAAAGAATGGAATAACAATAGAATTCACCGGGCACGCGATAGATCGCATGTATGTGTTATTCCAATGTAATAATAAAGAATGGAACCAGTCATGCGTAATTCGCACGCATGTAATATTTCAAATGTAATAATAAATAATGGAATAAAAATGAATTCACCAGCACGCGATAGATCAAGACAAACATGTGTTATTCCAATGTAATAATAAAGAATGAAATAATGTAAGAATTTCACCACGTATGCGGTATAGATTGCATGTACAAAGTTATTCCAACATAATAATAAAGAATGGAATAACAACCCTTACGAGTATTGAAAGAAAATAACTCTCTTCATGAATACGAAAGAATAATACCCCTTACGAATACAACAAATAATATCCCTTACCTCAAAAGAAGACCGATAATTGGAATAGTGAGGTAAGAAACTTCTTCTTCTTTCTCTCTATAATTTCTCTATAATAATTACTCTATAGCTTTAGTGAATTGGTGAGAAATGAAGGAAGAATGAGCTTCTATTTATAGGAAAATATAGTTTCGATAATTGCACGTTTTGGGGCTCAAAATAGTATAATATAATACCTTCCTCTTTTCCTTCATTTTTAATTTAGTCCTCGCAAGTATTATCAAACTTGCACCATCTCCCTAATAGTAAATCATTTGAATCAATAGTAAATCATGTGAATCAATAGTTCTGTATATGTGAAAATACTGAATTACAAGATAAGACCTCCATCTATACCTCTATTTTTAACTTAGTCATGCAAGTATTATCAATCTTGCACCAACTCCCCTAATAGTAAATGAATGTGAATCAATAGCACACACATATGAACAAATAGTTATAATTATATGAATCGATAGCAATTAATTGCTCATTTATCCTAAGTTAAATGTTGATTTTCACTAACACTAATAATTCCAACATAATGGAACTATCAATTTCATCTCTAATCAACACGAACTTATTCATCATTAATATTATAACTCACAATATTTAACAACCAGTGTCATTCCTGTGAAAGAGGGGGCTTTCCGATAAGGATTTCTCCTTATTAGGCCAAGAATTAGGTGATCAAACATCTCCTCGATGTAACTTCTAGACATTGTCAATATTGTAAATAATAATATGAATAACTTTGTCATCTCAATTATTGATTTAATAATATAAAATATTATAACAATAATTGAATAAAACTAAGTGACTTTTCACGTAAACATCAATAATCAATACCGTGTGCTATTATGCAACCACGCCAGACATCGTACTTTTACTACTAAGGGTAGTTCAACAGCTTTTAACGATAAAATTTCCGTTATTTTTATAAAAAGATAATTACGCTATTTTCTAACTACGACAATACTTCCGTTAGGGGTCCACTAATGATTGTGTCGTCGCATTTAATATTCCCCGTTAAAACGAATATTCCCTCACCAATCAAATAACAACTTGCTTACTTTGCAAAATTTATAAATATTACCCACAACTATAACATTATATCAAATCCACACCATAATATTCAAAAAAATATTTCGAGAAATTTAAATCTTTATTCATAAAATTTGGGATCTCACAATCTCCCCTCCTTATGGAATTTTGCCCTCAAAATTTACGTACGTACCTGGTATGCCGAAAAGGTGAGGATACCTTGACTTCATTTCATATTCCAACTCTTGAGGTATAACCTTTGAGTGTCGAATATGATCCTTCTTTTCCAAGATTTTAACACATATCTCCTCATACGTTAAATCTTTTGATATCTCATCTAGTTCTAATTTAATAATGTGGTTCGGGTCATCCACATATTTACGTAACATCGATACGTGAAAAACGTTATGAACACGTGACATACTTGGCAGTAAAATGAGTCTATAGGCCACAGTTCCTACTCGATCGAGAATTTCAAATGGGCCAATTAAATCGAGGGTTGAGATTTCCTTTATTCATCGACTCTTACTTTTAGAATAACGCCTTCTTGAACCTTCTTCTTCATATTCATCAGCTCCAGGTGTGTAGTTTGAGCGGCTTTAACTTTATCGATTAAAGTCGATTTTAATCGTATATTCGTTATCTTCACGTGGGTCCTTAGAGTCTTTAACTCTATCTTCATCATTTGTAAGTTATACTTAAATGGGTTTTTGTGTTAACAACATCGCACTCAGAACGCATACGATCTTCTACTCAACGCCCGCCTACCACGCTCGCTTCTTCCACGATGATATTGAATGGTATAGTCGTAATCTTCAATGTTTCCGAGCCAACGTCTTTGGCGCGTTATACGCTCATTTTGGTCAAGAAATATTTAAGGGTTTTAGAAATGGGTTTTGTACTGGGGTCAATACAAAATTCGATTTCACGCTACGGGGTAAGCTAAGAAGTCTTCAAGAATACGCCAGGAAATTTATTAACAATAGAAATATCATTCAAAACTTTGACTCTCATCCCAATACTTGGATAGCATGTCACATTGATACCTATCAACTTGCCACCGTTATTCACAACATCCCCTATGGAAAGTTCGGCTTCGGTGTATTCCACACAAGGAAGTCACCAGCGAAAGGCTCGGGGCTCTTTACTTATGGCTTGATATAACAGTGATTAACTTTAGTGGTTTGGTTGCTTGAATTCGCATGATAGGTTGGTTAAGAATATGAAAGCTAACAACCTTACGAAAAGCATGATGAGTAATTAACCAATCGATTCCTAAAATCACATCAAAGACAAGTATTTTCAAAGAGATAAGATCTACAGGTAACGTGAAAGTGTCGATTTAAATCAAACAAGATTTATAAACAGTGGAGATAACAAAGGTTTCTCCTAACGGAGTTTCAACCAATAAGTCAAAGTCTTATTTTTCCAGAGTCAAATTTAAACGTTGAGCGCAAGCAAGAGAGATAAAAGAATGGGTTGAACCAAAGATTCAATAAGGCATGTACTTTCGCAAGAATTTATAATTAACTAACTCGTGCTAACTTCGTTCGGTTTACTCGCTTTTTGAGAAGTCACGAAAACGCTTTCTTCTGAAACCACCGACTTTGTTTTGTCCAGATCCGCTTTGGTGCCACCATCCCAAATTGGACATGATTTCGCCACAGACAAAATCGAGCTATGTGGACCGCTCTTTTCCACAACTAAAACATACCTTGGAAGGTCAGTGACAGCTTTGACTTATGTGTGACGCCCCCAAAATGTATACATCACCCATCTCAGAGTCGCCAAATACATGGTACAAAAAATTCAAATACAACTTAATTATACAACAATCGTGTAAAATACGACAAAACATAATCTAAAAGTTTTAATAAGAATATTGTCATCTGTACAATATCCATACTTAATGGAGTCCTCATTACATTTATTGTCACACTATTTAATGTAATAGTGAGGACTACTAATGCTATCATCTCGACCACCGCACTCCGCTCCCATTGACTAGTCCTCGCCACGCTCTCATTTCTGAAGAGAACAAAGTGAAAGAAAGGGTGAGCTCAACTAGCCTAGTAAGAAATATTATGACTAAGATAATGCGAATAAATTATCATTAGTCTTCAACAATGTTAAACCGATAAAATACAATAGACATCAAGTTTAACTGCAGAATCTAAATAAGCAATCCATTAGAAGAGTCAAGTAGAGTATAATATCTACTATCTTCTATGATTTAAAATGGTTTCATCAATTTTTATCACGAGACTCGCTTTAATAAATAAACCACATCATCGAGTCATCCTCGCACTACGGCCAAGGATATTCATTAAATCATCAATGGTCAAATTACTATACCGAATAATCCTCGGTCATAATCATACCAAAAATCGCCCATCAATGCACTACATGAAGCCACCGAGGACTTTTACCACATCATTTATAACATTACGTGTCATGATTATACCAAATAATTCTCATCATAATCATACCAAGTCAATCTACGACGTAAGCCAAAGATGACTTTCATCACAATATAAGCATGAGGATGATGACAATGACATAATAATTCAATAAAACAAGTTCAAGAATAAATTTTAAAGATTTATAAGTTAATTTATCCTGAAATCAATTACGTCCAAATTGTCAACATGATATTGCTTTGTGGAGTAAAATTCAAGAAACCGCACAAACATGTTATTTCCAACAGAATAATAAAGAATGGAACTATGTCATGCGTAATCCGCATGCATGTGATATTCCAAAAATAATAATAAGAATGGAACCGTGTCATGCGTAATCCACACAGCATGTGATGTTCGAATGTAATAATAAAGAATGGAACCGGTTCATGCGTGTCCGCATGCATGGATGTTCCAACGTAATAATAAAGAATGAAACTAGGTCACGCGTAATCCGCATGCATGTGATATTCCAACGAGAATAATAAAGAATGGAACCAGTCATGCGTAATCCGCATGCATGTGATGTTCCAACAGAATAATAAAGAATGGAATAACAACGTAATTCACCGTGGCATGCGATAGAACGCATGCATACATATTATTCCAATGTGAATAATAAAGAATGGAATAACGGTAAGAATTTCACCATGTATGCGGTATTTAGCATGATAAAGTTATTCCAACATAATAATAAAGAATGGAATAGCAACTCTTACGAGTATTGAAAGAAAATAACTCTTCTTCATGAATACAAAAGAATAATACCCCTTACCTTAGAAGAAATTGGATATTGGAATAGTGAGGTGTAGAGTTCTTTCTTCTTTCTCTCTATAATTTCTCTCTCTATAATAATTGCTCTAAAGCTTTAGTGAATTGGTGGGAAATGAAGGAAAAATGAGCTTCTATTTATAGAAAATATAGCTTTGATAATTGCACATTTTGGGGCTCAAATATTATAAGATAATACCTTCCTCTTTTCTTCATTTTTAATTTAGTCCTGCAAGTATTATCAAACTTGCAAAGACTCTCCCCAATAATAAATAATGTGAATCAATAGTTCAATCATGTGAATCAATAGTTCTAGACATGTGAAAATATGAATTACAAAGATAAGACCTCCATCTATACCTCCATTTTAACTTAGTCATGCATGTATTATCAATCTTGCACCAACTCCCCTAATAGTACAAGAATGTGAATCAATAGTACACACATGTGAATAAATAGTTATAATCATGTGAATTAATAACAATTAATTGCTCATTTATCCGATTAATTAATCGACTGGTCAGTAAAACTTCTAGACATCAATTAATATCGAAATAAATGTCGATTTCCACTAACAATAATAATTCCAACACAATGGAAATATCAATTCTATCTTTAATCAACACGAACTTATTCATCATTAATATTATAACTCACAATATTTAACAACCGTGTCGCTCCTGTGAAAGAGGGGCTTTCCGATAAGGATTTCTCCTTATCATGCCGCAATTAGATGACCAAACCTCTCCTCGATGTAACTTCTAGACATTGTAAATATTGCAATTTAATAATATGAATAACTTTGTCATCTCAATTATTGATTTAATAATATATCATATTATGCAGATGATACTGTGACAATAATCGAATCAATAATATGATAGATATGGTGCAACAATTACTTTAGCAATAATTGAGTATAATTGAGTGACTTCTCACGTAAGCATCAATAATCAATACCGTGTGCTACTATGCAACCACGCCAGACATTACTATACTTTACTACTAGGGTAGTTCAACAGCTTTTAACGGTAACACTTTCGCCAAGTTATTTTTATAAAATGATAATTTCGCTGCTTTTAACTACTTACAATAATACTTCCGTTAGGGGTCCATCAATGGTTGTCTTGCCATACTAATATTCCCCTCGTTAAAAGAATATTCCCTACCAATCGAATATTATATAACCACTTGCTTACTTTACAAAATTTGTAAATATTACCCACAACTATAACATTATATCGAATCCACACCATAATATTCAAAAAAAATATTTCAAACAATTTAAATCTTTATTCATAAAATCTGGGGTCTCATAATCTCCCTCCTTATGAAATTTTGCCTCAAAATTTACGTGACGCACTCGTGTATGTCAAGAGGTGAGGATACCTTGAATACCTTTTATCGTCAATAACATTACACGTTGCATACGTGCATGCCCGATATCCTCCGATTGCCTCTGAATGCACATCAGTCCCTAAAATAGCCATTTTAGACCTTGATACCGACCTCAAATCTCAAAATATAAAGAATTAAAGTTTTAGCTCTACTCGTTATCTTTCCGAATCATTTTATATCACCTCAATTGGAGTTTGTATAAAAAAGTTATGCCCAATTTACTAAAGGACGTCCGGACAGATTTTGGCTTAACACTTGACCAGTACCTAGGCGCCCAAATTTGGCCTTGGGAAAGCGCCTAGGCTCCCAAGAACAGATTCTAAGCGCTGAGCCTAGTGCCTAGGCGCTCGACCTTTGGCACTTAACTCCAATTTTCCAGATTTTGCAACTTTTGACACACATACTTCAAATCTTCATAACTTCTTCATCCGTTATTATCTAATTAGTCCATTTTGAGGCTATGGAAAGCTTGTAACATGCTCTACAAAACCCCCATGATTTCATAATTTTTCAGATTCATTAATTATTCTGAAATTTGGCTCCAAAGTCCCCCAATACTAAGTTTTTACTAACAACGATACGTGAAAAAATGTTATGAACACGCGACATACTTGGCGGTAAAATGAGTCTATAGGCCACAGTTCTTACTCGATCGAGGATTTTAAATGGGCCAATTAAATCGAGGGTTGAGATAATGCCTTCTTGAACCTTCTTCTTCACATTCATCGATTCGGTGTGTGAGCTTGGCTTAACTTTATCGATTAAAGTCAATTCTACTCGTATATTCGTTATCTTCACGTGGGTCCCTAGAGTCTTTAACTCTATCTTCATCATTTGTAAGTTATATGGAATGGGTTTTTGTGTTAACAACATCGCACTCGTAAACGCATACGATCTTCTACTCAACGTGTCAGCTACCACGTTCTCTCTTCCATAATGATATTGAACGATATGATCGTAATCTTCAATAGATCGAGCCAACGTCTTTGGCACATGTTACGTTCATTTTAGTTGAAGAAATATTTGAGGGTTTTAGAAATGGGTTTTGTACTGGGGTCAATACAAAATTCGATTTCACGCTCTAGGGTTAGGCTAAGAAGTCTTCAAGAATATGCCAGGATATTTATTAACAATAGAAATATCATTCAAAACTGTGACCCTCATCCAAGACTTGGATAACACGTCACATTGATACCTATCAACTTGCCATCGTCATTCACACCGTCGCCTACGGAAAGTCCGGCTTCGGCATCCCAAGACTTGGAAGTCACCAAATGAAAGGCTCTTGGGCTCTTTACTTACGGCTTGATATAACAAAGATTAACTTTAGTGGTTCGTCATTTGAATTTTCATAACAAAGTTGGTTAGAAATATGAAAGTTATTCAATTTCAGAATTTTATCTCCACGTCATTTCCAATTCATAAACGATCTCACAGATCTCATCACAGCATTCTGTCAAATGCTAACTGGAGAATCCGCAACTTTGCACATCCAGCTTGTTTGCATTTGCTCGGTGATTTCAAAAGGTCCAAAGTCGCTTAGATCGACTGCCGCTGTCAGCATCATGATTCACATCCCGCATCATGACATCGATGTCAGACGCTTTCATCCGTTTTTGCATGACCTCGAATCGCCAACGGCCGAGGTTGGTCACCAAATCCTTCCTCAAATCCTGTCGATCATCAGATCTCACTAAAGACTGTCAAAAATCCTCATTATTAATCATTATCATCTGATTTCACACCGAGTCGTCTCCCAGTTCATTGTTCAGTATTCACCATTTCATGTCGATTCAGTCTCAAAATTCGATCATACTATCTTGAAATCACTTACATCATCACGCTATATAATCTTCCTCATACAAATAACATTTATTAAAATATAATCTATTATCTGTACATATCAACACTCAATGGAGTCCTCATTACATTTATAGTCACAATATTATTGTCATTACTAATAAAATGTAATGAGGACTCCATTGAGTGTGGATATTGCCTAGATGACAATATTCTTATTAAAACTCTTAGATTATGTTTTGTCGTGTTTTATACGAATCGTCAGATAATTAAGTTGTATTTAAATTTTGTACCATGTATTCATGCACTCAAGATGGGTGATGTATACCTATTTTGGGGGCGCCACAATTGGTATCAAAGCTTAGGATACGATCCCCAACGAGATGTGACACAAGAACTAGAGGGGAGAGACGGGAATTCTTTCGCTAGTATGACCTACCTAAGTTTATTTGGTATTTAATTGGTCAATCGAGTATAGGATAATATGTGATATGTTAATTAACCCTTGTTTTGTGACAAGATTTGAAAATGGCATCCAAAATGTTGAGATAAGCAATGAAGCACATGAGACCGCTGAGTCACCATGATTAATGCCTGTGATAATGTGCAACAGAAGATAATAATCCTCATGTAAACAATAACACCGATGAAATGGTGAACGATGGATGTTTAGAGGCTTTATTTAATTCATGCAACATCAAAGCGAAAAGCTGCCTCCGCCCAAATTGCAGTGGAAACACCGACAACTTCCTGACGGCCACCGCTAAGCAAGCTTCAAGGAGCTGGGACCACCGGAGTTTTTTTTGGAGAGCCAAAACCACTTAAGGCGAGACGTGGATAAAGCAAATCAATAAGATATTTGATGTCTCGAGATGCTCCGAGGAGCAAAAGGTTCCTTTGCCACCTTCATGTCATGCGAAGCAGCAGAGGCAGACATCGGTGGAATCTATAAAGCGACTCAACCTCCGCCGCACCAAGATGTCTTCGGGAGAAGTTCCAAGAACTGCTCAACGACAAGTACTTTCCCCGAAAGTATTCATTACACGGCGGAGGTAGAGTTCATCAAGCTTCGAGCAAAACAATACGACCGTGGGCGCAAAGACGGCTAAGTTTGCCGAAGTTATCTCTTGGCCATATCCCACTTGTCATCGATAATGAGGAGAGAATGACGCGGATGTTTCTAAGAGGTTTGAAACCCGAGATATGCCAATACCTTATCTCTCATAAACCGTGGTTTGTATTCGATATCGTGAATAGGGCTCAAATATCGAGCGCGATAACGAGTCAACCCAACCAAGAGAGAGCAACCGACAAAGTCGATAATACCAAGTAGCAATCATCGGGCTTGATAACAAACGGAGGGAATCAACATGCCGTAAATGGTAATCACTTTGGTGGTAATCATGGCCATGATAATAAGAGGACATTTCAAGAATAGAGATTCAACAATGATGGAAAGACGCCAAGACCAAAGACCTATTGTTAAGGAAGGAGAACGATCGCCCATCAGATGTTAAAATGTGGAGGGAAGGACACATCAGTCCAAACCGCATCGATGCAAATCCAAAGCATGTTACAAATTGTGGAAAAGAAGGTCACCTAGCCCGATTTTATCGCAGCACCAAAGTCAAGTCCAAATTGGGATGGAGGCATCAAAGGGTGTCCCGCATAAGACAAAACCTAGTAGTTCAAGGAGAGAGCGCTTTGTCGTAACCTCCCAAAAAGCGAGGAATCCAAACGAGGTGATCACGGTAAGCTAATCATAAACTCTAGCTAAGTTTATACTTTATTTGATACCGCCTTCTACCCATTCCTTTATTTCTCCTACTTGCCTCAACGCTTAAATTTGACTCCGAGAAATTAGACTTTTCTTATCTCGTTAAAACTCCGCTGGGAGAAACCTTCATTACATCCACTCGCTTATAAGTCTTGTTTGATTCAAATCGGCAACCGCATGTTACCGTCGATCGATCTTATTTCTTTGAAAATACTTGCATTTGATGTGATTTTAGGATCGATCGTTAACTACTCATCATGCTAAAATCGATTATTTTCGTAAGGTCATTATCTTTCATATTCCTAACCAACCTATTATACAAATTCAAGCAACCAAACCACTAAAATCAATCACTATCATATCAAGTCATAAAGCTATTCGCTTATTGAAAAACGGATGTCAAGCTTTCTTAGCCCATGTCACGATTTAAATAAAGATACGCCGATTTGAATGATATTTCTATTGTTAATAAATTTCCGACGATTCCCTCAAGAACTTCCCGGCTTACCCCTCAGAGCGTGAAATCAATTTTGTATCGACCTCAATCCGCACAAAACCCATTTCCAAAGCCCCATATCGAATGGCTCCTATTGAACTTCGTGAGTTAAAAACCCAACTATAGGAATTGTTAGACATCGGCCATTCATCCCTAGTACATCTCCTCGGGGTGCTCCCTGCTCTATTCGTGAAGAAGAAAGATGGAAGTATGCGACTTTGTATTGATTATCTGGAGTCAATCATGTCACCATCAAAATAGGTACCCGCTGCCTCGCATCGATGACCTGTTTCGACCAGCTTAAAAGGAGCCAAATTCTTTTCAAAGATCGATTTCGCTCCGGATATCATCAATTGAAGATTAAAACCGATGACATTCCAAAGACCGCTTTAACTCTAAGACGGGTATTATGAATTCCTAGTCATGTCTTTTTGATCGACTAATGCTCCCGCCGCCTTCATGGACATGATGAACCGAGTATTCAAGGAATATTTGGATCACTTTGTGGTCGCTTTTTATCGATGACATCCTCATATACTCCAAAACCCGTGGAAGACCATGAGCAACACTTGAGGTCGATATTCAAAAGCTTCGTGAAAACAAGCTTTATGCCAAGTCAAAAAATGTGAGTTCGCTCGAGGAAGTTACATTCCTCGGGCACGTAATATCAAATCATGGAATATCTATCGACCCAAAGAAAGATCAAGCAATTCAAAGTCGAGCAACCTAAGTCAAATGATCAAGTACGTAGCTTTTCTTTCGCTTAGTCGGTTATTATCGAGATTCGTAGAAAGGGTTTTCTCGAATCGCTACTCCATTAACTCAAATTGACTCAAAAGATACAAAATTTGATTGAGCAAAGGAATGTGAAAAGAGTTTTCAAGAACTCAAGAGGAGACTCATTTCAAAGACCTGCTCGACAATACCATCCGCCCTTGAGGGATTTGTCATCTACAAAGGATGCTTCGCAAAAGGGTTAGGATGTGTTCTCATGCAACATGGAAAAGTCATAGCCTACGCCTCACGACAACTCAAAGAATATGAGAGGAATTATCCTACTCATGATCTAGAGTCATGCGCAATTTCATTTTTGCGCTTAAGATTTGGAGGCATTACCTGATGGAGAGAAGGTGGAGATCTATACGATCATAAAAGCCTCAAATATTTCTTCACTCAAAAGGAACTCAACACGCCAAAACGACGATGGCTTGAGTTGTTGAAAGATTATGATCATACCATCCAATACCATCCTGAAAAAGAACGTAGAAGTTTACGACGATTGTAGAAGATCATACGCGGCACGAAAGCAATATTGTCAACGCAAAGACCCATTTTATATGACTTGGAAAGGATGGAATAGAGAGTTAAAGACTCCAGTGGACCCATGTGATGATGGCGAATATACGAGTAGAAACCGACTTTTAATCGATAAAGTTAAAGTCGCTTCAAACTACGCACTGAGCCGATGCGATGAAAAGAAAGTGCAAGAAGGTGCTATTCCTAAGCAAGAATCGATGAAGAAGGAATACTTCGAGTCAACTCCGCACTTTGTGTTTCCTAACGATTCTCGACTTGAAGTATAAAATCATGATGGAGGCGCAACACACACCGCTTGCAATCCATCTCTCGAGTACCAAAATGTATCGTGATCTTCGGCATACATTTTGGTGGAGCAATACGAAGAGAGAGATAGCGGGGTTTATCTCAAGGTGTCTAACTTGTCAACGAGTCAAGGCGAGCATCAAGTGCCAAAAGGTCCATCAGAACCACTTGAAATTCCGTAATGGAAGTGGGAGCACATTACCATGGATTTCATTATCGGTCTTCCCAAGGTTTCTCAAGGCATAGATGCGATTTGGGTCATTGTTGATAGATCGACCAAGTCCGCTTCATTTCTTACCGATACGAGAAACTTTTACACTTGAACGCCTTTGCTAGTATGTATATAAACGAGATCGTAAGATTGCATGGTATGCCAAGATCCATAGTTTCGATCGAGACCCAAGATTCACTTCAAGATTTTGGGTTAGTTTGCAAAAAAGCTATGGGCACGGATTTACGATTTAGTTCGCATATCATCCTCAAACCTGGATGGGCAAATGAAAGGACTATTCAAACTCTTGAAGATTTATTAAGACTCGTGTCCTCGACTTCAAGGGAAGTTGATGTTCTTACCATCGGTGGAGTTTTCCTACAACAATAGTTATCAAGCAAGTATCGGTATGGCTCCATTCGAGGCGCTGCATGGAAGAAAGTGTCGCTTCCAAAGATGCCGGGATGAGGTGGGTGAAGCAACGTTGTTGGGACCGATTTGGTACGTATAACTACGAAAAGATTCAAACGATCCGACAACGATAAAAACCCTCACAAGATCGACAAAAGAGTTATGCCGATCTTCATCGAAAAGACGTGGAATTCAATATCGAGATCATGTGTTGTTACGTGTTGCTCCATGGAAAGGAGTTACGAGATTTGGAAAGAGAGGAAAGCTCAATCCTCGATTCATCGGCCCATTTATAATCCTCGAACGAGTAGGAACTCAGGCCTATAGACTCGCTTTCGCTTTACCGCCAAGTACGTCTCGTGTTCATAACATTTTCCACATATCTATGTTACGAAATATGTGAAAGACCCAAACCACATTATCAATTAGAACCGCATTTAGATAGAGGAAGATTTAACGATATGAAGAGTTACCTCGTTAAAATCTTGATAAGAAGGATCATATTCTACGCCCCAAAGTTATACCTCAAGTCAAAGTTTTATGGAGAAACCACGATGTGGAAGAAATGACCTGGGAGTTAGAATCGAGATGAAGTCAAGATATCCTCACCTCTTCGATATACCACTATGCACGCACTCTAATTTCGAGGACGAAATTTCATAAGAAGGGGAGGTTGAAGACCCCAACTTTTATGAATAAAGAATAATTTTCTCAAATATATATTTTGAATATTATGGTGTGGATTTGATATAATGTTATAGTTGTGGGTAATATTTACAAATTTTGCAAAGTAAGCAAGTGGTTATATAATATTCGATTGGCTCTGGGAATATTCATTTTAACAGGAATATTCGATTTACGACAAGACAATCATCAGTGGACCCCACAACTAAGTATTGTCGTAGTTAGAAAATGACATAATTATCTTTTTTAAAAATAACTACGGAAGTTTTTTTACCGTTAAAACCGTTGAACTACCCTAGTAAAAGTACAAAGAATACGCTGGTCGCATATAGAGAAGCACACCAGATTGATTATCGATGCTTACGTGAGAAGTCACCGCTTATACTCAATTATTGCTACAAATTGTTGCGATCATATCTCTCTATATTATCGATTCAATTATTGTCACAAGATCATCTCGCATAATATGTTATATTATTAAATCAATAATTGAGACGACAAAGTTATTTATATTATTAAATTATAATATTTACAATGTCTAGTAAGTTCACAAGGAGAGGTTCGTCATCTAATCATGCGCCAATAAGGAGAAATCTTTATCGAAAAGCCCCCTTTCCCCGAAACGACCGTCATTAAATATCAGAGTTATAATATTAATGATGAATAAGTTCGTGTTGATTAAAGATGAAATTGATAGTTCCATTATGTCGAATTATTAGTGTTAGTGGAAATCGACATCTTTATTTCGATATTAATTGATGTCCTGGGGTTATATTGATAAATCGGTAATTAATCGGATAAATGAGCAATTAATTGCTACTAATTCACATGATTATAACTATTTGTTCACATGTGTGTACTATTGATTCACATTCTTGTACTATTAGGGGAGTTGGTGCAAGATTGATAATACTTGATAATACTGACATTAAGTTAAAAATGGAGGTATGTATGGAGGTATACCGTAATTATAATTTGTGATTTTCACATGATTATAACTATTAATTCACATGATTGAACTATTGATTCACATTATTTACTATTAGGGAGGTGCAAGTTTGATAATACTTCAGGACTAAATTAAAATGAAAGAAAGTCAAGGTATCAGATTGTATCGTAATATTTCGAGCCCAAAACGTGCAATTATCGAAACTATATTTTCCTATAAATAAAGCTCATTCTTCCTTCATTTCTCACCAATTCACTAAAGCTTATAGAGCAATTATTATTATAGAGAGAAATTATAGAGAGAAAGAAGAAGAGAAGTCTCGCTACCTCTCTACTACAGATTCATCCAAAGATCCAGCTTTTTCTAAGGTAAGGGGTATTATTTGTTTCAGATTCATGAAGAGAAATTTCTTCATTATTCCATTCTTTATTATTATGTTGAATAACCTGCTTCATGCTAAGTACCGCATACACGGTGAAATTCTTCTATTATTCCATTCTTTATTATTATGTTGAATAACTCGCCTATGCATGCAAGTACGCATACATGGTGAAATTCTTCTCGTTATTCCATTCTTTATTATTCTGTTGAATATCCTCGTCTGCATGCGGATTACGCTTAGACCGGTTCCATTCTTTATTATTCTCATTGAATAACCTCGCTGCAAGCTGTCTATCGCATGCACGGTGAATTCTTTGTTATTCCATTCTTTATTATTCTCGTTGAATATCCTCGTTCATGCGATTAATTACGCTAACCTGTTCCATTCTTTATTATTCTTCGCTGAATAACCTCGTCTCATGCTGGCCTATCGCATTTGCATGGTGAATTCTTCTATTATTCCATTCTTTTTATTTTGTTGAATATCCCGTCTGCAAGGATTACGCATTTAATTCGGATTCCATTCTTTATTATTCGCTGAATAACCTGCCTATGTGATTATCATATGCACGGTGAATGATCCTTCATTCATTCCTTATTAAATTGTGGAAATGATCTGCTTACGCGGATTACCGCACGGCGGTGAAAATCCATTTGCAGCTTCATATATTCTATTATACTCATTTGTTAAAGTTTCGCTTTCTATACTCCATGAAATTAGTAGAATATCCTCGATATTTCAAGGCTTCATCCAAAGATCTTTCATGGAAATATTCTTCCGAGCATTCTTGAATTTTACTCCACAAAGCAAAGATCATGTCGATAATTTGACGTAATTGATTTCAAGATAAATTAACTTATAAATCTTTAAAATTTATTCTCGAACTTGTTTTATCAATTATTATGTCATTATCATCATCCTCATGCTTATATTGTGATGAAAGTCATCTTTGCTTACGCAGCATGATGGACTTGGTATGATTACGACTGTGGATTATTCTAAGATAATCATGACCGTAATGTTATAAATGATGTGGTAAAAGTCCTCAAAGAGTCTGTAGTGCATCGATGGACGCTTTTTGGTATGATTATGACCAGTGATTATTCTTGGTATAGTCATGACCATCGATGATTTAATGAATATCCTCGCCCGTAGAAGTGTGATGACTCGATGATGTGGTTTATTTATTGTCGAGTCTCAAATGATAAAAATTGATGAAAACATTTTAAATCATAGAAGATAGTAGATATCACGCCTACTCGACTCTTCTAATGGATCGCTTATTCCACCGCAAGCAGCTAAAACTTGATGTCTATTGTATTTTATCGCTTTAATATTGTTGAAGACTAATGATAATTTATTCTCGCATTATCTTAGTCATAATATTTCATCGGGCTAGTTGAGCTCACCTTTTCTTTCACCGTTCTCTTCGTGAAATGAGAACGAGCTGACTAGTCCGGGAACAAGAGTGACTCCCAGATGATAAGATTAGTAGTCCTCACTATTCTCGTTAAATAGTGTGACAATAAATGTAATGAGGATCCATTGAGGATATTATTAGTCCCCTCACTATTTCTTAGATTAAATAGTGTGACAATAAATGTAATGAGGACTCCATTGAGATGGGATATATACCTAGATGACAATATTCTTATTAAAACTCTCATATTATGCATTTTTTTTGTGTAATCGAATCATTACGAGATACACGACAATCATTGTAATAATTGAGTATAATTGTACTTCACGTAATTTTCAATACCATGTATTCTACGCACTCAAGATGGGTGATGTATACCTATTTTTAAATTCAGTAACACTTTCGTGGGTGGTGTTGGTCTTTCTTCCGACGCCTTCTTCCATCATCGTTAAATCTTCTCTTTTTGAATTTTCCACTTCTATTATCTTGGCCGTGATTACCACCGAAGTGGTTACCATTCTTGGCATGATAATTTCCCCCATGATGGTTATCATTGTTCCGATGTCCGTTGCCACCGGTATGATTATTATCGTGTTGTTGGTCGTTGCCTTTTGGTTGTGCTGACTCATTATCACGCTCCAATAACTAAGCCCTATTTACAACATCTGAATATAAACAAAGTTTGTGAGAAATGAGTTATTAACGTATATCGGGTTTTAAACCTCTTAGAAACATTCGCATCATTCACTCCTTATTATCGACCAAATGGGATGCAAACCGAGACAACTCGGCAAACTTAGCTTCGTACTGCGCCACAGTCATATTGTTTTGCTCAAGCTTGATGAACTCTACCTCCTTCATGTGACGAATACTTTCAGGAAAGTACTTGTCGTTGAACAATTCTTGGAACTTCTCCCATTACATCTTGAAAAGGCCAGTGGAGTACGCTTTACGATTTCCACCAAAGAATCGCTTTCTTCGCAACACAAAGGTGGCAAAGGAACCTTTTTGCTCTCCCTGAGCATCCTGGACATCAAATATCTTGGTGATCTGCTTTAACCACGTCTCCGCCTTAAGTGATTTTGGCTCTCCAAAAAACTCCGGTGGTCCCAGCTCCTTGAACTACTTAGCGGTGACCGTCCGAGAGTTGTCAGTGTTTCTACCTGCATTTTGGACAGGAGCCGCCCTCGCCTGATGTTGCATGAATTTCATAAAACCTCTAAACATCCCATCGTTCATTATTTGATCGTTGTTGTTTACCTGAGGATTATTGTCTTCCTGTTGCACATTATCCTGGGTATTAATCTGTGGTGACTCAACGGTCTTATGTGCTTCATTGCGTATCTCAACATTTTCTGATGCCATTTTCAAATACTGCCACAAAACAAGGGTTAATTAACATATCACACATTATCCCTATACTCTAACCGACCAATTAAATACCAAATAAACTTAGGTAGGTCATACTAGCGAAGAATTCCCGCCTCTCCCTCCTAGTTCTTGTCTCACATCTCACCAGGGGATCATATCCCTAATCTTTGATACCAACCGTGATTTACCCCAAAAATAATGACAAAAAATATAATCTAAGAGTTTTAATAAGAATATCGCATTCTAGACAATATCCACACTCAATGGAGTTCTCATTATATTTATTGTCACACTATTTAATGATTAGTGAGGACTACTAATGATATCATCTCGACCACTCCCTTTCCCCGACTCGTCGTCCCAAATATATTCTCATTTCAAGAGAAATGGTGAAAGAAAGGTGAGCTCAACTAGCCAAGAAGAAATATTATGACTAAGATAATGCGTAATAAATTATCCTTAGCCTTCAACAGTATAACAACTGATAGAATATAACAGACAACAAGTTTTATATCAACAACTGCAGTGGAATAAGCAATCCATTAGAAGAGTCAAATAGAGCATAAAATCTACTATCTTCTATGATTTAAAAAGTTTTTCATCAACTTTATCACTGAGACTCAGCTTAATAAATAAAATCAAATCATCCTCGCACTACTACCAAGGATATTCATGTAATCATCAATGGTCATGATTGTACCGAATAATCCCTGGTCATAATCATACCAACAACTGTCCGTCAATGAACTATAGGCCAATGAGGACTTTTGTGAGACCCCAAATTTTATGAAATGAAATTATTCAATTTTCTTATAATTATTCTATTTAGTAAATTGTTAAATTGATAAAAGTTAAAGTTAAGGGTAATATTTGAAAATTTTGCAAAGTATGCAAGTTGTTATAAAATATTCGTTGTGTCGGGGAATTTTTGATTAGTCGAGGAATATTCGTTTTAACAGGAAATAATCGTACGAGGGCATAATCATTGGTGGACCCCACAACAGAAGTATTGTCGTAGTTAGAAAACGACAGAAATATCTTTTTATAAAAATAACGGCGAATGTTTTACCGTTAAACAGTTGAACTACCCGGTAGTAAAATTACGAATACGCTGGCGTGGTTGCATAGTAGCACAAAGATTGATTATTGATGCTTACGTAAAAGTCACACGCTTATACTCAATTATTGCCACACGAATTTCTCGATCATATCTCTCTATATTATTGATTCAATTATTGTCACAATATCATCCGCATAATATGTTATATTATTAAATCAATAATTGAGATGACAAAGTTATTCATATTATTATTTGCAATATTGACAATGTCTAGAAGTTCTGTCAAGGAGATGTTTGGTCACCTAATTGTGCGCCAATAAGGAGAAATCCTTATCGGAAAGGCCCCTCTTTCCTGGGAACGACCTGGTTGTAAAATATTATGAATTATAATATTAATGATGAATAAGTTCGTGTTGATTAAAGATGAAATTAATAGTTACATTGTGTTGGAATTATTAGTGTTAGTGAAAATCGACATTTATTTCGATAATAATTGATGTCTGGAGGTTATATTGACCAATCGAATAATTAACTGGATAAATGAGCAATTAATTTCTATTGAGTCACATGATTATAACTATTTATTCACATGTGTGTACTATTGATTCACATTCATTTACTATTAGGGGAGTTGGTGCAAGATTGATAATACTTGCACGACTAAGTTAAAAATGGAGGTATAGATGGAGGTACTATACTGTAATTCGTATTTTTACATGTCTAGAACTATTGATTCACATGATTTACTATTGATTCACATGATTTACTATTAGGGGAGATGGTGCAAGTTTGATAATACTTGCAGGACTAAATTAAAAATGAAGAAAAAGAGAAAGGTATTATACTGTAATATTTTGAGCCCCAAAACGTGCAATTATCAAAAATATATTTTCCTATAAATAGAAGCTCATTCTTCCTTCATTTCTCACTAATTCACTAAAGCTTTAGAGCAATTATTATAGAGAGAAATTATAGAGAGAATGAAGAAGAGAAGTCTGCTACCTCACTATTCCAGTATCCAGTCTTTTTCTGAGGTAAGGCATATTATTATTATAGTAAGGGGTATTATTCTTTTGTATTCATGAAGAGAGCTATTGTTATTCCATTCTTTATTATTATGTTAGAATAACCTGTCTATGCGAAGTACCGCATGCTTGGTGAAATTCTTCTGTTATTCCATTCTTTATTATTCTGTTAGAATAACCTTGCCTATGCTGATCTATCGCATGCCCGTGAATTCTCGTTGTTATTCCATTCTTTATTATTCTGTTGAATATATCCTGCTGCATACGGATTACGTATGACCTGGTTCCATTCTTTATTATTACGTTGGGAATAACTTTTTATGCGCTGGTCTATCGCATCGCGTGGTGAATTCTTCATTATTCCATTCTTTATTATTCTCGTTTGAATAACTTTGCCTATGTGGATTACCGCATACATGCTTTGAATGATCCTTTGTATTCATTCCTTATTAAATTGTGGAAATGATCTCGTACATGTGGATTAATGCGTACGGCGATGTAAAATCTATTTGCGCTTTATATATTCTATTATACTCGTATTTAGATATCTTTTCTTTTGTACTCAAATGAAATATCATTTTCTTTGGTATTTTTTTTTACGAAAGTTACTATTCACGTAGTTACTATTCACTCTAGTATTATTCACTTTCGGGTATTCGGCACTTTTCGTGTCGGAATACTATTCACAAGTTACTATTCACGGTTACTATTCACCCAATTACTATTCACCCGAATATTATTCACTTTCTGGTTATTTGGGATACTTTTCATGTCGGGGTACTATTCACGGTACTATTCCCGTACTATTCATAGGTTACTATTGCGGGGTACTATTTACCCAAAAAATATATTTTTTTTCTGTCCAAATTACTTTTGGTACATGAATATTATTCTTGAATTTTACTCCACAAAGCAAAGATCATGTTGACAATTTGGATATTTTAAACTCTAATAAATTTAAAGTCTTTAATATTTATCCTTGATTTCGCTTTTTATTAATTCTTATATCATTGTCATCATTCTCGAAGCTTATATTATGATGAAAGTCATCTTTGGCTTACGTGAAAAGATGGATCGTTGATTATTGGTTTTACGATTGTATATCTTTTGGCTTACGTGCAAAGATGGACCGTTGATTATTGGTTTTACGAACATATCTTTGGCTTACGTGCAAAGATGAACTATTGATTGATGAGTATCTTTGACTTATGTGCATAGATGAACCGTTTATTGGTATGATTATAACCGTGGATCATTCTAGATAATCATGACCCGTAATGTTATAAATGATGTGGTAAAGTCCTCATTGTCGTGTAGTGCATTGATGGACAGTTATTGGTATGATTATAACCAGGGATTATTCGGTATAATCATGACCATTGATGATTACATGAATATCCTTGGCCATAGTGCAAGGATGATTCAATGACGTGGATTATTTATTAAGCTGAGTCTCAGCGATAAAGTTGATGAAAAACTTTTTAAATCATAAAAGATAGTAGATATCATGCTCTACTTGAATTTTACTCCACAAAGCAGTATCATGTTTACAATTTGGACGTAATTGATTTCAAGATAAATTAACTTATAAATCTTTAAAATTTATTCTTGAACTTGTTTTATTGAATTATTATGTCATTGTTATCATCCTCATGCTTATATTGTGATGAAAGTCATCTTTGGCTTACGTGCATAGATGGACTTGATATGATTATGACCAGGGATTATTTGGTATAATCATGACCTGTAATGTTATAAATGATGTGGTAAAAGTCCTCGTGAGTTTGTAGAAGTAATGATGGGCAGCTTTTTGGTATAATTATGACCGAGGATTATTCGGTATAGTCATGACCATCGATGATTTAATGAATATCCTTGGCCAGTAGTCGTGGATGACTCGATGATGTGGTTTATTTATTGTCGAGTCTCAAATGATAAAAATTGATGAAAACATTTTAAATCATAGAAGATAGTAGATATCATGATCTACTTGACTCTTCTAATGGATTGCTTAGTCCGTTGCAGTTAAACTTGATGTCTATTGTATTTTATCAGTTTAACATTGTTGAAGACTAATGATAATTTATTCTGCATTATCTTAGTCATAATATTTCTTACTGGGCTAGTTGAGCTCACCCTTTCTTTCACTGTTCTCTTCAGGAAATGAGAACGTAGCCGGGACTAGTCGGGGAACAGAGTGATGGTCCAGATGATAACATTAGTAGTCCTCACTATTCTGTTAAATAATGTGACAATAAATGCAATGAGGACTCCATTGAGTGTGGATATTGTCTAGATGACAATATTCTTATTCAAACTCTTAGATTATGTTTTGTCGTATTTCACACGACTGTTGTATAATTAAGTTGTATTTGAATTTTGTACCATGTATTTGGCGACTCAAGATGGGTGATGTATACCTATTTTGGGGGCGTCACAGTTGGTATCAAAGCTTAGGGATATGATCCCTGGCTGAGATGTGAGACAAGAACTAGGAGGGGAGAGACGGGGAATTCATTCGCTAGTATGACCTACCTAAGTTTATTTGGTATTTAATTGGTCGGTCAGAGTATAGGGATAATATGTGATATATTAATTAACCCTTGTTTTGTGGCAGTATTTGAAAATGGCATCCAAAAATATTGAGTCACCACAGATTAATGCCCAGGATAATGTGCAACAGGAAGACAATAATTCTCATGTAAACAATAACACCGATGAAATGGTGAACGATGGGATGTTCAGAGGCTTTATGCAATTCATGCATCATCAGCGTAAAGTGGCTCTGTCCCAAAATACGTGTGGAAACATCGACAACTCGACATCACCGCTAAGTAGTTCAAGGAGCTGGGACCACCGAAGTTTTTTGGAGAGCCAAAACCACTTAAGGCAGAGACGTGGATAAAGCATTCAACAAGATATTTGATGTCTTGGGATGCTCTGAGGAGCAAAAGATTCTTTTTGCCACCTTTATGTTATGCGGCAGGCGATTCTCGGTGGGAATCAGAAAAGCGTACTCAACTCTCTTTGCACTCAAAATGTCTTGGGAGAAGTTCCAAAGTTGTTCAATGACAAGTACTTTCCTGAAAGTATTCGTCACATGAAGGAGGTAGAGTTCATCAAGCTTGAACAAAATAATATGATCGTATGCAAAGACGGGCTAAGTTTTCCGAGTTGTCTCGGTTTGCGTCCCACTTGGTTGATAATGAGGAGAGAATGACGCGGATGTTTCTAAGAGGTTTGAAACCCGAGATATGTCAATACCTAATTTCTCACAAACTGTGTTTGTATTCAGATGTTGTGAATAGGGCTCAGTTATTGGAGCGCGATGATGAGTCAACCCAACCAAGAGAGAACAATAGATAAGTCGATAATACCAAAGGGTAGCAAATATCATCGAGCGGTGACAACAAACGTGGAGGAATCAACATGCGTAAATAATAATCACTTCGGTGGTAATCATGACCATGACAATAAGAGTGAACATTTCAAGAAGAGGTGATTCAACAAGGATGGAAAGACGTCAGCACCAACACCTGTTGTTAAGGAAGGAGAACGACCACCGGTCGTATGTTATAAATGTGGAGGGGAAGGACACAAAAGTTCAAACTGCACGATGCAGTCCAAAGCGTGTTATAATTGTGGAAAAGAAGGTCACCTAGCCTGATTTTTTCGTACACCAAAGTCAAGTCCAGCTGGAATGGAGGCATCAATGGGTGTCCCAGACAAGATTAAATCGGTAGTTCAAGGGAGAGCGTTTGTCGTAACCTCCCAAAAAGCGAGGGATCCGAACGAGGTGATCACGGGTATGCTAATCATAAACTCTAGCGAAGTTTATACTTTATTTGATACTGGTTTTACCCATTCCTTTATTTCTCCTACTTGCGCTCAACGTTTAAATTTGACTCCGAAGAAATTAGACTTTAACTTATCTGTTGAAACTCCATTGGGAGAAACCTTCATTACATCCATGGTTTATAAGTCTTGTTTGATTCAAATCGGTAACTGCACGTTATCTATCGATCTTATTTCTTTGAAAATACTTATATTTGATGTGATTTTAGGGGTTGATTGGTTAACTACTCATCATGCTAAAATTGATTGTTTTCGTAAGGTTATTAGCTTTCATATTTCTAACCAACCTATTATGCGAATTCAAGTAACCAAACCACTAAAATCAATCACTGTCCTATCAAGTCATAAAGCTATTCGTTTATTGAAAAATGGATTTCAAGCTTTCTTAGCCCATTTAACGGATTTAAATAAAGATACGTCAGATTTGAATGATATTTCTATTGTTAATAAATTTCCTGACGTATTCCTTGAAGAACTTCCTGGCCTACCCCCAGAGCGTGAAATTAAATTTTGTATCGACCTTAAATTTGGTATAAAACCCATTTCCAAAGCCCCATATCGAATGGCTCCTATTGAACTTCAGGAGTTAAAAACCCAACTATAGGAATTGTTAGACATCGGTTTCCTTCATCCTAGTACGTCTCATTGGGGTGCTCCTGTTCTATTCGTGAAGAAGAAAGATGGAAGTATGCAACTTTGTATTGATTATCGGGAGTTGAATCATGTCACCATCAAAAATAGGTACCCGTCATTTCACATTGATGACTGTTTGACCAATTGCAAGGAGCCAAATTCTTTTCAAAGATTGATCTTCGTTCCGGATATCATCAGTTGAAGATTAAAACTGATGATATTCCAAAGACTGCTTTCAAAACTTGGTACGGGCATTATGAATTCCTAGTCATGTCTTTTGGATTGACTAATGCTCCTGCTGCCTTCATGGACATGATGAACCGAGTATTCAAAGAATATTTGGATCACTTTGTGGTCGTCTTTATTGATGACATCCTCATATACTCCAAAACCCGTGAAGACCATGAGCAATACTTGAGGCTGATACTCCAAAAGCTTCGTGAAAACAAGCTTTATGCCAAGTTAAAGAAATGTGACTTCTGGCTTGAGGAAGTTGCATTCCTTGGGCACGTAATATCAAATCATGGAATATTTGTTGACCCGGTAAAGATTGAAGCAATTCAAAGTCGAAGCAACCTAAGTCGATGTAATCAAGTACGTAGCTTTCTCGGCTTAGCTGGTTATTATCGGAGATTCGTAGAAGGTTTTTCTCGAATCGCTACTCCATTAACTCAGCTGACTCAAAAAGATACAAAATTCGGTTGGAGCGAGGAATGTGAAAAGAGTTTTCAAGAACTCAAGATGAGACTCATTTCAGCACCTATTCTGACAATACCATCTGGCTCGGAGGGATTTGTCTTCTACAGTGATGCTTCAAGCAAAGGGTTAGGATGTGTTCTCATACAACATGGGAAAGTCATAGCCTATGCCTCACGACAACTCAAAGAATATGAGAGGAATTATCCTACTCATGATCTAGAGTTGGCAGCAGTCGTTTTTGCGCTTAAGATTTGGAGGCATTACCTGTATGGAGAGAAGGTGGAGATTTATACGGATTATAAAAGTCTCAAATATTTCTTCACTCCAAAGGAACTCAACATGCGACAATGACGATGGCTTGAGCTGTTGAAAGATTATGATCATACCATCCAATACTATCCTGGAAAAGTGAACGTGGTAGCTGACGCATTGAGTAGAAGATCATATGCGGGTACGAGTACGATATTGTCAACGCAAAGGCCCATTTTGAATGACTTACAAAGGATGGAGATAGAGTTAAAGACTCTAGGAACCCATATGATGATGGCGAATATACGAGTAGAACCGACTTTAATTGATAAAGTTAAAGCTGCTTAAGCTACAGACCTGGAGCTGACGCGTATGAAGAAGAAAGTGCAAGAAGGTGCTATTTTGGAAGCAAGACTCGATGAAGAAGGAATACTTTGAGTCAACTCCAGACTTTGTGTTCCTAACGACTCTGACTTGAAGTATAAAATCATGATGGAGGCGCACAATACACCGTTTGCAATCCATCTTGGGAGTACCAAAATGTATCATGATCTTTGACATACATTTTGGTGGAGCAATATGAAGAGAGAGATAACGGGGTTTATCTCAAGGTGTCTAACTTGTCAACGAGTCAAGGCGGAGCATCAAGTGCCAAAAGGTCCATTGCAACCACTTGAAATTCCAGAATGGAAGTGGGAGCACATTACCATGGATTTCGTTACTGGTCTTCCCAAGGTTTCTTAAGGCATAGAAGCGATTTGGGTCATTGTTGATAGATTGACCAAGTCTGCTCATTTCTTACCGATACGAGAAACTTATACACTTGAACGTCTTGCTAGTATGTATATAAACGAGATTGTAAGATTGCATGGTATGCCAGTATCCATAGTTTCTGATCGAGACCCAAGATTCACTTCAAGATTTTGGGTTAGTTTGCAAAAAGATATGGGCACGAATTTACGATTTAGTTCGACATATCATCCTCAAACGGATGGGCAGTCGGAAAGGACTATTCAAACTCTTGAAGATTTATTAAGACTCTGTGTCCTTGACTTCAAAGGAAGTTGGGACAAGTTCTTACCATTGGTGGAGTTTTCCTATAACAACAGTTATCAAGTAAGTATTGGCATGGCTCTATTTGAGGCGTTATAAGGAAGAAAGTGTCATTCTCCAGTATGCTGGGATGAGGTGGGTAAAGCAACGTTGTTGGGACCGGAGTTGGTACGTATGACTACGAAAAAGATTCAAATGATCCGACAACGTATAAAAACCTCACAAGATCGACAAAAGAGTTATGCTGATCTTCATCGAAAAGACGTGGAATTCAATATTGGAGATCATGTGTTGTTACGTGTTGCTCCATGGAAAGGAGTTACGAGATTTGAAAAGAGAGGAAAGCTCAATCCTCGATTCATTGGCCCATTTATAATCCTCGAACGAGTAGGAACTGTGGCCTATAGACTCGCCTTATCGCCAAGTATGTCTCGTGTTCATAACGTTTTCCACATATCTATGTTACGTAAATATGTGAAAGACCCAAACCACTTTATTGAATTAGAACTAGACGAGATAGAGGAAGATTTAACATATGAAGAGTTACCTGTTAAAATCTTGGATTAGAAGGATCATATTCTACGCTCCAAGGTTATACCTCAAGTCAAAGTTTTGTGGAGAAACCACGATGTGAAAAAAATGACATGGGAGTTAAAATCTGAGATGAAGTCAAGATATCCTCACATCTTCGATATACCACGTACGTACCCTAATTTTGAGGATGAAATTTCACAAGAAGGGGAGGTTTTAAGACCCCAACTTTTATGAATAAAGATTAATTTCTCTCAAAATATATTTTTGAATATTATCATCTGCATAATATGTTATATTATTAAATCAATAATTGAGACGACAAAGTTATTTATATTATTAAATTACAATATTGATAATGTCTAGAAGTTTTGTCAAGGAGAGGTTTGGTCATCTAATTGCGCTCCAATAAGGAGAAATCCTTATCGAAGCCCCACTTTCCCGGGAGACGACGATTGTTAAATATTGTGAGTTATAATATTAATGATGAATAAGTTCGTGTTGATTAAAAATGAATTTGATAGTTCCATTGTGTTGGGATTATTAGTGGAAATTGACATCTATTCCGTTGATAATTGATGTCTGGGGGTTATATTGATAAATCGGGTAATTAATCAGATAAATAAATAATTAATTACTACTAATTCACATGCTTATATAACTATTTGTTCATATGTGTGTACTATTGAATCACATTCATGTACTATTAGGGGAGTTGGTGCAAGATTGATAATACTTGCATGACTAAATTAAAAATGGAGGTATAGATGGAGGTACTATATGGTAATTCGTATTTTCACATGATTATAACTATTGATTCACATGATTGAACTATTGATTCACATTATTTACTATTAGGGGAGGTGGTGCAAGTTTGATAATACTTGCAGGACTAAATTAAAAATGAAAGAAAAGTTGGAGGTATTGTACTATAATATTTTGAGCCCCAGAATGTGCAATTATCGAAACTATATTTTCCTATAAATAAAATCTCATTCTTCCTTCATTTCTCACCAATTCACTAAAGCTATAGAGCAATTATTATAGAGAGAAATTATAGAGAGAAAGAAAAAGAGAAGTCTGCTACCTCTCAACTCCAGTATCCAGTTTCTTTTTAAGGTAAGGGGTATTATTTCTTTCGTATTCATGAAGAGAGCTTCTATTATTCCATTCTTTATTATTATGTTGGAATAACCCGTCTATGCGAAGTACCGCATATATGGTGAAATTCTTCTGTTATTCCATTCTTTATTATTATGTTGAATAACTTTTATACATCTGAAGTACCGCATACATGGTGAAATTCTTACATTATTCCATTCTTTATTATTACGCTGAATATCTTGTGCATGCGGATTACGCTAGACACAGGTTCCATTCTTTATTATTACGTTGAATAACACATGCATGCGATCTATCGCTTGCATGGTGAATTCTTACATTATTCCATTCTTTATTATTACATTGGAATATCATATGCATCGTATGCGGATTCGCATGACCGGTTCCATTCTTTATTATTACATTGGAATAACCGATGCGTAGTGGCGTATCGCGTGCGTGGTGAATTCTTTGTTATTTCAATTTTTATTATTACATTGGAATATCCGATACGTGTGGATTACGCTTAGACTTGATCCCATTCTTTATTATTTTGTTGGAATAACTTTGTTTGTATGCGGCTCATCGCATGCATGGTGAATTCTTCTATTATTCCATTCTTTATTATTACATTTGGAATATCACATGCATGCGGATTACATGCGCATGGTTCCATTCTTTATTATTACATTGGAATAACTCATATATGGATTATCACATGCGTGGTGAATGATCCTTCGTATTCATTCCTTATTAAATTGTGGAAATTATCTCTTTATCGTGGATTACCGTACGTAGCGTGAAAATCCATTTGTAGTTTCATATATTCTATGATACTCATTTGGTTAAAGTTTTGGCTTATACTCCATGAAATTAGTAGAATATCCTGGATATTTGCGCTTCATCCAAGTATCTTTTGATGGAAATATTCTTACGAGCATTCTTGAATTTTACTCCATAAATCGATGATCGTGTTGACAATTTGAACGTAATTGATTTCAAGATAAATTAACTTATAAATCTTTAAAATTTATTCTTGAACTTGTTTTATTGAATTATTATGTCATTGTTATCATCCTCATGCTTATATTGTGATGAAAGTCATCTTTGGCTTACGTGCATAGATGGACTTGGTATGATTATGACCAGGGATTATTCGGTATAATTATGACCTGTAATGTTATAAATGATGTGGTAAAAGTCCTCAGTAGCCTGTAGTGCATTGATGGACAGTTTTTGGTATGATTATGACCAGGGATTATTCGATATAGTCATGACCATTGATGATTTAATAAATATCCTTGGCCCGTAATGCAGGGATGATTCGATGATGTGGTTTATTTATTAAGCTGAGTCTCAGCGATAAAATTGATGAAAACATTTTAAATCATAGAAGATAGTAGATATCATGCTCTACTTGACTCTTCTAATGGATTACTTATTCCGCTGCAGTTAAACTTGATGTCTATTATATATTATCAGTTTAATATTGTTGAAGACTAATGATAATTTATTCTGCATTATCTTAGTCATAATATTTCTTACTGGGCTAGTTGAGCTCACCCTTTTGCTTTCATTGTTCTCTTCAAGAAATGAGAACGTAGCCGGGACTAGTCGGGGAACGGAGTGACGGTCCAGATGATAGCATTAGTAGTCCTTACTATTCTGTTAAATAATATGACAATAAATGTAATGAGGACTCCATTGAGTGTAGATATTGTCTAAATGATAATATTCTTATTAAAACTCTTAGATTATGTTTTGTCATATTTTACACGACTGTTGTATAATTAAAGTTGTATTTGAATTCTGTACCATGTATTTGGTGACTCAAGATGGGTGATGTATACCTATGTTGGGGGCGTCACAAACAGGCTGTAATAGACCCTATATTTCCTCAAATTGCTGGTGCCACGAAGTCAAAGGAAATATGGGCTATTTTGAAGCAAGAGTTCCATGGAGACAACAAGGTAACAACGGTTAAATTATAGACATTCCAAAGGGAATTTGAGACACTTCTTATGAAAAGTAACGAGTCCATTCAAGATTTCTTTTCTAGAGTATCTGGTTTAGCTAATCACATGAGAGCTTTTGGAGAAACTATCTCAGATCAAAAAATTGTGGAGAAGATATTAAGAAGTCCTCAGAATAAATTTGATCACGTTGTTATAGCCATTGAAGATTCTAAGGACTTGTCTACATTTTCTCTTAATGAACTAATGGGTTCTCTTTTAGCACATGAAGAGAGAATTAACAGGTCAAAGGAGAAGAATCTTGAGCATGCCTTTCAAACCAAGGTAGAGGTCTCCAGTAAAGGAAGATTTGGCGAAGGCTCTTCTGTACAAAAGCAATTTGGTAGAGGCCGAGGTAGAGGTGGATATCGTGGTCGTGGAAGAGGTCGAGGAAGGTCTGATATGGGGAATTTTAAAAGGCAGGATAACAAAGGAATGCAGTGTTATAATTGCAACAACTATGGTCATATAGCATGAAATTGCATGGAGAAGATTGAGAAAGCCAAACAACAAGCCAATTTTATCAAGGAAAAGGAAGAGGAAGGTAGCCTTTTTCTTACTTATTTAAATCCTAACATAAGTAAGAATGATGTTTGGTTTCTAGATAGTGGTTGTAGCAACCATATGACCGAAGAAAGGGGACTGTTTCAAACGATGGATGAATCAGTTCAATTAAAATTCGGGCTTGGTGATGGCAAGCAAGTACAAATTGAAGGAAAGGGGACAATTACAATTAAGACTAAGTCAGGCATTAAAAAGCTAATTCATGATGTTTACTATATTCCTGGTTTGGCACATAACCTGCTTAGTGTGGGTCAGTTAATTCAAAAGGGATATTTAGTTCATTTTCATGATGGAATGTGTGAAATTAAAAATAAAAAATATGAAAATTCTATTTTTAAAGTCCACATGACTGAAAATAAAATGTTTCCTCTTGAGTTATCATGTTTGGATGATTATGAAATGGTTGCTAATGTTCGCGACGAGTCTATGCTTTGGCATTTAAGGTATGGGCATTTGCATTTTAATGGGCTGAAATTGTTGGGTCAGAAAAACATGGTGTCAGGATTGCCATCTATTATGTCTGTTGATAAAGTTTGTGAAAGTTGTGTTTACGAAAAGCAACACAAGTTGTCCTTTCCCGTTGGTAAAGCTTGGAGAGCAAAGATGCCTTTGGAATTGGTTCATCCAGATATTTTTGGACCGACAAAAACTTTTATCTTTAAATAATAGTAAATATTTTTTATTATTTACCGATGATTTTTCCCTTATGAGTTGGGTGTTTTTTCTTGCTTAGAAATCCGAGGCGTTTGAAAAGTTTAAGGAGTTCAAAGCCTTTGCAGAGAAACAAAGTGGCTACGCAATCAAAACTCTAAGAACTGATAGAGGGGGAGAGTTCTTATCCGATGAATTTACTCTCTTTTGCAAAGAGAGTGGTATCCGGAGGCAACTAATAGTACGAAAGACTCCAGAACAGAATGGAGTTGCTGAACGAAAAAATCGAGCGGTTGTAGAAATAGCACGGAGTATGCCAAATGAGAAGGAGCTTCCGAATAGTTTTTGGGCCGAGGCAGTAGCTACCGCAATCCATCTTCTAAACATATCTCCAACAAAATCAGGAAGAAATCAAACACCTTATGAAGCATGGTGGGGGGTTTAGCCCATTGTAAGTAATTTAAAAGTGTTTGGTTCCATTACATATGCCTTAATTGATTCTACTGATCGTACTATGTTGGATAAGAAAAGAGAAAATTGCATTTTTGTTGGGTATAGTGCTGAAACTAAAGGCTATCATTTGTATAATCCTCTTACTAAGAAGCTAATCATTCGACGAGATGTTATTTTCGATGAGAACAATGTTTGGCAGCAAGTTGGTGATAAAGATCAGAATATATCCTTTGTAGATGTTGTAACAGAATTAACTCAGCTACAAGAGGATGTGAATTTACCTCATATGTCTCCTATGCACAGTCCAACTAGAAGCTCAACAAGTAGCCCATCTAGCAGCAGTGAATCATTGCAAAACAGTCCAACTAGAAGTGTGAGATCCCGAAATTTATGAAATGAAAGTATTCAATTTTCTTATAATTATTCTATTTTGTAAATAGTTATAGTGATTAAAGTTTAAAGTTAAGGGTGATATTTGAAAATTTTGCAAAGTATTCCATTCTTTATTATTCTGTTGGAATAATCTGTCTATATGGATTACCGCATGCATGGTGAATGATCCTTTGTATTCATTCCTTATTAAATTGTAGAAATGATCTGTCTACGTGGATTACCGCATGGCGGGTGAAAATCCATTTGCGCTTTAAATAATTTTTCTCGACCCTCAAAAATTCGGAAAAATATGAAATGATATTTTGTTGAGTTTTCTAGATTGTGTCCAAAAATGGCGATTTTTGGATGTATAGATTAGGAGTTATAAATTTTATGGGAAAAGACTATTTTAAAAGTAAACTCTTATAACTCCTAGTGGTTAACTCCAAAATTGGTGAAACTTTTATTGGGAGTACATGTATATAACAGGAGTATACCCTGAAAATTTTGGAATTTTTGGACAAAAGTACAATTTATGATAAATATCTAAATATTCGGCAGTTTTGGCCATATGAAAAATAGTAAATAAATTTTAAAATTTAGAAAATATATGTTCAATATGGGACTATATTCGCTAAATCCCGGAAAAAAATATTTTTGGGCCGATTTTGTATTTTTATGAAAATGAACTAGTTATGAGTAAATGAATTAAATATGTTATGTGAAGTAACAAAATTGGAAAATAGGATTTTATGGCTTGGGAATCCTATATAGGGTATATCTGATTTTTTGATGAGGGATTTGATCATTGGTGATGAAATCTTATGAGTATGGCATTTTGAATGATTAAATGCATTATTTGGTAAAGTGTAAACAATTGAAATAAATTGTTTATAAGTTTAAGAAGTGATTAAAATATTGTTATAATATTAATAATATTAGATTATGAGTTTATTAAGTGATTGATAATATTTGGATAAATTTAAAGTCTTTAATATTTATCCTTGTTTTCGTTTGATTAATGCTTATATCATTGTCATCATCCTTATGCTTATATTGTGATGAAAGTCATCTTTGGCTTACGTGCAAAGATGGATTGTTGATTATTGATTTTACAATTGTATATCTTTGGCTTACGTGCAAAAATGGATTGTTGATTATTGATTTTACAATTGTATATCTTTGGCTTACGTGCAAAGATGGATTGTTGATTATTAGTTTCACAGTTGTGTATCTTTGGCTTACGTGCAAAGATGGACTGTTGATTATTGGTTTTACAGTTGTATATCTTTGGCTTATGTGCAAAGATAAACTATTAATTGATGAGTATCTTTGGCTTATATGCATAGATGAACTATTTATTGGTATGATTATGACCAGGGATTATTCGGTATAATCATGACCCGTAATGTTATAGATGATGTGGTAAAAGTCCTCATTGGCCTGTAGTGCATTGATGGATAGTTGTTGGTATGATTATAACCAGGGATTATTCGGTATAATCATGACCATTGTTGAAAACACGAATATCCTTGGCCCGTAGTGCATAGATAATTCGTAATACTAGTGAATATCCTTGGCTGTAGTGCAGGGATGTTTCAATGATGTGGATTATTTATTAAGCTGAGTCTCAGCGATAACATATTGATAATACACTTTTAATTTGTAGAAGATAGTAGATATCATGCTCTACTTGACTATTCTATAATACAGTTGTATGTCTTTGGCCTGTAGTGCAAAGATGAATTGTTAATGAATATCTTTGGCCATAGTGCAAAGATGAATTTATTAGTATGATTATGAGCAGGAATTGTAATTTGGTATAACCATGATTTTTGATGTTTCAGGTGAAGATAGGTGATGAAAATTATCTTCGTCCTGGGTGCGAAGAGGAATTTATAATCACAATTAGGATTATTAGTTATTCATATGATTGTGGACATGAATTGTTGATTGATGTTACAGGGATAAAACATTATTGGTGGACTTTTAACATGGAGAAGATAATAGATATGATGGTCTATTTGACTCTTCTAATTGATTGCTCGTTCCGCTGTAACTATGGTTGAAAAGTTTTATCATCTACCATATGTTCTAAATCTCTGATTTATTACTGATGAAGGCTATTAATGATGTAAATTATCTTTAGTCATGATATTCTTTCTTTGGGCTAGTTGTGCTTTCACCCTTTTTGCTTCACAATTCCTTTCGGGTAATAAGAGTGTATAGGTAGGTCGAAATGGGGAGTAACGAGGAGAATAGAGCGGTGGTCATAGTATGTTGAGGTTCTCCCTAAATAGTATGGAAATAATTTTATTGAGAACTTTAGATAAGTGTGTCGTATTGTATCGTCATTTGATATTTAATTTTGGTGAACCAATAATAGGGTGAAGTGAACCCAACTTTGGAAGGGTGTTTTTGGACGCCCCAAAATAGGTATACATCACCTATTTTGAGTCGCTAAATACATGAATGTAATACAAATACAATCTTAAATATACTGACATGAAATGTGAGTTTTAATACAAATATTATCTTCTGGCATATGATTAAAACTCAAAATAAGTCCTCAATACATTTATTAACACACTATTTCATAGAATAGTGAGGACTACTAATGCTATCGTTGCGGACCGTCACTCCATTCCCCGACTAGTCCTCGCTACGTTCTCATTTCCTCGAGAGAACAATGAAAGTAAAAGGGTGAGCTCAACTAGCCCGGTAAGAAAAATTATGATTAAGATAATGCGTAATAAATTATCATTAGCCTTCAACAAATAAAAGCGATAAAATACAATGGACATCAAGTTTAATCTGCGGCGGAACAAGTAATCCATTAAAAGAGTCAAGTAGAAAAAATCTACTATCTTTTATGATTTAAAAGGTTTTTTATCACTTTTATCATTTGAAACTCGACAATAAATAATCCACATCATCCATGCACTTCTGGCCAAGGATATTCATTAGTATCAAAACCACAAATTATCCATGCACTACGACGAGGATATTCGTGTATTCATCGATGGTCAAATGATCATGCCAACAACTTGTCCATCAATGCACTACAGACCAACGATGACTTTTACCACATTATTTGTAACATTAGGGTCATAATTATACCGATTAATCCTTGGTCATAATCATACCAAGTCCATCTATGCACTACAGGCCACAGATGAGTTTCAACATAATATAAACATGAAGATGATGACAATGATATAAGAATTCAATAAAAACAAGTTCAAGAATTAATTTATCCAGGAACTAATAACGTCCAAATTGTCAACATGATACTTCTTTGTAGAGTAAAATTCAAGAATGCTCAGAAGAATATTTCCATGAAAAGATACTGGATGAAGTGCAAATATCAAGGATATTCCACTAATTTCATGGAGTATAGAAGTCAAAACTTTAACCAATTGAGTATAATAAAGAATGGAATAATAAAAAAAATCACCAGGCATGCGATAAACCACACGCATGACGGTTATTCCAACGAATAATAAATAACGGAACCGAGTCGATCGAAATTACCGGCTGCGAGGATATTCAAATGAATAATAAAGAATGGAATAACAATGAAATTACCATGCATGCGATAGACCGCGCATATACATGTTATTCCAACAGAATAATAATTAATGGTCGTGCATAATACGCACTACAGACGTGATATTCCAATGAATAATAAATAACGGAACCAAAGTCATGCGTAAACACAGACGGGATGTTCCAACATAATAATAAAGAATGGAATAACGGCAGAAATCACCATAAATGCGATAGGCCGCATGCAGACAGTTATTCCAATGTAATAATAATTAATGGAACCGAGTCGAGCGTAATTTGCACCAACAGGATATTCCAACGAGAATAATAAATAACGGAACCGGTCACGCCACGTGGCAGCATCTGAGATGTTCAAAGCGAATAATAAAGAATGGAATAACAGAAGAATTTCACCATGTATGCGATACTTCGCATAGACAACCTATACATAATGATAAAGAATGGAATAATAGAAGAATTTCACTAAGTATAGGGTAACCCGCGTATACAGGTTATTCCAATAGAATAATAAAGAATGGAACAATAGAAGTTCTCTTCATTAATACGAAAGAAATAATACCCCTTACCGTAAAAGAAGAGTATTCCGACTGGTAGGGCGAGGATATTCTTGAAGAAAACTTGTACTACGCTCAAAACTTCTTAAAACTCTAAAGAAATACGCTCAAGATTATAAAAGAATTCTCTGAACTTCTGGTGTGGTTTTTTCAATTCTAACTAATCATCCTATTTATAGGAAAATAGAAAGGATACTATGTTGCACTATGCAATAAAATATAATATATTCTATTTATAATCAAATAAAATAAAACTTTATAAAAAGTATTTTGTTTTATATAAAAAGATTTTACTATCTGAAATACTATCACGCAAACCTTATGCAAACACTATGCGTAATAAAATATAATATATTCTAATCATTATCTAATAAAACAAATAACTTTATAAAAGTATTACATTTTATATAAAAAGATTTTACTATACAAAACACTATGCATAATAGAATATAATATATTCTAATTATTGTTTAATAAAACAAATACATTTATAAAAGTATTACATTTTATATAAAAAGTTTTTCTGTTTTATTACATTAATAATACTAATAAAACAAAATTTATATATAATATATATATATAAACTTTCGTGATTTCATAAAAAGACACCTCAATATATTTAACAACATTTATTATCATTATTATAATTCACAATATTAATCGACCAGATCGTTCCCAGGAAAGAGGGGGCTTTCCAATAAGGATTTCTCCCTATTGGCGCGCAATTAGGTGACCAAACCTCTCCTTGGCAGAACTTCTAGACATCATTAATATTGCAAATAATAATATTAATAACTTCATCATCTCAATTATTGATTTAATAATATATAAAATATCGACAATAATTGAATCAAATAACGTGAGATCTTGTCGAACAATTCTTTGAAGCAATAATTGAACAAAATTGATTGACTTCTCAATGTAAGCATCAATAATCAATACCATGTGCTACTACTTATGCAACCAGCGTATTCTTCGTACTTTTTTAACAACGGGTGTTTCAACATTTAACGGTAAAACTTTTCGTCGTTATTTTCATAAAAATATTTTTGTCGTTTTCTCGATTCGATGAATAATTACATTAGGGGTCCACCAATGATTGTCTTGATCGTCTGAATATTCCTGTTAAAACGAATATTCCCCACCAATCGAATATTATATAACAACTTGCGTACTTTGCAAAATTTATAAATATTACCCACAACTATAACATTATATCAAATTCATTCCATAATATTTAAAAATAATATTTATAGAAAAATCATCTTTATTAAAAAGTTGGGGTCTTACAGTTTTGCTACTATCATACAAGATGTCTAATGACATACAACCTCGTGTTATCATAAGACAAGGTTGTGCACATCCACTTGCTGAGTATATCTACGAGCACTAACTATATAATCTTGGAGTTTATTTGAAATATAATTCTCACTTGGAGATAACGGAGATAATTATATGTCAAAAGAAGACTCACCATTGGAAAGAAGATGATAGCAATCTTCTTATTTTTCTTTGGGGACTATTGGGTCAACCAAGGATAATTCTGTAGACATATGATATCTATCATAACCTAGACGCATGGTCTCCCATGTACGAAGGTTTCCTTGAGTATTTTCCAATGATTTTAATTTCTAAAACAGTTATTGACTGTACCTTTATGTAAAGTACCATTGTAAGGAATTGTGGTCGAGGCACCATGAGAGTTACATATATTTGTATTAAAATTCACGACTTATCATTCTCAGTACTCTTGCACTTACGATTCAACAAATTGTATAAATAAAGTTTATATTTGATTTCCGCAGTGTGATATCAGGCGACTCAGAATGGGTCGTGTGGACCTATTTTGGGGGCGTCACAAAGATAATAGACCTGATGGTCTATTTGACTCTTCTAATGGATTTTTGTTCATTATGACTATGGTTGAAAAGTTTTATCATTTACCGTATGTTCTAAATCTACGATTTATTCTTGATGAAGGCTATTGATGATGTAAATTATCTTAAGTCATGATATTCTTCTTTGGGTTAGTTGTCTTCACCCTTTTTGTTTCACAATTCCTTTCAAGTAATAAGAGTGTAGTTTGGTCGGCGGGGTAACAGAGGAGAATAGAAACGATGGTCTACATATTTGTTGAGGTTCTCCACTAAATAGTATAAAAATAATTTTATTGAGAACTTTAGATAAGTGTGTCGTATTGTATACGTCATTTGATATTTAATTTTGGTGAACCGAATAGGGTGAAGTGAACCCAACTTTGGAAGGGTGTTTTGCCACTTTCATACAAGATGTCTAATGACATACAACCTCATGTTATCATAAGACAAGGTTGTGCACATCCACTTGCTGAGTATATCTACGAGCACTACCTATATAATCTTGGAGTTTATTTGAAATATAATTCTCACTTGGAGACAACGGAGATAATTATATGTCAAGAGAAGACTCACCATTGGAAAGAAGATGATAGCAATCTTCTTATTTTCTTTGGGGACTATTGGGTCAACCAAGGATAATTCTGTGGATATATGATATCTATCATAACCTAGACGCATGGCCACCCATGTACGAAGGTTTCCTTGAGTATTTTCTAAAGATTTTAATTTTTAAAATAGTTATTAACTGTACCTTTATGTAAAGTACCATTGTAAGGTATTGTGGTCGAGGCACCATGAGAGTTACATATATTTTTATTAAAACTCACAGCTTATCTGTTGTCGTACTCTGCACAATAGTTCAATAGTTGTATAAATAAAGTTTATATTTGTTTTCTGTAGTGTGATATCTGGCGACTCAGAATGGGTCGTGTGGACCTATTTTGGGGGTGTCACAAATGGTATCAGAGCTTAGGGATATGGTCGCTGGCGAAGATATGAGTCTAGAACTAGGAGGGGAGAAACGAGTAATATACTTCGCTAGTGTGTGACTTACCTAAGCTGAAATTTTTACTTGATAAATTGACAAATTGTGATATATCAATTAACCCTTGTTTTAAAGATATATTCCAGAATGATATCTGAAATACAGGAGATGAGCAATGGGAAAATCATGATACAGAGGAAATAACCGGGAAGGTACAATCTGAAAAGAAAGCAAGGTATTCTTATCTCTTCGAATACCAGGTACGTATGTAAATTTCGAGGGCGAAATTTCATAAGGAGGGGAGATTGTGAGATCCTGAATATTATGAAATGAAAGTATTCAATTTTCTTATAATTATTCTATTTGGTAAATAGTTATATTGATAAAAGTTTAAAGTTAAGGGTGATATTTGAAAATTTTGCAAAGTAAGCAAGTTGTTATAAAATATTCGTTGTGTCTGGAAATATTCGATTGGTCGGGAAATATTTGTTTTAACAGGGAATATTCGTACGATGGCACAATCATTGGTGAACCCCACAACGGAAGTATTGTCGTAGTTAGAAAACGAAATAATTATTTTTTTATAAAAATAACGGTGAAAGTGTTACCGTTAAAAACTGTTGAAGTACTTGGTAGTAAAAGTACAGTAATATGCGTGGTTGCATAGTAGCACACGGTATTGATTATTGATGCTTACATAAGAAGTCAATCAGTTATACTCAATTATTACTACAGTAATTTTTGTATCATATCTCTCATAATATTGATTCAATTATTGTCACAGTATCATCTGTATAATATGTTATATTATTAAATCAATAATTGAGATGAAAAAGTTATTCATATTATTATTTACAATATTGACAATGTCTAGAAATTCTGTCAAGGAGAGGTTTGGTCACCTAATTGCTCGCCAATAAGGAGAAATCCTTATCGGAAAGCCCCCTCTTTCCTGGGAACGACCTGGTTGTTAAATATTGTGAGTTATAATATTAATGATGAATAAGTTCGTGTTGATTAAAGATGAAATTTATAGTTCCATTGTGTGGGAATTATTGGCGTTAGTGGAAATCGACATTTATTTCAATAATAATTGATATCTGGAGGTTATATTGACCAATCGGGTAATTAAGCGGATAATTAAGCAATTAATTGCTATTAATTCACATGCTTATAACTATGTGTTCACATGTGTGTACTATTGATTCACATGATTTACTATTAGGGGAGTTGGTACAAGATTGATAATACTTGCATGACTAAGTTAAAAATAGAGGTATAGATGGAGGTACTATACTGTAATTAATTTTTTCACATGTTTAGAGCTATTGAGTCACATGATTTACTATTGATTCACATGAATTACTATTAGGGGAGGTGGTGCAAGTTTGATAATACTTGCAGAACTAAATTAAAATGAATAAAAAGTTGAAGGTATTGTACTGTAATATTTCGAGCCCCAAAATGTGCAATTATCGAAACTATATTTTTCTATAAATAAAAGCTCATTCTTCCTTTATTTCTCACCAATTCACTAAAGCTATAGAGCAATTATTATAAAGAGAAATATAAAGAGAAAGAAGAAGAAAAGTCTGCTACCTCACTATTACAGTATCCAGTTTTCTTCTAAGGTAAGGGATATTATTATTATAGTAAGGGGTATTATTTCTTTCGTATTCATGAAGAGACCTATTGTTATTACATTCCTTATTATTATGTTGGAATAACCTGTTTATGCGAAGTACTGCATATATGGTGAAATTCTTCTATTATTACATTCTTTATTATTACATTTGGAATATCACATGCATCTGCGCGGATTACGCATGACACAGTTCCATTCTTTATTATTTTGTTGAATATCCTCACATACATGCGGATTCTGCAAAAAACAGGTTTCATTCTTTATTATTTTATTAGAATAACCTGTTTGTGTGGTCTATCGCATGACTGGTGAATTTTGTTGTTATTCCATTCTTTATTAATCTGTTAGAATATCACATGCATGCGGATTACGCGTGACACAGTTCCATTCTTTATTATTACATTTGGGAATAACTTTGCATGCGGCCTATCGCGTACGTGGTGAATTCTTCTATTATTCTATTCTTTATTATTACATTGGAAAAAACACATACATGTGGATTACCGCATGCATGGTGAATGATCCTTTATATTCATTCCTTATCAAATTGTAGAAATGATCTGTCTACGTGGATTACCACATGTCGGGTGAAAATCCATTTGCAGTTTCGTAATTTTTCTGACCCTCAAAAATTCTGGAAAATTTTGAAATGATATTTTTTTGAGTTTTCTAGATTGTGTCCAAAAATGGCGATTTTTAGATGTATAGATTAGGAGTTATAAATTTTATGGGAAAAGACTATTTTAAAAGTAAACCCTTATAACTCCTTGTGGTTAACTCCAAAATTGGTGAAATTTTTATTGAGAGTACATGTATATAACAGGAGTATACCCTATAAATTTTGGAATTTTTGGACAAAAGTACAATTTATGATAAATATCTAAATATTCGGCAGTTTTGGCCATATTAAAAATAATAAATGAATTTTAAAAATTTCGAGAAAAATATATGTTCAATATAGGACTATATTCTGCTAAATCTCAGAAAAGAAATATTTTTGGAACTGATTTGGTATTTTTCATGAAAATAAACTAGTTATGAGTAAATGAATTAAATATGTAATGTGAAATAAAAAAAAATTAGAAAATAGGATTTTATGGCTTGGGAATCCTATATAGGGTATATATGATTTTGATGAAGGATTTGATCATTGGTGATGAAATCTTATGAGTATGACTTTTATGAATAAAGATTAATTTCTCTCGAAATATATTTTTTTATTATGGTGTGGATTAATATAATGTTATAGTTGTGGGTAATATTTACAAATTTTGCAAAAAAAGTTGTAAGCAAGTGGTTTATATAATTACTTCGATTGGTGGGGAATATTCGTTTTAACGGGGAATATTAAATGCGATGACACAATCATTAGTGGACCCCACAACGAAGTATTATTATAGTTAAGAAAATGACAAAATTATCTTTTTATAAAAAATAACGGCGGAAGTATTCTGAGTTAAAAGCTGTTGAACTACCGGTAGTAAAAAGAAATACGATGTCTGGCGTGGTTGCGTAGTAGCACACGGTATATGATTATTGATCTTTACGTGAGAAGTCACTCGTTATACTCAATTATTACTACGATAATTGTTGCATCATATCTCTCGTATTATTGATTCGATTATTGTCACGATATCATCTGCATAATATGTTATATTTATTAAATCAATAATTGAGGCGACAAAGTTATTCATATTATTAAATTGCAATATTTACATATACAGAAGTTACATCGAGGAGAGGTTTGGTCATCAATTAATTGCGCTTGATAAGGAGAAATCCTTATCGAAAAGCCCCTCTTTCACAGGAGCGACACGGTTTGTTAAATATTGTGAGTTATAATATTAATGATGAATAAGTTAAGTGTTGATTAAAGATGAATTTGATAGTTCCATTGTGTTGGGATTATTAGTGTTAGTGGAAATCGACATTTATTTGATATTAATTGATGTGCAGGAAGTTATATTGATAAATCGGGTAATTAATCGGATAAATGAGCAATTAATTGCTATTAATTCACATGATTATATAACTATTTGTTCACATGTGTGTACTATTGATTCACATTCTTGTACTATTAGGGGAGTTGGTGCAAGATTGATAATACTTGCATGACTAAGTTAAAAATGGAGGTATAGATGGAGTCTTATCTTTGTAATTCATATTTTCACATGATTATAACTATTGATTCACATGATTGAACTATTGATTCACATTATTTACTATTAGGGGAGGTGGTGCAAGTTTGATAATACTTGCGGGACTAAATTAAAAATGAAAGAAAAGTTGAAGGTATTATCTTGTAATATTTTGAGCCCCAAAAATGTGCAATTATCGAAACTATATTTTCTATAAATAGAAGCTCATTCTTCCTTCATTTCTCACCAATTCACTAAAGCTATAGAAGCAATTATTATAGAGAGAAATTATAGAGAGAAGAAGAAGAAAATGCTACTACCTCTACTATTCCGATATCCGATTTTTTTAAGGTAAAAGGGTATTATTTCTTTCGTATTCATGAAGAGAGCTTACTTATTCCCATTCTTTATTATTATGTTGGAATAACTTTTATCTATCTGAAATCTGCATACATGGTGAAATTCTTACATTATTCCATTCTTTATTATTATGTTGGAATAACACATGTCATCATCACTCTGCATACATGTGGTGAAATTCTTACATTATTCCATTCTTTATTATTACATTGGAATATCACATGCATGCGGATTCATGGATTACGCTAGACTGGTTTCATTCTTTATTATTACATTGGAATAACACATGCATGCGGTTATATCGCGTGCATGTGAATTCTTTGTTATTCCATTCTTTATTATTACATTTGGAATATCACATGCATGCGGATTACGCTTAGACTGGTTCCATTCTTTATTATTACATTGGAATAACACATGCATGCGATTATCATCGCATGCATGGTGAATTCTTACATTATTCCATTCTTTATTATTACATTTGAATATCACATGCATGCATGGATTCTGGCATGACGACTGGTTCCATTCTTTTTTATTATTATGTTGGAATAACATTTGTCATGTGGATTATCATTGCATGCATGGTGAATGATCCTTATATTCATTTCCTTATTAAATTGTGGAAATGATGCATCTGCGTGGATTCTGCATGGCGGTGAAAATCCATTTGCGATTTCATATATTCTATGATACTCGTTTGGTTAAAGTTTTGGCTTATATACTCCATGAAATTAGTAGAATATCACGGATATTTGCGCTTCATCCGGTATCTTTTCATGGAAATATTCTTACGAGCATTCTTGAATTTTACTCCTGAAAGCGATATCGTGTTGACAATTTGGGCGTAATTGATTTCAAGATAAATTAACTTATAAATCTTTAAAATTTATTCTTGAACTTGTTTTATTGAATTATTATGTCATTGTCATCATCCTCATTGCTTATATTGTGATGAAAGTCATCTTTGGCTTACGTGCGTAGATGGACTTGGTATGATTATGACCGAGGATTATTCGGTATAATCATGACACAATAATGTTATAATGAATGATGTGGTAAAAGTCCTCGATGGCACATGTAGTGCATTGATGGACGATTTTTGGTATGATTATGACCGAGGGATTATTCGGTATAGTCATGACCATTGATGATTTAATGAATATCCTTGGCTAGTAGTGCGAGGGATGACTTCGATGATGTGGTTTATTTATTAAAATTTGAGTCTCGTGATAATAAAATTGATGAAAACATTTTAAATCATAGAAGATAGTAGATATCATGCTCTCTTTGACTCTTCTAATGGATTGCTTATTCATTGCGAGTTAAACTTGATGTACTATTGTATTTTATCGGTTTAACATTGTTGAAGACTAATGATAATTTATTACGCATTATCTTAGTCATAATATTTCTTCTTGGGCTAGTTGAGCTCACCCTTTCTTTCATTTGTTCTCTTGAGGAAATGAGAGCGTGGCGGGACTAGTCGGGGGAGCGGAGTGATGGTCGGATGATAGCATTAGTAGTCCTCACTATTATTACATTAAATAGTGTGACAATAAATGTAATGAGGACTCCATTGAGTGTGGATATTGTCTAGATGACAATATTCTTATTAAAACTCTTAGATTATGTTTTGTCGTATTTTACACACGTTGTTGTATAATTAAGTTTGTATTTGAATTTTTTACCATGTATTTGGCGACTCAAGATGGGTGATGTATACTATTTTGGGGGCGTCGCGGTTAGTATCAAAGCTTAGGGATATGATCCTGGTGAGATGTGAGACAAGAACTAGGAGGGAGGCAGAATTCCTTATTTAGTATGACCTACTAAGTTTATTTGGTATTTAATTGGTCGGTCGAGTATAGGGATAATATGTGATATGTTAATTAACCCTTGTTTTGTGGCGATGTTTGAAAATGGCATCCAAAAATGTTGAGATAAACAATGAAGCACATGAGGCCAGTTGAGTCACCACAGATTAATACCGAGGATAATGTGCAGCGGAAAAGACAATAATCCTCGTATAAAACAATAACAGCAGATGAAATGGTGAGCGATGGGATGTTCGGAGGCTTTATGCAATTCATGCGACATCGGTGAAAGCTCTCTGTCCAAAATGCGGTGGAAACAACGACAACTCTCGGACGGTCACCATTAAGCGATTCGAGGCTGGGACCACGGAGTTTTTGGAGAGCCAAAACCACTTAAAGCGGAGGCGTGGATAAAGCGGATCAACAAGATATTTGATGTCTTGGGATGCTCAGGAGAAAAAGGTTCCTTTGCCACCTTCGTTATTGCGACGAGCGAGGCGATTCTTGGTGGGAATCGTAAAGCGTACTCAACTTTGCCGCTTTTCAAAATGTCTTGGGAGAAGTTCGAAGAGCATTTCAATGACAAGTACTTTCTGAAAGTATTAAATCACATGAAGGAGGTAGAGTTCATCAAGCTTGAGCAAAATAATATGGCCAGTGGCGCGATCTGAAGCTAAGTTTGTTAGAGTTATCTCGGTTTGCGTCCCACTTGGTTGATAATGAGGAGAGAATGGCGCGGATGTTTCTAAGAGGTTTGAAACTTAGAGATACGTCGATACCTAATTTCTCTAAAGCTGTGTTTGTATTGAGATGTTGTGAATAGGGCTCGATTATTGGAAGCGCGATAATGAGTCAACCCGACCAAGAGAGAAGCGGCGAAACAAGTCGATAATACCGATGGTAGCGATCATCGAAGCGGTGACAACAAGCGTGGAGGAATCAACATGCGAAATGATGGTAATCACTTGATTGGTAAATCATGGCCATGATAATAAGAGTGGACATTTCAAGAGAGAGATTCAACAAGGATGGAAAGGCGTCGGCACACACTTTGTTGTTAAGGAAGGAGAGAGCGACCACCGGTCGTATGTTACAAATGTGGAGGGAAGGACACATAAGTCAAAAGCTACGCGATCGGATCAAAAGCGTGTTATAATTGTGGAAAAAAGGTCACTAGCCGATTTTTGTCGTGCACCAAAGTCGAGTCCGGTTTGGGATGGAGGCATCGAAGGGTGTCCCGAACAAAAGACAAAACGGTAGTTCAGGGAGGCGTTTGTCGTAACCTCCCAAAAAGCGAGAATCGAGCGAGGTGATCACGGGTAAGCTAATCATAAACTCTAGCGAAGTTTATACTTTATTTGATCTGGGTTCTACCCATTCCTTTATTTCTCTACTTGCTTGCGCTCAGCGTTTAAATTTGACTCAGGAGAAATTAGACTTTGACTTATCTGTTGAAACTCCGTTGGGAGAAACCTTCATTACATCCACGGTTTATAAGTCTTGTTTGATTCAAATCGGTAACACTTACGTTACTGTCGATCTTATTTCTTTGAAAATACTTGCATTTGATGTGATTTTAGGGATTGATTGGTTAACTACTCATCATGCTAAAATCGATTATTTTAAATAAGGTTGTTAGCTTTCATATTCTAACCAACCTATTATGCGAATTCAAACAACGAACCACTAAAATCAATCAACTTCATATCAAGTCATAAAAGCTATTAGTTTTATTGAAAAATGGATGTCAAGCTTTCTTAGCCCATATCGCAGTTTAAATAAAGATCGTCGATTTGAATGATATTTCTATTGTTAATAAATTTCTGACGTATTCCACGAAGAACTTCACAGCTACCCCGGCGTGAAATTGAATTTTGTATCGACCTTGAATCGGTACAAAACCCATTTCAAAAGCCCATATCGAATGGCTCTATTGAACTTGAGGAGTTAAAAACCCAACTACGAGGAATTGTTAGACATCGGTTTCATTAGTCTAATCGTCGTCTCTTTGGGGTGCTCTGTTACATTATTGAAAAGAAGAAAGATGGAAGTATGCGACTTTGTATTGATTATCGGGAGTTGAATCATGTCACCATCAAAAATAGGTACCCGTTGCCTCGCATTGATGACTGTTTGACCCGATTTGCAAGGAGCAAAATTCTTTTCAAAGATTGATCTTCGTTAGGATATCATCGATTGAAGATTAAAATTGATGACATTCAAAAAGCTGCTTTCGAAACTCGATGCGGGCATTATGAATTCCTAGTCATGTCTTTTGGATTGACTAATGCTCTCTACGCCTTCATGGACATGATGAGCCAAGTATTCAAGGAATATTTGGATCACTTTGTGGTCGTCTTTATTGATGACATCCTCATATACTCCAAAACCGTGAAGACCCATGAAACAACACTTGAGGATACTCAAAAGCTTAATGAAAACAAGCTTTATGCGAGTTGAAGAAATGTGAGTTACGGCTTGAGGAAGTTGCATTCCTTGGGCACGTGATATCAAATCATGGAATATCTGTTGACGGAAAAAAGATTGAAGCAATTCAAAGTTTGGGAGCAACCTAAGTCGATGGCCAAAATCGTAGCTTTCTCGGCTTAGTTGGTTATTATCGGAGATTAATTAGAAGGTTTTCTCGAATCGCTACTCCATTAACTTCGGTGACTCGAAAAGATACAAAATTTGGTTGGGCGAGGAATGTGAAAAGAGTTTTCAAGAACTTCGAGAGAGACTCATTTACACACTGTTACGACAATACCATCGGCTCGGAGGATTTGTCATCTCTGATGATGCTTGAGGCAAAGGGTTAGGATGTGTTCTCATGCAACATGGGAAAGTCATCATAGCCTATGCCTCTCGACAACTCAAAGAATATGAGAGGAATTATCTTACTCATGATCTAGTTAGCGGCGATCGTTTTTTGCTTAAGATTTGGAGGCATTACACATATGGAGAGAGAAGGTGGAGATCTATCACGGATCGTAAAAAGCCTCGAAATATTTCTTCACTCAAAAGGAACTCGACATGCGGCAGCGACGATGGCTTGAGTTTGTTGAAAGATTATGATCATACCATCGATACCATCCTGGAAAAGCGAGCGTAGTAGGTGGCGCATTGAGTAGAAGATCATATCTTGAATGCGAGTGCGATATTGTCAATATGAAGGCCCATTTTGTATGACTTGGAAAGGATGGAAATAGAGTTAAAGACTCGGGGACCCATGTGATGATGGCGAATATCTGAGTGGAACCGACTTTAATCGATAAAGTTAAAGTTGCTCAAACTACGAGACACAGAGGCGATCGTATGAGGAAGAAAGTGCAAGAAGGTGCTATTAGAAGCGAAAATCGATGAAGAAGGAATACTTGAGTCGACTCCGGACTTTGTGTTCTAACGATTACGACTTGAAGTATAAAATCATGATGGAGGCGCACACACACACAGTTTTGTAATCCATCACAGGAGTACCAAAATGTATCGTGATCTTGACATACATTTTGGTGGAAGCAATATGAAGAGAGAGATATAGCGGGGTTTATCTCGAGGTGTCTAACTTGTCAGCGAGTCGGTGAACATCAAGTGCCAAAAGGTCCATTGCAACCACTTGAAATTCGAGAATGGAAGTGGGAGCACATTACCATGGATTTAGTTCTTGGTCTTCCCAAGGTTTCTCGAGGCGTAGATGCGATTTGGGTCATTGTTGATAGATTGACCAAGTCTGCTCATTTCTTACTAATCTGAAAAACTTATACACTTGAGCGTCTTGCTAGTATGTATATAAATGCGAGATTGTAAGATTGCATGGTATGCGGTATCCATAGTTTACGATCGAGACCCAAGATTCACTTCAAGATTTTGGGTTGGTTTGCAAAAAGCTATGGCGCAGTTTACGATTTAGTTGGCATATCATCCTCGAAGCGGATGGGCGATCGGAAAGGACTATTCAAACTCTTGAAGATTTATTAAGACTACTGTGTCCTTGACTTGAGGAAGTTGGGACAAGTTCTTACCATTGGTGGAGTTTTCCTACAACACAATAGTTATCAAACAAGTATTGGCATGGCTCCATTTGAGGCGTTGTATGGAAGAAAGTGTCGTTCTCGGTATCTTTGGGATGAGGTGGGTGAAACAACGTTGTTGGGACCGGAGTTGATGCGTATGACTACGGAAAAAGATTCAAATGATCCGAAATGACGTATAAAAACCTCACAAGATCGACAAAAGAGTTATCTTGATCTTCATCGAAAAGGCGTGGAATTGATATTGGAGATCATGTGTTGTTACGTGTTGCTCCATGGAAAGGAGTTACGAGATTTGGAAAGAGAGAAAAGCTCGATCCTCGATTCATTGGCCCATTTATAATCCTCGAGCGAGTAGGAGCTGTGGCTATATAGACTACGCTTTACCACTTGAGTATGTCTAGTGTTCATAACGTTTTTCACATATCTATGTTACGTAAATATGGAAAGACCGAACCACATTATTGAATTAGAACCGGACGAGATAGAGGAAGATTTAACGTATGAAGAGTTACTGTTAAAATCTTGGATAAGAAGGATCATATTCTACGCTCGAGTTATACCTCAAAATCGAAGTTTTGTGGAGAAACCACGATGTGGAAGAAATGACACAGGAGTTAGAATCTGAGATGAAATCAAGATATCCTCACCTCTTGATATACCGGTGCGTACCCTAATTTGAGGGGCGAAATTTCATAAGAAGGGGAGGTTGTAAGACCCCAACTTTTGAATAAAGATTAATTTCTCTCGAAATATATTTTTTGAATATTATGGTGTGGATATATATAATAATGTTATAGTTGTGGGTAATATTTACAAATTTTGCAAAGTAAGCAAGTGGTTATATAATATTAGATTGGTGGGGAATATTCGTTTTAACGGGGAATATTAAATGCGATGACACAATCATTAGTGGACCCCTGAACGGAAGTATTATATCGTAATTATGAAAATGATAAAATTATCTTTTTATAAAAATAACGGCGGAAGTATTCTGATTAAAAGCATTGAACTACACGGTAGTAAAAAAATACGATGTCTGGCGTGGTTGCGTAGTAGCACGGTATTGATTATTGATGCTTCGTGAAAAGTCACTCGGTTATACTCAATTATTGCTACGATAATTCTTTGCATCATATCTCTCGTATTATTGATTCGATTATTGTCACGATATCATCTGCATATATATGATATATTATTAAATCAATAATTGAGGCGACAAAGTTATTTATATTATTAAATTGCAATATTTACAATATCTAGAAGTTACATCGAGGAGAGGTTTGGTCATCTAATTTAATTGCGCTTGATAAGGAGAAATCCTTATCGGAAAGCCCCTCTTTCACAGGAAGCGACACAGTTGTTAAATATTGTGAGTTATAATATTAATGATGAATAAGTTAAGTGTTGATTAAAGATGAAATTGATAGTTCCATTGTGTTGGAATTATTAGTGTTAGTGGAAATCGACATTTATTTGATATTAATTGATGTGCAGGGGTTATATTGATAAATCGGGTAATTAATCGGATAAATGAGCAATTAATTGCTATTAATTCACATGATTATATAACTATTTGTTCACATGTGTGTACTATTGATTCACATTCTTGTCTTATTAGGGGAGTTGGTGCAAGATTGATAATACTTGCATGACTAAGTTAAAAATGGAGGTATAGATGGAGTCTTATCTTTGTAATTCATATTTTCACATGATTATAACTATTGATTCACATGATTGAACTATTGATTCACATTATTTACTATTAGGGGAGGTGGTGCAAGTTTGATAATACTTGCGGGGACTAAATTAAAAATGAAAGAAAAAAGTTGGAGGTATTGTCTTTGTAATATTTTGAGCCCCAAAACATGCAATTATCGAAACTATATTTTCCTATAAATAGAAGCTCATTCTTCCTTCATTTCTCACCAATTCACTAAAAAAGCTATAGAGCAATTATTATAGAGAGAAATTATAGAGAGAAAGAAGAAGAAAGCTACTACTCTACTACTCCGGTATCCGGTTTCTTTTTAAGGTAAGGGGTATTATTTCTTTTCGTATTCATGAAGAGAGCTTATTATTCCATTCTTTATTATTATGTTGGAATAACTTTTATCTATCACAATCTACATATTATCATGGTGAAATTCTTATTATTCCATTCTTTATTATTATGTTGGAATAACTATACATCTTGATCTATATCGTACATGGTGAAATTTTTTACATTATTCCATTCTTTATTATTGGAATATTACATATGTTGGAATAACTTTTATTATTACATTTGGAATATCATATTACATGTGAAATTCTTATTCTCCATTCTTTATTATTACATTGGAATATCACATGCATGCGGATTACGCTAGACACAGTTCCATTCTTTATTATTATTTGGAATAACACATGCATGCGGTTATCGCATGCGTGATGAATTCTTTGTTATTCCATTCTTTATTATTACATTGGAATATCACATGCATGCGGATTACGCTAGACACAGTTCCATTCTTTATTATTACATTGGAATAACTTTTATGCATGCGATTACATCGCATGCATGGTGAATTCTTTATTATTCCATTCTTTATTATTACATTTGGAATATCATCATGCATGCATGCGATTCTGCACATGACTTTTGGTTCCATTCTTTATTATTACATTGGAATAACACATACATGTGGATTATCACATGCATGGTGAATGATCCTTCGTATTCATTCCTTATTAAATTGTGAAATGATGCATCTACGTGGATTCTGCATGGCGGGTGAAAATCCATTTGCGATTTCATATATTCTATGATACTCGTTTGGTTAAAGTTTTGGCTTCTATACTCCATGAAATTAGTAGAATATCACGGATATTTAAGCTTCATCCGGTATCTTTTCATGGAAATATTCTTACGAGCATTCTTGAATTTTACTCCACAAAAGCGATATCGTGTTGACAATTTGGGCGTAATTGATTTCAAGATAAATTAACTTATAAATCTTTAAAATTTATTCTTGAACTTGTTTTATTGAATTATTATGTCATTGTCATCATCCTCATGCTTATATTGTGATGAAAGTCATCTTTGGCTTTACGTGCGTAGATGGACTTGGTATGATTATGACCGAGGGATTATTCGGTATAATCATGACTAATAATGTTATAAATGATGTGGTAAAAGTCCTCGGTGGCACATGTAGTGCATTGATGGGCGATTTTTTGGTATGATTATGACCGAGTTATTTGGTATAGTCATGACCATTGATGATTTAATGAATATCCTTGCCCGTAGTGCGGGGATGACTCGATGATGTGGTTTATTTATTAAAATTTGAGTCTCGTGATAAAATTGATGAAAACATTTTAAATCATAGAAGATAGTAGATATCATACTCTACTTGACTCTTACAATGGATTGCTTATTCATTTGCAGATTAAACTTGATGTACATTGTATTTTATCGGTTTAACATTGTTGTTGAAATGATAATTTATTACGTAATGATAATTTATACGCATTATCTTAGTCATAATATTTCTTCTTTGGGCTAGTTGAGCTCACCTTTTTTTTTGTTCTCTTGAGGAAATGAGAAATATTCGTATTAAAACTTAGTCGGGGAGCGGTATAATGTTGTATTTGAATTTTGGTCGGATGATAGCATTAGTAGTCCTCACTATTACATTAAATAGTGTGACAATAAATGTAATGAGGACTCCATTGAGTGTGTATATTGCATATTGATCAGATGACGATTATATTCTTATTAAAACTCTTAGATTATGTTTTTTATAATATTTTACATTTGTTGTATAATTAAGTTGTATTTGAATTTTTAAAATATGATACCATGTATTTGGCGACTCCAGATGGGTGATGTATACCTATTTTGGGGGCGGGGATAACAGGAGAATAGAGCGGTGGTCTATAAATTTGTTGAGGTTCTCCCTAAATAGTATGGAAATAATTTTATTGAGAACTTTAGATAAGTGTGTCGTTATTGTATCGTCATTTGATATTTAATTTTGGTGAACCGAATAGGGTGAAGTGAACCCAACTTTGGAAGGGTGTTTTGCCGCTATTATACAAGATGTCTAATGACATACAACCTCGTGTTATCATAAGACAAGGTTGTGCACATCCACTTGCTGAGTATATCTACGAGAACTACCTATATAATCTTGGAGTTTATTTAAAATATAATTCTCACTTGGAAACAACGGAGATAATTATATGTCAAGAGAAGACTCACCATTGGAAAGAAGATGATAGCAATCTTCTTGTTTTTCTTTGGGGGCTATTGGGTCAACCAAGGATAATTCTGTGGGCATATGATATCTATCATAACCTAGACGCATGGCCTCCCATGTACAAAGGTTTTCTTGAGTATTTTCCAAAGATTTTAATTTCTAAAATAGTTATTAACTGTACCTTTATATAAAGTACCATTGTAAGGTATTGTGATCGAGGCACCATGAGAGTTACATATATTTGTATTAAAACTCACAACTTATCTGTTGTCGTACTCTGCACGACAGTTCAACAGTTGTATAAATAAAGTTTATATTTGATTTTTGTAGTGTGATATCTGGCGACTCAGAATGGGTCGTGTGGACCTATTTTGGGGGCGTCACAAGAAGCCCATCTAGCAGCAGTGAATCATCGCAAAACAGTGAAACTCCGCCAACAAAGATGCGGTCTTTGAGTGATATTTATGCTTCTACTTATGCTCTTTTGGTTGCAGAACCTTTAAGCTACGATGAAGCTTGCGGGAAAGAAGAGTGGGAGAATTCAATGAAGGAGGAGATGTCCGCCATTGAAAGAAACAACACATGGGAGCTTGTAGATTTGCCACTGGAGAAATAAGCAATTGGCGTGAAATGGATCTACAAAGTAAAGTACCAACCCGATGGAAGTGTGCAGAAACATAAGGCGAGGTTGGTCGTTAAAGGGTATGTACAAAAGCATGAAGTTGATTATTTTGAAACTTTTTCACCTATAGCTAGATTTGAGACTGTTAGACTAATTTTGGCATTAGCGGCTAAAAAAAATTGGAATGTCTTTCAATTTGATGTAAAGTCTGCATTTCTAAATTGGTTTTTGGACGAGGATGTGTATGTTGAACAACCACATGGATTTGTTATCAATGGTCAAGAGAAGAAAGTTTACAAATTGAAAAAGGCCCTTTATGGTTTCAAACAAGCACCGAGAGCTTGGTACAGCAAACTTGACTCCTATTTCCTTCAAAATGATTTTCGTCGAAGTGAAAGTGAACCCACCTTATATGTGAAGGTAAAAGGTAATGATGTGCTTATTGTTTGTGTTTATGTGGATGACATGATATATATGGGCTCCTCTAATGATCTTGTTAGAGAATTTAAAGAAAGCATGATGAGTGAGTTTGATATGACAAATTTGGGGTTGTTACATTATTTTCTTGGTCATCAAATTCAGCAAACTAATGAGGGTATTTTTGTTTCACAAGAAAAGTATGCTTTAGACTTACTTAAGAAGTTTAATATGCTGAATTGTAAAGTTGTGTCTACTCCCATGAACACCTGTGAAAAATTGACTGTGAATGATGGAACACCAAAGGCTAATGAAAAGTGGTTTAGAAGTATTGTTGGTGGGATGATGTATTTGACTCATACTCGACCAGATATTATTTTTCCGGTCAGTTTGGTGTCAAGGTTCATGCACTGTCCGTCAATGCATCATCTTGGAGCAGCCAAACGAATTCTTCGCTACATCCGAGCAACTAGCAACTATGGAATCTGGTATAGTCCAACCTCCACGTCTGAATTAATTGGTTTCTTGGCGATGATTGGGCAGGTTTTGTAGATGATAGAAAAAAGCACAAGTGGCTATGTATTCAACCTTGGTTCAGGGGTTGTTTCATTGAGTTCAAAGAAGCAAGCTACCACTGCATTATCTTCATCAGAAGCGGAGTACATTGCAGCAACATCAACTGTTTGTCAAGGTATTTGGATGAGGAGAATTCTTGTAGATTTGCAGCAAGTTCAACATGGTTCCACCGAAATTTATTGTGACAATAAGGCCACAATTGCAATGACGAAGAATCTTGTCTCCCACGGAAGAACCAAACACATCGAACTTCGTCATCATTTTATCAGAGATGTAATAGCAGAAGGAGCAATAGAATTGAAGTATTGTCCTACAACTGAGCAAGTGACTGATGGTTTTACTAAAGCTCTTCCTTACTCTAAGCTTGTGATGTTCAGGTCTCTTCTTGGTGTATCCAGTTTTTGCATCAAGGGGGAGTGATAAAAATATGATGCAAATTATATTTTATGTTATTAAGGCTAGTGGTAGTAGTGGGGTTATGTTTTTATCTTATGTAGTGGCTTAGTGGTTTGATAGTAGCAGTAGTGAGTCTCTCCACTTTATTAATAGCGGAGTATGTGGACATGTTCCATCAGTTTATTAATAGTAGTTGTAAGTAGTGGAATTATGATGATTTTAATTAAAAAAATAAAGGAGTTATTCCTTTGGCATTCCTTATTCATTTTGTTGCTCTCTCTTTTTTGCCTTGTTGCGTTACATACTGCTATTAGAAATATAGCAAATTTCCAACAGTTATATGTAATTTGAGTGACCCTAAAATGTTTAGCATATATGTTTGAGGAGCTGTTATTCTTTTTTATTGCGTGATCAGTGGTGAGAAAAAAGGGTCCTCTGATCAAACTTATGTTAAAGCCCTTGTGCTGTTTCACTTTTGAAAAATGCAATATTCTTAATAATTTGTCCTATGTTTATAGCTACAAGAATCCTTTCTATAGTTTAGATGTCAAATTAGTAAACTGTTGATTCATTTCTACTGTGTACTTGGTTCTGTATTACCTATCAAAGGGGAAAAAAGTGTTCTTTATTAACCAACAGTGCATCAAGATCTATAAAATCATCTTTCCCTTTGAGGTCGCTGCTTTTTAGTTGAAATGAAGGGTTTCATTCTGTGGCTAAACATGCAGAAGTGATTGTTGGAGATATATATATATATTCACACACAGTTCAATTTTACATTGTCTTTTTTATTGCGCGAGTTAAATAGAAAAGAACATGACATGATGAAACAAAAACATGTCGTACTTAATTCCGTTGAAGTTAGCAAATTACGACGGACTTATTTTCGACGCGTGTAATTACGACGGAATTCATGATCAAAAGTTCTCTCGTAAATAACCTAATTTCGACGGAATAAGACTAATACCGACAAAAATGTCCGTCAAAAATAAGATTTTTTTTTAGTGGACATTGCGTATATTGTGTACTAGCGTTCCAAATTATATATGAAACAAAAACTAAATGCCTCGTACATTCAATTCTACTATCGGTAACGTTTCTTGTACCCGATTTCGTTTTGTTGTCATCTATAATCATGGTATAAAACTTCACACTTAATTCTAAGTTGGTATTATAACCTGCTTGTTTTCTTTTCAATGTATACTTATTAAGCACCATTATTAGAGAATGTAGATGATCCTATTACAATTCCCTGTACGTTATTCTTGTAAATAGTGATTAGTGATGAGGACCGGAAACAAAATGATTTCAACCAGCCTATGATTTATACAATCTAGATGATGATGTGCAGGTATTCTCTGAATCTGCTAATATAGTAATATGCCTGTACTCTATTCCATTAAAGTTTCACTCAATTGCACTGAGAATTTTACCCTGGGACCACAATAAGTTGAAGAAAATTGTAGAACAAGGTAACAACTTTTGCTTTTCATCCAGACAGAATCGACACATCCTTTCATTAGATATGACTAATTTGTAAACAAAACAAGGAATATTTATGGATAATTAGTCGATTATATTAAAGAAAAAGCAAGTGATATATGCAAGTGTTGCGTGTATTTATTTATTAATTTTTTAAAAGAATATTTGACTTCAAATATAAATTTTGATTCTCTATTTTATAGTTCAGATTTAAAATGTGACATCATGCTAATAAGAAAAAAAGATAATTTTAAATCTGGATCATAAAATATAGAATCTTCATTTATTATTTAAAATAGAGAGAATCTTACTCCTGAAAAATGCATCTTGTTCTTGTTGTTGGGTTCTTTTTAGTTTTTTTATAAAATAATATTACTATGACATAAAAAAGTTCACATAATGCTTACATACACAAACATGTATATTAGTGGGTCCCATATATTATAAATATTATGTGAAATTTTTTTTATATTATAATAACATTGTTGTTTTTTATAATCCCTCAATATACTTGTGTGGTATTGGTGTGCATGAGCATTCATTAGATGGAATGGCTAAATCTACTCATCATCTAAATATGGTTGTTAAGCCCAATCATGACATTGCATGCATAGAGGGCACATGTGCCTTGCCATGGGTATCACTGTCACTATTAAAGCTCCAAAAATTCAGATTTGGCTTTAGCACATTCAATGGTTCTTTAAAAGGTGAAAACAAAATCACAGTTCATGAATTGATCCCACTTGTGGGCCAATTTGGCATCAAATCATTTGTGTTTTCTTGTATGATATGACCATTTTTGTCCTGCTACCTTCATGTCTCAGATAACAACCTGGAAGTTTTGTGCTGTTATAGCACAATCAATGGGAATCATGGCAAATAATGGTTTTTCTATCCCCCATCCACCAGTACAAAATTTAGAAGATATAATTGTTTTAGGGACTTTAACCACTTGCCTTTGTCTCCTTCAATAATGGTCACCAGAGTCTTTTATTTTTGGCTTAAATATAATTTATTATCCTAAATTATATGTCATATTTCATTTCGATAATCCGCCTTTCAATTTTGTCAATTAGATGATTAAATTATTAATTTTTTTCAATTCCATTCAATTGAGCTTGTCACGTCAGAAATTACTGACGTGGCAGTCTGGGTGGAGCATAACTGAGTTGATGTATAACTAAAAAAAATATTTTAATTTTTGATTACACATTTATTATATACTGAAGGGCAAATTTGTCAAACTCTATTTTCACCCCCTTCCAACATCTTACTGCTCCGAAGAGCTTTCGGCGTATCTGGTGAGCTCGTCTCAAGGATACTACCGACATCTCTCATCTCTCTCGGGTAAATGCAAATGTGACCACTGAACTTTAGGTGTTTTTGGGTATTGAGCTCTTTTCTTTTGGTCAACGCAAATTGAGCCTTTTTCTATTCGAAAATTTGGATATTGAGCTCCCAGGTGCCACATGTGCGTTGACACGCTTGACGCTGCAGTACACACGGCAATAGATGACGTGGACATTTTTGCCATGTGAAGCTGCTTACCTGTGCATTTTCAAATTAATTGTTAAAAAACTTAGTTCCCCAAGAATCGAACCCAAAATCTCAATTTTGAAACTTTGACCATTAAACCACCTGACCTACATAAAACTTTCAATTATGTTAACAAAAGAATTAAACAAAGAGGAAGAAGTCAAACTTTCAATTATTTGATATGGAAAGAGGAAGACCGAAGGGGCCAGAATCATGAAGAAGGTATTGAACAAATGATTAAGGAAGTTCATGAATTAAGGTTTTTTATGGAGGTTGATTTGAATTTTGGGCAACATTCTTGAATCTGGCATCTATTTACTTCTTCCTTCATCTTCCAGAAGTGGGTAAAACTGTTGACCAATAATCCGCCATTAAAAACTCCCAAATTCTACCATCCCACCATCTGATCTAGAAAAAAAAAACACATTCATTCATATATACCCAGAATAACAAACCAGATCTACACTTTCATCCGTATTAATTTTGACAAAACCATTGGGAGGAGTTCAAGTATCAGGAGTTTTATGATAGGCAAGGCAATTTCTTCATCAACTTTCTACGCCAAAAGATTTGGATTTTGGAGGTGATAAAAGATTGGGATTTTGGTGGGATGGACGGGGACCATATCCAAGTCCACAAGGAATTTCTCGGCAAATAAAGCGGCTCCGATCGAATAACACGCTCGATTGGGCGTCCATGGACACCTTAAACCCATCACGCGTCTGTGATTGTGAACTTCAGTCCCCATACCCTAAACTCCAATCCACGGGGTTTGAAATGGGGCTTCACCAAAAACCCTAAAGCGCGTTCTTGCAAGCACTCCGTGACACTCAATTGAGTATTTGGAGTCCCGAGCACTGCTCCTCCGACATCATTTCAAGAGGGTGGTCTTTGGGTCGGTCTGGATCGGAATTAAATGGTAGTCGACGGGAGTCCGGAAAGGGGGCGGCGAGGTGAGAGAGAAATCTTGGAGAGGGAAGTTGGGTTTGGATGGGAAAGGATGAGAGAGAAAGTTGTGGCGCCCCCAAAATTAGGTATACATCACCCATCTTGGGTAGTCGGATCATAGTATGTAATTTAAATCTGTTTTACTAATATAACTGTAGCAGTATATGATATGACGTAAAGCGTGAGTTTGAATACAAATATTGTCTACTAGATATTATACAAACTCAAAAGGAGTCCTCATTACAATTATTATCACACTATTTCACGTAATAGTGAGGACTACTAATGCTATCCTCTCTAAACCATTACTCCGCCTCTCGACTTCGTCTCAAATTTATATTCTCATTTCACAGAAGAGAACGGTGAAAGAAAGGTGAGCTCAACTAGCTTCGATGAAATATTATGACTAAGATAATGCAGAATAAATTATCATTAGCCTCTGTGATGTTAAAAACGATAAAATATAATGAACATCAAGTTTAACTACGGTGAACCAAAGAATCCATTAAAAAGTCAAGTAGAAAATAAAATCTACTATCTTTTATGATTTAAAAGGTTTTTCATCATTTGTTATAAATGAGAGACTCGAACTTTAATAAATATTCCACATCATCGAATCACCCCCGCACTACTCTGGCCAGGATATTCTTTAGTATCACGACCACAATTATTCACGCATCTACGGGCGAGAATATTTGTGTATTCATTAATAATCATGATCATGCCAACAATCTCCATCCATCTTGCACTACGGCCAATTGAGGATTTTTACCACATCATTTGTAACATTACGGTCACGATTACACCATCGAATAGTCTCTCGGTCATAATCATACTAAAAGTCATCTATGCACTACATCGCCATAGATGACTTTCAACATAATATAAACATGAGGATGATGACAATGATATAAAATTCAATAAAACAAGTTCAAGAATTAATTTATCTAGGAACCAATAACATCCAAACTGTCAACACGACATCTTTGCTTTGTAGAGTAAAATTCAAAGAATCTTGAGAAGAATATTTCCATGAAAGAATCTTCGAATGAAGCCTTGAAATATCGAGGATATTCCACTAATTTCATGGAGTATAGAAGTCAAAGTTTTAACCAACCCAGGTATAATAAAGAATAGAATAACAAAAGAAATCATCATGCATGCGATAGATCGCATGGTGGGTTATTCCAACGGAATAATAAATAACGGAATCGAGTCCCCGTAAAACGCATGCATAAAGATATTATTCAACGAATAATAAAGAATGGAACAGTGTCCGGCGTAAAAGCATGCATGCGGGATGTTCCAACGAATAATAATAAAAAGATTTTAACCAGGTCCCAGGTGTAAAACACACGACGAGATGTTCCATAGAATAATAATAAAAAAGACGGAACCGAATTCCCCAGTAAAACACACGAACAAGATGTTCCAATGAGAATAATAAAGAATGTCACCAAGTATAGGGTAAACCACGTGTCTGAGTTATTCCAATGCGAGAATAATAAGCGATGGAATAACAACAGTTCTCTTCGTGAATAAGAAAAGAATAACACCCTTACTTTTAGTAGGAGATTGAATCTTTATATGGCGTAGTAACAAAATTCTCTTCTTCTTTCTCTTATTCTCTATTCTTTTCTCTATACATAAACTTGAATGAATTAAGTGAAAAATAATGAAGCACTGCGCCTCTATTTAAAGAAGATTTCTAAACTTGAAGACCATGTATGAAAAGCGAGTGGGCAGCGATTTGGTGATGTGAAAAGAAAAGTGGTTTGACGCCTTTTGTAATGTGAAACGACAAGTGGTTCGGCCTTTTGTAATGTGAAACGACAAGTGGTTTGGCCTTGTAATATGAAACGGCAAGTGGTTTGACATCCGGTAAAGGTAATTACTATTGACGAAGGTAATTACTATTCACAAAGGTAATTACTATCGACGAAGGTAATTACTTATTGACGAAGAGACTCTTAGATGATGACATATGGGCCCCAATAAAATAATCAAACTTACCACAAACGTCTCATAATGAACTTTTATATACATCGTCGAGATTGAATAAATATTACCACAAATCATTTTATTTTTATTCAACACATATTTAATCTTTCAACAATTATTAATTATTTATAACTTGTAAATGCCGAATTATTGATTTAATCTTATAACATATTATACGGATGATCTTGTGTGATAATTGAATCGATAATATAAGAGATATGATCGTGAATTACTTCTAAAAGATAATTGAGCGTAAATGAGTGACTTCTCACGTAAAGCGTCGATAATCAATATCGTGTCTTCTTATACAACTACTGCGTATTCTTCGTATTTTTACTAAGGGTAGTTCAACGGTTTTTATTCAGAATACCTGCCGTTATTTTTATAGAAAGATAATTTTGTCGTTTTCTAACTACTGACAATAATACTTTTTCGTTAATGGGGTCCACTAATGATTGATTGGTAGTCGTCTGAATATTCCCCACAAAAGAATATTCCCCGTAGAAACGAATATTTTATAACAACTTTAACTACTTTTGCAAAATTTATAAATATTACCCACAACTATAACATTATATCAAATTTATTCCATAATATTCAAAAATAATATTTATAGAAAATTAATCTTTATTTATAAAAGTTGGGGTCTTACAAAAGTAATCTGAGAGAAACCCTTGTTTTATCATCCCGGGCCTGCTCCTCCGACATCATTTTCTATTGTTGTTGATTTCGGAAGCCATTGATAACAGAGGAAGAAGAAGTGGGAATATTAGAAAAAGAAGAAGAAATTGAAGAAGAAGTGGGAATTAGTTATTATTTGTTTGCAAATTATAAATGAATTTTTAATTATTAAAGTGGCTCACCTAAGTGTAATTTTTTAATTTGTGTAAATAATTTTTATTAGTTTTTCTAATTGTGACTTTGTAATTTTTTTAAGTATCATTATTTTCTTATACACTTAGGAAAATAATAATAAATAATAATAATAATAATAATAATAATAGTAATAAAAATAATAATAATTTATTATTATTTATTTATTTATTTATTATTATTATTATTATTATTGATATTATTATTATTATTAGTAATTATTATTATTATTATTTTTATTATTATTATTATTGTTGTTGTTATTATTTTAGTTATGTACATAACAGATATAAGGATAGGGAATTTATTTTAATTTGGAGAAAATAATTTTTTCAGTTATAAATATTAATCCTTGCAACTAAAATTATAACAACTAGGCTTCTTTGGAATTCAATTTATGTTGACGAAAAAAAAAAGGCTCAATACCAAAAACCCCTAAAATTCAATAGTCTACTTTGCATTTTACCTCATCTCTCTCTCCCTATAACTTTAACTTGTCCCACCGCAACCCAGCAGATAAACCACCGGAGACTGGTCGGAGCCCAAGCATACTAGCAAAATACAAACCCAAACTTCTATGAAATTCGGCCATTAAGATGAAACATCCAAAACTCGTGACCAAGGAGAACATGAAAACACCAAATTTAACCATAAATCGGGTAAAAATGGAAGAAACAATCAAAATCAGATGGGACCAATACCCATATCCAAACATCTTCAAAACCAGATCCAAATGGGTGGGCCGATTAGAAGAAAAGAAAGGGGAAAGCAATCATAAATCCCAAAATTCGGTCGTGCAAAAAGCCACCAGAAACTCAAAATTGGTACCAGCAAAACACCAACACAACCATAATTTATTCTTTTCTAAGCAATAATAAATAAGTTCATACCAAGATTCACAGCAATAAAAAATTGAGCTAGAACGAAAAACAGGGAAAATTAAGCTAGAACGAAAAGCAAAAAAACCATGTCTCCGATCTACCTAGTCATCTAATAGCTAGCAATATCTAGATTAGGGGGAAAATAGAAGACGAAAAAATGGGTTGCGTGAGATCTTTCCTCTGCTTTCATTTCTTTTGTTTTACCATCTCCATTAAAAAAGGGAAAGAGGGGAAGATGAAGATAGGGGGATAGGGACGAGGACAAAGAAACGGGGACGGGGAACAATGTCAGAGACAGAGGAGGACGAGGGACGGGGATGTGATGGAAGGGTTCACGCGTAAGGGAAGGGAGGGGGAATAATAGGAGAGAGAAAGGACTAATTTAGTTTTGTTATAATTTTTTGTTTAATTGTTGTTCTGTTTTGTTTAAATATTATTATTTGATTTTTAGTAATAATCTAATATGCTTTATTACTCTTTTGTCCGTTGATTAACATAAAATAATAAAAGAAAAGTTGTAGAATGATGAATTTGCCCTTTAAATGTGTAATCAACAATTTAAAAATTATTTTTTTAACACACATTAGCTAAGTATGTCCCACTCAGACTGTCACGTCAACAATTTCTAACGTGGCAAGCTCAATTGAATGAAATTGAAAAAAATTAATAGTTCAATCATCTAATTAATAAAATTGAAAGGTGTATCACCGAAGTGGAATATGACGGATAATTTAGGATAGTAAATTATATTTAATCCTTTATTTTTAGATCCCAAGTTTCAATTAAACTAAAACATTTGAGCTCATATTATCAATGCCAACTTGATTACTAACCATATATTTAAAATTTTATTTATTTAAAAAAAGTTTATTTTAAATATAATTTATTTAACTCATAAACATAATATTTTGGGTTTATACGTAACTTTTAGAGTTAAAACACACCGTACCAAATGTTATTATTGTAAAAGTTGCAAATACTAGTAAACAAAAAGATCTTTATTGATTCGACATGCTATAGTAAAACCTCTATTTAGGAATAAATTTGGGACTAAATTATTTGTATTCTAATTGAGAGGTTATTACTAAATAGAGGTATTGATACAAAATATTTTTCGAACACCCAAAAATATTCACTTTAACGAAAATATAGATTTTATAACAAAAATTAAAGAAAACATAAATTATTTAGATTTTCAAACTAGGAAAATATAGTCTTTTATAGGAAATATAGTCTTTTATAGGAAAATATAATTAACTTATAGAAAATATAATTAACTTTTATAGAAAATATAGTCTTTTATAGGAAAATGTAATCCTTTTTAAGAAATGTAGTCTTTTATAGAAAATGTAGTCTTTTATAAAAAATGTAGTCTTTTAAAATTAATATTGTATATCTCTCATATATATATATATGTATATATAAAATTATTACTATATAGAGGTATAGTTTTTTAATACGGAACTTAAAAAATATATAACATATTACAATTTAGAGGTTATTCTTATTTATAACTGGCCCAAATTGGAACCAAATTTTTTTATAATATTATAGAGGTTATTCTTATATAGAGTATTCCTAAATAGGGGTTTTACTGTAATTGTACTTCTAGATTAGTTAGTGGAACATTTTACTCAATATTTTTGTGTAGATTTATGTTAAACGTGGTTATTCTTTATTAAAAACCAACCTAGCAAGATCGAGATGGGTAGACATGTAAAATTAAATGAGTAATGCTACAGGTACAAATTATTTTATAAATATTTTATAAACTATTGATATATCATACTCTACCTCAACGTATTGATCAATAAGTTGTTTCAATGTAGTCTTTGGCCCCACATAATATACTGGGGTGAAGTATGCCACATCAACAATTTATAAAATATATATAGAATAATTTGTGTTTCTAGCATTATTCAAATTAAATTATACTACCTAATAAAAATGCATGGGGACCATTTCATGGTCATGGCCATGGTCATGGTCATGATGATGATGGTGATGAAACTTTGGGATTGATTTTGGACCAAAAACAATCTTATGGTCCATTAATGGTGGACCCAAATATGCCTACATTAAAGGGCTGTGCCCGTTGAAAATACAAAATAATGCATATTTCCATGCTTGATGATCCATCCCAAATATGCCCTCCTATTTTACTTGATTTGTAGTAATGGCTGATTCTTTGTTATGTCAGTCTCAACTCTCAAGTCCTTGTCTGTTTCACTGTCTGAATGTGCTAAAAAGGAAGATGGGAAAAGGTCAAAAAAAAAAAAAACTTGATGTGGGATTATTTCATTACAATCTTTTTCCCCTTTTTTTAATAATATTTTTACTTTCACAAAGATGAGGAGGGCTGTGAAATTTATGCATACATCTCATATAAAAATAATATTAGTTTCACATAAAAAAAAATTACATAATTCTCACATACACATACATGCATACTGCGGATCCCACATATCAGACGAAGGCCCATAATATACATGTGTGTGTAAATGAGCATTATGTGATTTTTTATGTGATAATAGTATTGTTGCTCATATAATGTCATCTGGGCCCACTCTCCATCTGTTTACACACAGAAAGAGAGAGGTGGGCACTTTGTCTTAAAGTTATGCAGTTGTTCCTTGTTGTCTACATTAGGCACCACTCCTAAAGCTAACCACAAAATCATTCATGTCTTTTGGCTAAGTGGGCACATGCACACAAACCCACAGTAAAACACAATGATGCTACCAAAGATGGGGGATTTGGTTTTGCAGCCAGTCTCCTCATTAATGTGATAGGGGAAAAGTCCTCATAACCTTGTCACATTTGTTTATTAACTTTGTTAAATTGATTAATACAGTGTACGTCGGAAGGTGATATTTATCTATGCGTGTTAACACTGTATTGATCAATTAACCAACTTATCATGAAGTTAACTTCATAGTAACCGGATCCTATTTATTTATATTGATATTAAATATCAACGTATATAAATACATAAAATATTATAAAGTAAAATCGTGTTTAGTTTTACATTAATCGCAAGAAAAATTAATGGTTGGTATAAAGATTTTATTTTATTTTTAATAATGCTAGTGGGGAAAGCTGATGTTTACACTTGAGCTGAGCACCAGTAGTGTGTTTCAACTCTAAACCTTAGAAAAGAATACATGGGTACAGTTCTACTTTTGTGTTTACTTTAGTGATTCTTTATCTTTAGGCTTTCATTTATAGTGGAGAGGTTTTTGGATTCAAAAATGCAATGAAGCAGATGTGTTCCCTTTTTATCTTTAGGCTTTAGGCTTACTCCACCACCCATCACAAACAAAATTCCATGTATGAAAAGTAGATTACTCATGGCAGGGTCTTTCAAATTCTCACATAAAGTAACTTCAGATATGATTTGTATTTTGGGTTTTATTCTCTTTCTGTTCATGTTTTGGGGAGTTGTGGATTCTTAATTATCTTGACCCCCACTACCATACTTTCTCCTACCCAAAAGTCTTAACTTAACTACCCCTCTATATAGGCCAGGAATAGTAGAAATTAAGAATTCCCCGAATTTGATTAGTATTCCCACTAAAACCCATTGAAAAGGGGTTTTTTAGAACATAAAGTATTATTACATATAAATTTTAGAGATATATTTCATCATAGGGGCTTAAGAAAAATCTGGAAAAGCGAACATAATTTACAAGCAGATTATTTTAAACGTAATTTGTTTAACTCAAACGCAAGGCTCTAAAAGTGGTTATGGTGCGTTTAAAAAACGCATGATCAAACGCTACTGCTACAAACGTTCTAAACGCAGATAACCGAATATACCTTGTGTAATTTTACGCAATAAAGACACCAAGCTATTACTTTTAGTCTCCATAAATAAATAAATAAAATAGACTCCATTAGAAATCAATTTTCATTTTAATAGTAAACCTTGATTTTAGGTGTGTGGTTCAATCAATATATACTATATATGGCATGACCACACCGACTAGTGAAAAAGTAAGTACATTTGGATTGTAGCCTACCCATAATTTGACTAGTTAAGAGACCTTGCAAATGATATGTGACATGACTTGAGTGATGAATGTGTGTGGGGGTAGATTTCAATATTTTGTTGAAAAAGATGATTAAATATTATGCTAGTAGTAGACAAACAAAGGAAGAAACAAAATGAAATCAATTCAGAGATGATGGGATAGTATTAATGTAAGATCCCAATTTATTATAAATAAAATTAAATTTTCTATATTTATTATCTTGAAATAATAAGGAATTAATTTGATATAATATTTTTTTGGTTATGGGTGAAATGTGCAAAATTTGCAAAATAAGCAGTGGTAATAAAATATTCATTTTGTTAGGGAATATTCGACTTTGGTAAATGGAATATTCTTTTTTTCGAGGAATATCCAATGCGACAATAGCTTGATCATTTATTGGGTCCATAATGAGCGGTCGGATGAAGAAAAGCGATAAATTTGAGTTTTATAAATTTACTCACAGTGGTTAAAATCTGATGTCTGGCGTGGTAGCGGATGGCAGCGGTATTACATGATATTTTTGAATTATTGATTCTTACGTGAAAAACACTACTTTCGATAATTGTTACGATAATTCTTTGTTCAATATTTTATTTTATTGATTCAATAATTGTTGCGTTGATATTTTATATTATTGTTGTTTTTGATAATTATCATTTTATGATATTTTCCATTATCGGATCAATAATTAGTATTATTTGAATAATATTATTAGATAGCATTATTGGCGATGTCTGTAAAGTTACGTACAAGAAGAGGTTTGGTCACCTAATTACTTGGCCGTAAGGAGAGAAATCCTTATTGAAAGCTCTCTCTTCCTGAAACTAGTCAAGCAGTTGTCATTATTGTGATTCGTAATATTATTTGTGAATAATTAATTATTGATTTATATGATATGGAAACATTTATTTTATGTGGATATAAATGATGGATATATTTTATGTGGGTATAAATGAAGGAATTTTAGCATGAATTATTTGTTGAAAGTTTGGCAATTATTTCTCCAGATAAAATATTCATTCATATATATTATTATAATATATTATAATTGTTTATATAATAATATTATTATAATATATAAGCATGTGGTAATTAGAAACGAAAGTAAACAAAATATATATGACTACTTGTTTTCAAAGAAAAGTAGGTTGTAACTTTGTTTTGGTTGGTATGATTGGTGGAAATAAATTGGTGGAAATGGAAATGGTTGGTAGAAATGAAAAATGAGTTGCCTGCAAGCTTAATTTCTTTGGGTGGCCCTCATTTGTCAAAAGGCGTGTCATTTATTTCTTTATATTTTGGCAGAGTGTGGTTATTTTCTAAATTGATGAGCAGAGTACTTTCTCCTACAATGAATTTCCTTCCAAATGGATGGGCCCTCACCCAATGAAAATAATGAATGAAGTTAGGCAAAGTAGACTTTGGAAATTGGCGGAGGAAGTTTGGCAGAATTAGGCCTAGTTGTTCAAACTTTTCTCCCACCGTTTCGCTATAAATAGGGGGTAACCCCTCCTTCCTCAACACACCACTTTCAATCAGAAATTCTTATTCTAAAGTATTGTGAGAATTTTCTTGAGTATAAGAATACTTTGAGCGTAGTTTTTTTGCAAGATTTTCTCAGAATAATATCCGATATTCCAGTAAAATCTAGTTTCTACTAAGGTAAAGGATATTATTTTATTGCAATACTCGTGAGAAATATTATTTTTTTTCATAATCCATATTATGTAAGCGATATTATTTCATCTCGTATTCTTGAATTTGAACTTACTATGGCAAGTATTCCTTCTATAATTCCTTAAATGATTAAAAATTTTGCTTCATCTAATATCATTTCATAGGAATATTGGTCTGAACTTTTAATCAAATTTGGAACTTTTCACGATGGCCAGAAATCGCTTTTCACGATTCTTTATTCACGAATTTATTCACGATTCTTTCACGCATTCTTCGCTCACTGGTCTTTGCTCACAAAAGAAATATTTTTTTTCTTCCTTCCAAGTTATCTGTTGTGATACTTATTCTTGAAATTGAATCAATGTTTTTATCTTCACTATGGTTTTTTATTATGGAGCGTTTTTTAAACTTGGTTCGACTAAAGTACAAATTCTAATCTTTGTTCTTATCTCTCTCGGATTCGTTCTCTAAAATATTTTCATCATCCTCGATCGTTAATGGTGATACTTGATGAATATCTTTGGCACATAGTGCAAAGATGAATGATTATCGATGAATATCTTTGGCCGTAGTCTGAAATATGAGCAGTGTTGAGATGAACATGACCAACCTGGTGATCTGAATGAATATCTTTGGCCGTAGTAAAAGATGATAAACTTTTATTGATGATGTTACAGGGATAAATATTAATTGATAAACTTTTAAATTCATAGAAGAAAGTAGATTTCATTCTCTACATAACTCTTCTAATGAATTATTATTTCCGCTGTGAATATTGATTTAAAACTTGTTGTCTATTGTATTCTATCAAATTTTTCCCTGTTGAGGACTAACGATAATTTGTTCTATGTTATCTTAGTCATAATATTCTTTACTGGGCTAGTTGAGCTCACACTTCTCCTTTTTGTTCTATTTTTCTTCTCAGGAGGCGAAAATGTAGCGAGTAATAGTTGGGGTATGGAATGAAGGTTCTAGAAAGTCATTTTAGTAGTCCTCACTATTTTGTAAAATAATATATTAATAATTGTAATGAGGACTTATTTGAGTGTTGATATTGTCTAGAAGACAATATTTGTTTTTAAACTCACAGTTCATGTGTTGTCGTATTTTGCACGACAATTATATTAATAAAGTTGTAGTTGTTTCTGTACCATGTATTTGGTGACTTAGAATGGGTGTTGTATACCTATTTTGGGGGCGTCACAGTTGGTATCAGAGCTTAGGAATATGGTCTCTGGCGGAGATCGGGGAATAGAACTAGGAGGGGAGAGACGAGTAAATCCTTCGCTAGTGTGTCCTACCTAAGCTTATTTGTTAGTCAGTCATAATATAGGGATATTATGTGATATGTTAATTTATTTAATTAACCCCTGTTTTATGGCAGTTTTTAAGAATGGCAGCTGAAAACGTTAACAATGGAGTCTATGAGACCGTGTAACAACCTTCAATCACTAACCAAGAGAACGTGCAACAGGAAGATAATATTCCTCCTATAAACAACACTATGGAGCAAACGATGAATGATGAAATGTTTAGAAGTTTTTTGCAGTTCATGCAAAATCAGACGAGGGAGACTCGTGTACAAAATATGGGTGGAAATGATAGCAACGCCTTGATCACATCCGCAAGCGCTTCAAGGAGTTGGGACCACCAGTTTACGGGAAAAGCTGGATCCGATTAAAGCGCGTAAACGTGGTCAAGCAAATTACCAAGATATTCGATGTCTTGGGATGCATGGAAGAACATAAGGTTCCATTCACCACCTTTATGTTTCGAGGTGAGGCAGATTACTGATGGGAATCCGTGAAGCACCCAACCACCGGCTTTTCGGCATGTCTTGGGAAAGATTTGAAGCTGTTCAATGACAAGTACTTTCACGAAAGCATTAAATCGTATGAAGGAGGTAGAGTTTATTAGGCGGAACAAAACAACATGGCGGTGTCCCATGCGAGGCAAAGTTCGCGAGTTATCGGTGTTTGCACCTCATTTGGTAGAGAATGAGGAACGAATAACGCAGATGTTTCTGAGAGGTCTAAAACCCGAGATTCGGCAATATCTTATCTCTCATAAATATTCTTTATATTCAGATGTTATAAACAGGGCTCAACTATTAGAGCGAGACAATGAGTATGTTCAATCGAGGGACCACAACTAGGGTAATACCAGTGACAACAGTCATCAGAGCGATGATAACCAGCGAGGAGGGAAAAATATAGACAAAAGCGGTAACCACTCGGGTGGTAATCGTGGCCATGATAATAGGAAAGGTGAGTCAAGTGGAAATTTCAAAAAGAGGAGATTCAACCATGGCGGGAAGACATCGTGACACCGACCAAAGACCAACAATAAATTCTAGGGGAGGAGAACTACCGCGGTTAGATGCTGAATCACGGAGAGGAGGGACATATAAGTCCAAACTGTTCACAGCCTTCCAAGGTATGTTTCAATTGTGGAAAAGACGGTCATATAGCCCGATTTTTTCGATAGCGAAATCAAGTCCAACTGGGACGGCGGCACCAAAAGCGAATACGGACAAAACAAAGTCGGTGGTTCAAGGGAGGGCGTTTGTCGTGACTGGCCAAAACACGAGAAACCTAAACGAGGTGATCACGGGTAAGCTAATCTTAAACTCTTGCGAAGTTTATACCTTACTAGATACCGGTTCTACCCATTCTTTTATCTCTCCTGCTTGTGCTCAACGTTTAAACTTGACTCCAGAGAAATTGAACTTTAACTTATCTGTTGAAACTCCGTTGGGTGAAACCTTCGTTACATCTACAGTTTATAAATCTTGCTTGATCCAAGTTGGCACAATCACATTAACTGTTGATCTTATCTCTTTAAAGATACTTGCATTTGATGTGATTTTAGGGATTGATTGGTTAACCACTCATCATGCCAAAATTGATTTTTTTTCGTAAGGTTGTTAGTGTTAGGTTTGTAATATTCATGTGCGCAATCAAATTGCAAAAATAATCGGAAGCGTGTAAAAATCAGAGTTTAAAATTAATTTACAAACCATATACCCGGATCATCCTTTATGCGCAATTATTAATTTAACGAAAAGATAAAGAATAAAATCATACCCTTGAAGATCGAGCTTCCTCAGGTACAAGTTCACCTCCAAATCCTTTCGCGTTCAATCTTGAATCCACCGGGTTTGGTTCCTTCCTTTGATCAACGTTAGCCACCCAAATGTTTGGCCTCTAGAGGTGATCCACCAAGGAAGAAGAAAATTCAAGAAGAAGGGTGGTTGGCTAAACCCTAATTTTCTATCTCTATAGAAAGGTGTACTCTCCCAACAATTGGAATTATATGGTATGTTGAAAAAAGTGAACATCCCCCACCACCCATAATAAGACTCCTCTTATTTATAGATGTGGGCAACCCACCTTATAACAATTAAGGAATTGGAATTTAATTAATTAATTCTTTTAATTAATTAAGCTCCCTAATCTTATTAGGGATAATTAATTAAACTCCTTTAACTAATTTTCTTCCTAATCCAATTAGGAATAAATGAAATACTTATATTAAATTAATTCCTAAACTCTTTTAGAAATTAAAATAATAATAATTGTAATAATATTAATAAGACTCCTCTTATTAATTTATATTTAATATTTCTAAAATATTAAATAATAAATATTAAGCTATTTAATTTATTCTATCACCATAGATTAAATTAAATATACATAACTACATTATTACGATTATGCCATTAACTTCTTAAATAATTATTCTTCCTTTTATGGTGTGACCCTTTAGGTTCTCCATATTAAGCCTAGTTGTGAATAAATCAATTAGAACAATTCTAATCTTATTTAAATAAATAAATTAAACAATTAATTTATTTAAATAATATTATTTATTCTACAATAGGGATAAGCCTCCTAGCGATCAGCGACTTTCAGGATAATATAGATTTCAACATTAATCATTAAAGAACCTTTGAGTAAATAGTTCTTAGTACAATTCAATCCTTCCACCATACAATGTCCCAATTAAATATAAGACATGGAATTCTTGTCAAGTCTTATTTTATTTAATTATATGTATTTCGATCCTTAAATACCTGCACTCTCAAATAATGCAAATTAGAAACTCCTTTCTAATTTCATTACGCCTTAACCAAGGACTCTTTGGGTTGTCATTTATCGAATCACATATGACATTTCTCTTCTTTTATTAAGTGGTAGATTCTTTATTGATCATACATTATCTCCATATACAACTTATTATACCCAAGCATACCCTTTGATATACCCTAAGGGTCTTAAGGAATAAGTCAAAGTATAACTCATCATACACAAGATCTTATGATGATCTCAAGTCCAAGGATTACTTGTCTTACTATCACTCTGAGAATTCCTATTGACGAAAGTGAAATAAAACTCCATTAGGTATTCCTTAGCGAGCCCGTTCGATGAACTTATTCTCTAATAAGCACCTACATACTTGCTTTAGTGTCTCCACACAAATGATCATGAGATCAATCATCCTCATCCAATGAAAGCAAGCAACGTATGTACCAATCTATCCGGTTCACTAATCCCCAATTTAGTAATCCAATGATTGGGAACTATTTTAGTTTTTAAGCTTTCTAAAATTTAGATCTCATTAGAATGATCATCATCATTATTCTAAAAGCATTGCTTAAAACTATGGGTTTATCACATATTATAAAACAACATCATGTAGATAATTAAAAGCCTTTAATAAATTAATACTTTTTATTAATAAATGAATAAGATTGTTACAAAGTATATGCTTTATCATCAAACATGATTGGCTTGTGTGCATACTACTTTCAATCTCCCACTTGCACTAAAAGCCAATCGTCATGGTATCTTATATACTCTTCTTCTCTAAGTGGCGATTATCCTGCATGTTGGATAAGCTTTAGTTAATGGATATGTAATGTTGTTCTAGAGAGTCCACTATCTCTATAGTGATTTCCCATCTTTCATGATTCTAATAATCAAATGAAAGTGCCCTGACACATGTTTAGATCCAAGATGAGACTTGGGAACTGTTCCTGGTTACGTAATGAACTTTTAATCCAAACAATCAACTTGCGGCTTCATTTATAGCTATATACTTTGTCTTTATTACTAAACCGACAACTCTTTCTTTGTTTGGAACCTTTCGATTCAACGTACCTTTGTTCAAGATAACGCTTTACCTTAAAGTGGATTTTACATCATCTTGGTGCATCTGAAAAACTTGAGTCTGTTAAGCCCTCTAATTTTAATTAAGACCCACCATGAATATGATCACATCCTTAGTCTTGGGTTAAGCACTTTAAGATGTTTTCAACGACTCATAGTGAACTTCTCCGAATATGACCGATCGACATCGGTCTCGTATATTTCATTGCATACATGATTGTCACTCATGCGATCTCTCTTTTGGAGTCTATGGGGACTATTAAGAGATACACTCCATGGCTCATCAACATGAGACATCTCTTGGAGTTTGCCATGCTAAACGACTTTAGCATCAAATGAATATCGTTCCTTGGGTTAAGTTGAGCATCTTCTTTAAATCTATCTATATAGATTTTATCCCCATTAAGATACTCTTCCCAAACCATTCATGGAGGAATGTTTAGACAACTTTATCTTTCTTGATTGTAGTATTGGTATGTCATTCCTTATCCGTAGTATATCAACATATAATACTAAAAATTTCACGGCGCTCCCATGACCCTTTTGTACACACTAGAAGTCTTACCTCATCGAATGTAACTACGGATCATCATCTTCTTATGATGTGTACCTCATCATCATCATCTATGATGAATCCATACCTCTAGGTATCTTGGTACTATTCGATTCTGATTCGATTGTGTGTACAATAGGTCCATCTACGAGTTCCTCTTATTTGACTTATAGTGTTTTGTGGTTCTTGAACTCTTGAAGATCTATTATCCTCCCACTAGCCTCTTGATGATAAACACCTTTATCTTAGAAAGCGTGTGTTTAAATAACAAATACCTTTTGCTAAGTAGAATTATAGAACATATACCTAAACTTACTTTAGGATGTCCCACAAATCTGTACTTGTCAAATCTTGTCCCAAGCTTATCTTTTGAAACCTTTTCTCATAAGTTGGACAACCCTTATCTTAACATACTTAAGATTAATAATCCTCCTATCCATAACTTTTATGGAGTCTTGGGGTTTGGATTTTGAGGTTACCATTTTAAATGAATGTCACGACCATTTCTGAGGACATGACCACAGAAGGATCTTTGGAATGTCGGTAAAATCATTATGGACCGCACCATGTCCAACAAGGTACGATTTTCATTCGAGATACATCAATCAATTATTAACGTATCGAGGATGTGTCCATTATGAGAAAACCATTTGAGATGATCTAGAAACTTATTGCACAAGTATTTATTCCTTGATCTAATCAAAGAATCTTAATACTTTGTCAATTTGTTTCATTTAATTCTTTGAACCTTTCAAATAATTCACACTTGTATTCAACAAATACATACATTCAACTCTTTGAATAATCATCTCCTTTTCTTATACTAGTTTGTTCAATTTTTCAAAATTATTTTCACGTAAGTCAGTATACAAAATTCATTAAGTAATATTCCGATTCTATACAAAACATTATTATTATAAATAGAACAACAATTGTTCTTAATTATAATACCAAAATTTTATTGTCCAACAATAAAATGGAAATAATGTTTCTAACAAGAATTGGAATACAATAACAACTTATTGACTTAATAGACTTGCCGTAGGCATTGCTAAACTATAAGTTTCTATGGCTAATGTAGCAACCTTTGTTACATTTCCCACATATAAGATTACTTATATTTGTTTAGCTTTCTACTTACTTTGGTCCTTCATAAATCTATATTTATGATAACCAAAGTCGGTATCCAATACCCAAGTAGAACCTTGACTTAAAGAAAATTTTATTTTAAATCATGAACAAATTTGTATTATGGCAAAACTTCACTAAGCTTCTTTGGTTAGCCTCTGCAAGATGCTTCTCATGATTTCTTTCCGATGTCGGGCTTATTGCGGTGGAAGCAAACTCCTTTCTTATCTCATGTCGATTTTGTTCTTATTATCCTTTGTTTATGCCTTTCTATTTACCTTCTTTGAATTGTTCTTCTTTTGAAAGATCCTTTGGCCCCTACCAATGTAAGACTTTGTTTTTCTTGGTTGGAAAGTCACTCTCAACATTTTCAACATGTTAAGCAAATCAATGAGGCGATATCTAGCTTGTTCATATGAAAAATTCACAACAATTGTGAAAGGAGTCCAGGAGTGAGTGCAAGATCAAATCTTGGCTCAACTCTCCATCCATGACAAAACTTCGTTGTCTAATTGATCAATCAAATTGATAATGTTAAGGACTTTTATCTATCTTATAGTGCCATTGGCCGTTCTAGATCGGAAGAGCTCCTTAGATATCGATATCTATCGGTCCTACTTTCCTCACCATCAACTACTTGATGTGCGGGAATATAGTAGAAGCATCCATAGTTTCATCTTGTGGCTGAAGCTCGTTACTCGTGGATCTTGAGCATGATGCGTTGAACTAATTGTGCATCATCTTGCCATTTTCTAAAAGTAGCAATCTCTTCCTCGGAGGCATTATGCGCAACCATTGCGAGGGATAGGCGTATTAAGGACATAAGATAGCTTTTTCGATATGAGAACTATTCTCAAATTCCTTAACCAATCCGTTTAATTGATTACGATTAATTTAGCATCTAATATGCTTCGCGATGATAGTAATTTTAGACATTGTAAAATTACGTAAATGAATTTGTAATTAACAACATTTTAACATACATTCTTTTATTAATTACCAAAATAATTAGGTCTTGTTTTAAATTGGTATCTCCCACTATTTTCTTCAAACTATATTACCCTCACTTATATAGTTCGGCAAAATCTAATTAAAGATTTGCTAGTGAGAATAAGGATCCCATTTCAAATGTATATAGCCTTGTGGTGACACAACAAACTATATATAAATAAATAGGTAGACAACTTTTGTCAATTACATCAACTATCAACTCCTTTTCTTTTGCCTCTTAGATTATTTTGATCAGTGGTGGCACATCCGAATCAAAATTATCCAAGTTAAATCCGACCTAGCACTCCATATATTCAAAAAGAAAAATATCATCCTTGTGGTGACACAACAAAACAATATTGTTCAATTTTCTTTATAAGCATCAAATGTGATAAATTAACATCTTAAATACTTAATACTTGCCTTGTGGTGACACAACAAACTCATATTAAATATTTAATACTCTATTAATTTTATCATGCTAGAAAGGCGACGTTCGATATTCCAAATATCTTTGAGCGCTTAGGACTTAATATATAAAAATTGAGGGGTTTGTTATTAATTTGTCTCATCTTGTTTAAGCGGCATTATTACATATATATATATAAAATACGCGTCGTATTAATGAACATGCGAAGCATGTTTGCATAATATATAATATATATAGTATAAGCATGCACATATAGAATACTATATTCTACGGATTGATTATGGACTTTTATTCTAGTTTGGTTCACTAGAGCCACCAAGTGAACCAAAAGGTCAAACTCCCCAGGGGTGCGAAAAATAATATTTAAATATAACTATTACATTTAAACTTGGGCTCTATTACAATAAATTAATCTTCAAGCGCTCCTTGCTCCTTGATCTCCAATTCTTCAAAATTAATTCTAACTATTCCTATTACAAAAACTATTTAAAATAAATAGAAACCTTGATCGTGATCGAGGGAAGTACATAGGAGGAGATAGAATTTATATTTAGAAAAATTAGAGAAGGCGAGTCTGTGAGACCCCATTTAATAAAACCCATACATTCATACATCCAACTAAAATAAAATCCAATCGCATTGGTCGATAGTCCATAATCAATCCCATTTATTATCATACACATCACCATATGCATCGATAAATAACATTCATCTCATGAATAATAAACATTTAATATATATATTGATATCATTTAATGGGCAACATTTAGTTAGTATAAAATCTAATTTTGAATCAAAATAAACTCCTTTATTTTAATCCAAATTTAAATCAAAATAAAACTATTTTATTTTAATTTATCCTATTTTGAATAAAATAAACTATTTTATTTTAATCAAAATCTTTAATCAAAATAAACTCCTTTATTTTAATTAATTATGGAATCCAATTCCATGTAATAAAAAAATCTTTTATTAAAATAAACTCTTTTATTTTAATTAATTATGGAATCCATTCCATGTATAAAAATCTTTAATTAAAATAAACTCTTTTATTTTAATTAATTATGAAATCCAATTCCATGTAAAAAATATTAAAGGAAACACGGATTATCTTTCTATTCACAAATAAACTCCTTTATTTTGAATAATATGAAATCTTATTTCATATTTAAATAAACTCCTTTATTTAAGGAAGCATGGATTCTCTTTCTATTCACAAATAAACTCCTTTATTTTGAATAATATGAAATCTTATTTCATATCTAAACAAACTCCTTTATTTAAGGAAAAATCAATTTTCAACTCCAATTAGTTATCATGGAATCCAATTCCAACTCTAATTAGTTAGCATGAAATTTAATTTTAAAATTAAAATAAACTTTATATTTTAATATTAAAATAAACTTTTATTTTAAAATTAAAATAAACCTTTTTATTTTAATTATAAAATTATTAAAATTAAAATAAAACTTTATATTTTAATATTAAAATAAACTTTTATTTTAAAATTAAAATAAACTTTATTTTAATTATATATAATAATATAATATATAATATATATATATATATATATATATATATATAATATATATATTATATTACTATATATATACATAAGTAACATAATCGATTTGCCTTTCATAAAAAAAAAATATGTATCCTTGTCCTTGGCAAAATTAAAACTGTATGACTTAGGTGTACACATGATTTAGGTTTTTATGGTTTTCGTGCATTGATTCAAAAAATATATCTGACTTCCTTTTTTTTTTTTTTTTTGTTTGATTCTTAAATGCATTAGCGGCGAGGAAAGCGTAAAAGCGAGGCCATGTTGTTTTAAAACCGTACATCATCCTTTTTTTTTCAAAGAAAAATGCAGATCCCGGCCTCGTGGGAATAAATTGGTTGCTCAAATGTCAGTATTTTTTTTTTTTTTTTTTTTTTAATAAATTTTATACAATAAAATTATGCTTAATTAAATTATTCTAAACACATATCAATATACATATCAAATCCCGAACAATTAATAATTAACATAAAGGTTTGGCTCGATGCCATTTATTAGGTTTAATATTCATGTATACGCTTGATCAAATTGCAAAAATAATCGAAGCGTGTAAAATCGAGTTTAAAATTAATTTACAAACCATATACGGATCATCCTTTATGCATGATTATTAATTTAACGAAAAGATAAAGAATAAAATCATACCCTTGAAGATCGAGCTTCCTCGAGTGCAAGTTCACCTCCAAATCCTTTAGCGTTCAATCTTGAATCCACCGGTTGGTTCCTTCCTTTGATCAACGTTAGCCACCCAAATGTTTGGCCTCTGAGGTGATCCACGAGGAAGAAGAAAATTCAAGAAGAAGGGTGGTTGGCTAAACCCTAATTTTTCTATCTCTATAGAAAAAAGTACTCTCCCAACAATTGGAATTATGTCAGTATGTTGAAAAATCAACATCCCCCACCACCCATAATAAGACTCCTCTTATTTATAGATGTGGGCAAACCCACCTTAACAATTAAGGAATTGGAATTTAATTAATTAATTCTTTTAATTAATTAAGCTCCCTAATCTTATTAGGGATAATTAATTAAACTCCTTTAACTAATTTTCTTCCTAATCCATTAGGAATAAATGAAATTACTTATATTAAATTAATTCCTAAACTCTTTTAGAAATTAAAATAATAATAATTGTAATAATATTAATAAGACTCCTCTTATTAATTTATATTTAATATTTCTAAAATATTAAATAATAAATATTAAGCTATTTAATTTATTCTATCACCATAGATTAAATTAAATATACATAACATATTATTACGATTATGCCATTAACTTCTTAAATAATTATTCTTCCTTTTATGGTGTGACCCTTTAGGTTCTCCATATTAAACCAGGTTGTGAATAAATCAATTAGAACAATTCTAATCTTATTTAAATAAATAAATTAAACAATTAATTTATTTAAATAAATATATTATTCTCTGATAGGGATAAGCCTCCTAGCGATCAACGACTTTCCGGATAATATAGATTTCAACATTAATCATTAAAGAACCTTTGAGTAAATAGTTCTGTGCAATTCAATCCTTCCACCATCTGATGTCCCAATTAAATATAAGACATGGAATTCTTTGTCAAGTCTTATTTTATTTAATTATATGTATTTCGATCCTTAAATGCACAACTCAAATAATGCAAATTAGAAACTCCTTTCTAATTTCATTACACTTATAACCCGAGGACTCTTTGGGTTGTCATTTATCGAATCACATAGGACATTTCTCTTCTTTTATTAGAAATGGTAGATTCTTTATTGATCATACATTATCTCCATGTACAACTTATTATACCCAAGCATACCCTTTGATATACCTAAGGGTCTTAAGGAATAAGTCAAAGTATAACTCATCATACACAAGATACTATGATGATCTCAAGTCCAAGGATTACTTGTACTACTATCACTACAGAATTCCTATTGACATGAAAAATAAAACTCCATTAGGTATTCCTTAGCGAGCCACGTTCGATGAACTTATTCTCTAATAAGCACCTACATACTTGCTTTTAGTGTCTCCACACAAATGATCATGAGATCAATCATCCTCATCGATGAAGCAAGCAGCGTATGTACCAATCTATCCGGATTCACTAATCCCCAATTTAGTAATCCAATGATTGGGAACTATTTTAGTTTTAAGCTTTCTAAAATTTAGATCTCATTAGAATGATCATCATCATTATTCTAAAAGCATTGCTTAAAACTATGGGTTTATCACATATTATAAAACAACATCATGTAGATAATTAAAAGCCTTTAATAAATTAATACTTTTTTATTAATAAATGAATAAGATTGTTACAAAGTATATGCTTTATCATCAAACATGATTGGCTTGTGTGCATACTACTTTCAGTTAGTTTTCACATTCCTAACCAACCTGTTATACGAATTCAAGCAACTAAACCACTAAAATCAGTCACTGTCATATCAAGCCATAAAGCTATTCGTTTATTGAAAAATGGATGTCAAGCTTTCTTAGCCCATATTATGGACTTGAACAAAAACACGTCAAATTTAAATAATATTCTTGTTGTTAATGAAATTCCTGACGTATTTTCTGAAGAATTTCCTGGTCTGCCCCCAGAATGTGAAGTTGAATTCTTTATTGAACTTGAACCGGGTACAAAGCCCATTTCTAAAATCCCATATCGAATGGCTCCTATTGAACTTTAGGAGTTAAAAGTTCAACTAAAGGAATTGTTAGATATCGGTTTTATTCGTCCTAGTACATCTCTTTGGGGTGCTCCTGTTCTATTTGTAAAGAAGAAAGACGGGAGTATGCGACTTTGTATTGACTACCAAGAATTGAACCATGTCACCATCAAGAATAGGTATCCCCTACCTCGTATTGATGACCTGTTTGACCAGTTGCAAGGAGCATAATTCTTTTCAAAAATCGATCTTCATTCTGGATATCAACAGCTGAAGATTAAAACTGAGGATATTCCAAAAACTGCCTTCAGAACTCGGTACGAGCATTACGAATTCTTGGTCATGTCTTTTGGATTGACTAATGCTCCTGCTGCTTTCATGGATATGATGAACCATGTATTCAAGGAATATTTGGATCAGTTCGTTGTTGTCTTTATTGATGACATCCTCATCTATTCCAAAAGCCGTGAAAATCATAAGCACCATTTGAAGCTGGTACTTCAAAGACTTCGAGACAACAAGCTATATGCCATGCTGAAGAAATGCGAGTTCTGGCTTAAGGAAGTAGCATTTCTTGGGCACGTGGTGTCAAAACATGGAGTATCTGTTGACCCACAAAGATTAAAGCAATAAATAGTTGGGAGCAACCAAAGTCGGTGACCGAAGTGCGTAGCTTTTTGGGCTTAGCTGGTTATTATCGGAGATTCGTGGAGGGATTTTCTCGAATCGCTACTCCGTTAACTCAGCTGACTCGGAAAGATAAAAAATTCGTATGGAGCGAGGAATGCGAGAAGGGTTTCCAAGAGCTCAAGAAGAGACTCATTTCGGTACCTGTTCTGAACATACCATCTAGTTCGGATGGATTTGTTATCTACAGTGATGCTTCAGGCAAAGGGTTAGGATGTGTTCTCATGCAACATGGGAAAGTCATAGCCTATGCCTCGCGACAAATCAAAGAATATGAGAGGAATTATACTACTCACGATCTGGAGTTGGCAGCAGTCGTTTTTGTGTTGAAAATCTGGAGACACTACCTGTATGGGGAGAAAGTGGAGATTTATACGGATCATAAAAGCCTCAAATATTTCTTCACCCAAAAGGAACTCAACATGCGACAATGACGTTGGCTCGAGCTGTTGAAAGATTACGACCATAGCATTCAATATCATCCTGGAAAAGCAAACGTTGCAGCTGACGCATTGAGTAGAAGATCATATGCGTGTACGAGTACAGTGTTGTTAACACAAATGCCCATTTTGTATGACTTACAAAGGATGGAGATAGAGTTAAAGGCTCCAAGTACCCACATGATGATATTAAACATTCGAGTAGAACCGACTTTAATTGATAAAGTTAAAGCGGCTCAAGCCACAGACCCAGAGATGATACGTATGAAGAAGAAAGTGCAAGAAGGTGCTATTCCGGAAGCAAGAATCGATGAAGAGGGAATACTTCGAGTCAACTCCAAACTTTACATTCCTAACGACTCTGACTTGAAGCATAGAATCATGATGGAGGCACACAACACACCATTTGCAATCCATCCCAGGAGTACCAAAATATATCATGATCTTCAACATACATTTTGGTGGAGAAATATGAAGAGAGAGATCGCGGAGTTTATCTCGAGATGTTTAACTTGTCAACGTGTAAAGGCGGAGCATCAAGTGCCAAAGTGTAAGATCCCAAATTATTAATAAATGAAATTTATTTTCCTCTATTTATTATTTTGAAATAGTAAGGGTTGATTTGATTAATGTGGATAGTTATGGGTAAAATCATGCAAATATTTGAATAAGCAAGTGGTTATAAAATATTCATTATTGTAGGGAATATTCGTTTGGTCGTGGAATATTAAATGCTTGTCGGGAATATTAAATAAACGGCAAGCGATCTTTATGGGCCCCATAACGGAAAGCGATTGGATGAAGAAAACGACAAATATAAGTTGTTTATAAATAATGACGTAGTTATTCTGCTATTATCTTGTTGGAATACCCGTGGTTAAAACACACTAATCTGGCGTTGTTGAGCAATGGCACACACGGTATTGCACCAATTATTGATTCTTACGTGAAGACACTACTCAATAATTGTTACGATAATTCTTCGTTCGATATTTTATTTTATTGATTCAATAATTGTTGCGTTGATATTTTATATTGTTGTTGTTTGAATAATTGTCATTACACAATTTTTTATTATCGAAGCAATAATTCATATTATCTGAATAATATTATTAGATAACATTATTGGCAATGTCTAGAAAGTTACATCTAAGGAGAGGTTTGGTCACCTAATTGCGCTTGCCAAGAAGGAGAAATTCTTATTGAAAGCCCTTCTTTCCCAGGAACCGCACAGTTGTCGAATAATGTGATTCTATAATATTATTTGTGAATAATTAATTATTGATTTATATGATGAGGAAAATATTGATTTTATGTGGATATAGATGGAGAAAATTTTAAAAATGACAATTGTTGAAAATTAATATTTTATCTTTTACGATAAAATAATTCATTTAAATATATTATTTTAATAATATATTAACGGTGATATTTTTACAACGAATGTGGGATATATGAGTATACGAGGAGGAAGAGTATTTTTGTTGCAATAAATGTTTAAAACATGTTAAACATGTCGGTGGACCCCATTTCTTGACTGAAATTTGATTATAGCTTGTAAAATTGTCCGTTTGTGGATTTGGTCAATTTACATTTGGAATTTGGTAAAACTTTCTTCCGAAAAGTTGTAGAGAATTGGATTTCCTATAAAACTTCGTGAGATTCGAATTTTCTGATAAAATAGCTATTTATTATGAATTATTGAAGTTCAAAGCTCAAAATAATTGATTTTTGGAAGTTTTAATTATTTATATCAACAAAAACGTTTTTATTGTTTTGGTTGGCCCCCATGTGTTGTAAACATGCTGATTTCAGGAGTCTTGGTTGGCGTAGGAATATATATATAATATATTATTATTATATTAAATTTTACGCTTTGGTGTTCTAGCGATTTCCTATAAATAGGTGCTTGGGTTAGAATTGAAAATCACACGGAATCAAGTTTTCTCTCTCTATATTATCGGCGTATTCTTGTGAGTATTTTGAGTATACTTTGAGTATTGCTATATCTGTCTGCAAGTTCAAGTCATAGCCTATATCCTGTTTTCAACTAGAAATCTTGTCTTTTCGAGGTAAGGATGTTATTTTCTTCTAAAATGATATTATTTCTTCAATATCATTATCTTTGAAATATTGGTTGGAACTTTTTATCAAATTTGGAACTTTTTCATGCCGGGATTACTATTCATGAGCTTTCTTATTCACGAGTTCTTATTCATGAGTTCTTATTCACGAGTTCTTATTCATTTGAGTACTATTCACGAAGCGTGAAGATGTTTTTTGTGAAATTTCTATCTTTTGGTGTCGGAGTTATTATTCACGTATACGGCACTATTCACGTATACGACACTATTCACGAATACGACACTATTCACCGAAAAATGAAATTTCTTCTTTTTTTGTCCAAAATATCTATTATGGATACTAGCTTTGATTGTATCCATGTTTTGATCATTCTTGAATTTTATACCATTATGATTATTTTTGAGGTATTTTTTTTGGGCGTGGATAAAACAAAGTACGAATCCTTAATCCTTAATCCTTGTCATTTTGTTTCACCGGATTCGTTTCTTTAAAATATTTTTCATCATCTTGATCTTAAATGATGATATTATGGAATATCTTTGGCACAGTAGTGCAAAGATGAATGATTTCTTGATGAATATCTTTGGCGTAGTAGTGCGAAGATGAGCAGTGTTGAGATAAACATGACCGATCGATTAATATCTTTGGCCCATAGTGCAAAGATGAGCAGTGTTTAGATGAACATGACCCGGTGATGAATATCTTTGGCTGTAGTGCAAAGATGAATATTTGATTCGAGATATATATTGATTGATGTTACGAGGATAAAATATCGACGATGAACTTTTAAATTCATATATAGAAGATAGTAGTTTGCATTCTCTACTTAACTCTTCTAATGAATTATTATTTCCTCTGCGAATATTGATTTAAAATTTGTTGTCTATTGTATTCTATTAGATTTTTCCTGTTGAAGACTAACGATAATTTGTTGTATATTATCTTAGTCATAATATTCTTCTTTGGGCTAGTTGAGCTCACCCTTTTCCTTGTTGTTCCATTTTTTCTTCTCGGAGGCAAGAATGTAGCGAAGTACTAGTAAGGTATGGAATGAAGGTTCTAGAGAGAGTTTTTAGTAGTCCTCACCATTTTGTAAAATAATGTATCAATAATTATGATGGGGATTTATTTGCGTGTGGATATTGTCTAGATGACAATATCTATATTTAAACTCACGCTTTATATGTTGTAATAGTAAAGTTGTAGTTATTTCTGTACCATGTATTTGGCGACTCAGAATGGGTTGGATGGAATGGACCTATTTTGGGGGCGTCACACAAAGGGTCCATTGCAACCACTTGAGATTCTGAAATGGAAGTGGGAACACATTACTATGCATTTCGTTATGGGTCTTCCCAAGGTTTCTCAAGGTATAGATGCGATTTAGGTTATTGTTGATAGATTAACCTAGTCTGCTCATTTCTTGCCTATACGTGAGACTTATTCCCTAGAACGACTTGCTTATATGTACGTGAATGAGATTGTGAGATTGCATGGAATGCTAGTATCCATAGTTTCGGATCGTGACCCAAGACTTACTTCACGATTTTGGGTTAGTTTGCAGAAAGCTATGGGCACGGATTTACGATTCAGTTCAGCATATCCTTAAACAGACGGTTTATCGAAAAGGACTATTCAAACTCTCGAAGATATATTAAGACTTTGTGTCCTAGATTTCAAAGGAAGTTGGGATAAGTACTGGCCATTGATGGAATTCTCCTACAATAATAGTTATCAAGCAAGTATAGGCATAGCTCCATTCAAGGCGTTGTATGGACGAAAGTGTCGTTCTCCAGTATGCTGGGACGAGGTAGAAGAAGCAACGTTGTTGGGACCAGAATTAGTACGCATGACTACAGAAAAGATTCAAATGATCCGGCAACGTATAAAGACCTCACAAGATCGGCAAAAGAGTTATGCTGATCTTCATCGAAAGGACGTGGAGTTTAATATTGGAGATCATGTACTGTTACGTATTGCTCCATGTAAGGGAGTTACAAGATTTGGGAAGAGAGGAAAGCTCAATCCACGATTTGTTGGTCCATTTGAGATTCTTGACCGAATAGGAAATGTGGCCTATAGACTCGCTTTACCTCTAAGCATGTCTCGTGTTCATAAAGTTTTTCATATATCTATGCTTCGTAAATATGTGAAAGACCCGCACCACATTATTGCGTTAGAACCAGACAAAATAGCCGAAGATTTAACGTACGATGAGGTACCTGTCAAGATATTGGATGGGAAAGAGCATGTCCTACGAACAAAGGTTATACCATAAGTCAAGGTTTTGTGGAGGAATCATGCTATTGAAGAAATGACCTGGGAGTTGGAATTAGAAATGAAAGCGAGGTACCCTCACCTTTTTGAAATACCAGGTACGTATGTCAATTTCGAAGATAAAATTTCATAAGGAGGGGAGGTTGTAAGACCCCAACTTATTATAAATAAAATTAAATTTCCTATAATCATTATCTTGAAATAATAAGGAATTAATTTGATATAATTTTTTGGTTATGAGTGAAATGTGCAAATTTTGCAAAATAAGCAAGTGGTAATAAAATATTCATTTTGTCGGGGAATATTCATTTGGTCGTGGAATATTCTTTTTGTCGGAAATATCCGTACGACGGCGCAGTCATTTGTGGGCCCATAACAGAATAACGGTCGGATGAAGAAAGTGACAAATTTGAGTTTTTAATCGTTACCATTAACACTGTTGGTTTACCTGGTGGTTAAAATACAGTAATACGCGTGGTTGCAAATTAGCACACGGTATTGCACAGTATTTTTGAATTATTGATTCTTACGTGAAAGGCCTTTACTCAATAATTATTCGATGATGAATTGTTGTTCAATATTTTATTTAATTGATTCAATAATTGTTGCATTGATATTTTATATTATTGTTGTTTCAATAATTATCACTACACAGTATTTCCCATTATCAGATCAATAATTCGTATTATTTGAATAATATTATTAGATAGCATTATTGGCAATGTCTAGAAAGTTCTGTCTAAGGAGAAGTTTGGTCACCTAATTGCGCGCCAGTAAGGAGAAATCCTTATTGGAAAGCCCTCTCTTTCCTGGGAATGGCCTGGTTGTCATTATTGTGATTCTGTAATATTATTTGTGAATAATTAATTATTGATTTATATGATAAGGAAATATTTATTTTATGTGGATATAAATGATGGATATATTTTATGTGGGTATAAATGAAGGAATTTTTAGCATGAATTATTTGTTGAAAGTTTGGTAATTATTTCTCCGATAAAATATTCATTCATATATATTATTATAATATATTATAATTGTTTATATAATAATATTATTGTAATATATAAGCATGTGGTAATTAGAAACGGAAGTAAACAAAATGTATATGACTACTTGTTTTCAAAGAAAAGTAGGTTGTAACTTTGTTTTGGTTGGTATGATTGGTGGAAATAAATTGGTGGAAATGGAAATGGTTGGTAGAAATGAAAAATGAGTTGCCTGCAAGCTTAATTTCTTTGGGTGGCCCTCATTTGTCAAAAGGTGTGTCATTTATTTCTTTATGTTTTGGCAGAGTGTGGTTATTTTCTAAATTGATGAGCAGAGCACTTTCTCCTACAATGAATTTCCTTCCAAATGGATGGGCCCTCACCCAATGAAAATAATGAATGAAGTTAGGCAAAGTAGACTTTGGAAATTGGCAGAGGAAGTTTGGCGGAATTAGGCCTAGTTGTTCAAACTTTTCTCCCACCGTTTCGCTATAAATAGGGGGTAACCGCTCCTTCCTCAACACACCACTTTTAATCAGAAATTCTTATTCTAAAGTATTGTGAGAATTTTCTTGAGTATAAGAATACTTTGAGCGTAGTTTTTCTGCAAGATTTTCTCATAATAATATCCGATATTCCAGTAAAATCTAGTTTCTACTAAGGTAAAGGATATTATTTTATTGCAATACTCGTGAGTAATATTATTTTCTTTCATACTCCATATTATGTAAGCGATATTATTTTATCTCGTATTCTTGAATTTGAACTTACTATGGCAAGTATTGCTTCTATAATTCCTTAAATGATTAGAAATTTTGCTTCATCTAATATCATTTCATAGGAATATTGGTCTGAACTTTTAATCAAATTTGGAACTTTTCATGATCGAGTCAATCTTTTCACTAATTCTTCGCTCACGATCTTTATTCACAAAAGAATTTTTTTTTCTTCCTTCCAAGTTATCTGTTGTGATCCTTATTCTTGAAATTGAATCAATGTTTTTATCTTCACTATGGTTAATTATGGAGCGTTTTTAAACTTGGTTCACTAAAGTACTGAATCCTAATCTTTGTTCTTCTATCTCACCGGATTCGTTCTCTAAAATATTTTCATCATCCTCGACAATTAATGGTGATACTTGATGAATATCTTTGGCACGTAGTGCAAAGATGAATGATTACTGATGAATATCTTTGGCCGTAGTGCGAAGATGAACAGTGTTGAGATGAACATGACCAACTGGTGATACAAATGAATATCTTTGGCCGTAGTACAAAGATGAATATTTGATCAAGATGTATATTGATTGATGTTACGGGATAAAATATTGATGATGGACTTTTAAATTCATAGATGATAGTAGATTTCATTCTCTACTTAATTCTTCTAATGAATTATTATTTTCGCTGCGAATATTGATCTAAAACTGGTTTTCTATTATATTTTATCTGATTTGTTGAAGGCTAACGATAAATTGTTGTTCTTTATCTTAGTCATAGTATTCTTTATTGGGCTAGTTAAGCTCACCCTTTTCCTTTTTGTTCCATTTTTCTTCTCAGGAGGTGAGAATGTAGCAGAACCAAATAGGGGTAAAGAGTGATGGTCCTGAGCAGTTGTCTTAGCAGTCCTCACTATTTTTGTAAAATAGTGTATCAATAAATGTAATGAGGACTTATTTGAGTGTGAATATTGTCTAGAAGATAATATTTGTATTTAAACTCACAGCATGTGTGTTGTCGTATTTTGCACGACAATTGTAATAATAAAAGTTATAGTTGTTTCTGTACCATGTAATTGGCGACTCAGAATGGGTGATGTATACCTATTTTGGGGGCATCACAATTAATACATGAATGAATTACCCCTTTCACAAGGGAAGAAATTTTAGGTTGGGTTCCCTCCATGTTTCTTTGATTACTATATATATATATATATATCTCATATTCTATGCTTTATACTGTCCCATTTCCATTCCTATTCTCATTCCTAACCCCACCACCCAAACTAAAATTTGGATCTGAATATATATCAACCATCACTACAAGAAAACTGGCTAATTCCGACGGACGTATCCCCGACGGAGTAAATTCGGTCGAAATAGGATTACTTCCGAGGGCATAATATGTCGGATATAAGTCCCTCGAAAATAACTTACTTCTGACGAAATTCCGTCGACCTTAGACCTCTCCAGGTTGGCGCCAAATTTGGCATACCGTGAAAAAGTAATTACGACGAACAAACGTTAATTAGAGGACATTTAATTAATTTAAGATATTTTCGAGGATTTATTTAAGCGGACATTAATCGGATATATGAATATAAACTTTTAAACACGCCTTTTCATTTTAGACGCTCTCATTCATTTCTCTCTCTCTCATTCGATCTCTCTCATTCTCTCTCACTCTCCGGTCTTCACAGTCCCCCCCCCCCCCTTGCACTGTTTCCCCCACTGCGCCTCCCCGGTCTCCCCAATCTCAAATACCCCCCACTCCTCCCCTGTGGTCCCCCACCTTGCTTGAGGCAAGTACCCCACCCCTCTCCCCGGTCCCCCACCCCACCTGTCCCGATACCCCACCCACCCCAGTACCCCCACTCCTCTCATCTCCCAGGTCACTACCCGATTCCCAGCCATCACTACCAATTTTTGACTCTTTATCACATACCAGATTCCGGCCTCTGCCACCCAGTGACGGCCACGTCTGAGTAGCTCCTAGCTCCTCATTTCTCTTCCACGTTTCTCCTCCTTTAATTCAAGGTAAGAAATCCTAAATGATGTTTTGAGATTATTAAATATAGTTTGCATATTTGAGTTGTTGATTTTGCTAAAGTTGTTCATGTGTTACTGAGAATAATTTTGGAGTTCTTATTGTATCAGAAATTGGGTTTTATATTTTAATTTGCTGAAATTGGGTTCATTTCTGTTATGAATTTTATTTTGTTAAAGTTGTTGATTTTGCGAAAGTTGTTCATGCTTTATAAACCTGCTTTTGCAAATTGGGATTATTGACTTCAATTACGCAGTGAATGCATATTCTTTGAAATTGTGATTTATTTATGTTGAATTCACGGTGTTTGGTCATCATAACAATTTACGAGTGTTTGGATCATAACATATATGTATGTCAGTGTATAAGAATGTGATATTTGATATTTCCCACGGAATATCCGTCAGAAATCTGCAATTGAAAATTTTGTGGGCCCTACAAATATATTTATGTATTATTTAATTAATTTAATATTAAATGAAATAAATGTATTTTAATTTATTTTATTAGACAAAATAAATGTTGAAAATTATTTAATATATTATAATATAAAATAAATAATAATAATAAAATAAATTGAATAAAATAAATCAAATTTAATTTAATTTAATAAATTTTTTTAAAATATAATATAATATTATTTCAAATAAATTAATTTATATTTAATTTAATTAAATTAAATAAAATTTTAAAAAAAAATTACAAGTGAAGTTTAAAAATAAGATAATATAATATACTATAATATAAATTTTAAAAATTAGAAAATATAATATTTATTAATTAAAAATTAAAAAAATAAATGAAAATATAATAATAAACTTAAATAAATTTTAAAAATTAGATAATATAATATAATACAAAATAAAATAAAATAAAATAAAATAAAATAAAATAAAATACTTAATTAAATTAAATTGAATAAAACAAAACTAATTTGATTTAATTTAATAAATCAATTAAATTTAATAAAAATATTTAAAAAGTTTATAAATGTAATAAAATAAAATAAATTGAATTTAAGTACCATAATTTAAATTAAATTAAATTTAAAATAAAATAAAATTCAATAATAAATACAATTAAATTTTATAAAATAAAATAAAATAATTAAATAGTAGTCTTCATATATATTCCAAATAACAATTCTCAGAAACTAAGTAGCACTTACTTAGTTTTTCATTGACAAAATAAACTAAGTAGCATTTGCTTAGTTTGCCACAATTTTCAATAAACTCAATAATTAAGTATTATATGTAAATATATACATATATGTACTATAATATGAAACTTAGAAACCCGTTTGACAAGTAGGAGTGAATGTCGAACAATAATCTCTATAGATTCTAAATAACAATTCTCATAAACTAAGTACCACTTACTTAGTTTATTATCATTGGCAAAATAAACTAAGTAGCATTTGCTTAGTTTGCCACAATTTTCAATTTATAAATGAAATAATACTCTCCCTACATATATGTACTCTTTCTTGTATGCAGGTTTTGACATAGCAGTTGCAGCTAATAGTACTCCAACCAATTCCTCGACAACAATTTAAAAAAAAGGGGTCGTAGTTCCTATTTGTGTCCTATACTCGAATAATAAAGGTAATTGAATTACTGCAGACATTCTTCACTGTTCCATCATAATAAATGGAAACATCCGGAAGGAGTGCCAGTAAGTTGTTGAACAAAGTTCTAGGTTAACCAACTCTCTAAATGAGCGAACGATCACTTCTCTCATAGGATTGAATCATCTCCCCATATGGGTCCAATCCATGATATAAACAGCTTCTCACCACTCCGAATTCCTCAGATGGGTAGTTCTCATAGAACTTCTCGATCACCTCTTGTATGAGAACTATCCATTTGAGGAATTGAGATGGTGAAAACTTATATCATGGATTGAACCAATATGAAATGATTCATTCTAGCAGAAAGTGATTGTTCGTTCATCTAGAGGGTTGCTTAAACTGGAACTTTGTTCAATAACAATGGAACTCCTTGGGATGTTGTCATCTGTTATGATGGGACGATGAAAATGTTTGCTGAATTGAATTAACTTTATTATTCGATATATGACACAACAAAACTACGACCCTTTTTTTCTTAGGCTTCAAGTAGAGATTCCACATAACAATTCTCATAAACTAAGTAGCGTTTGTGTAGTTTGCCATAATTTTCAATAAACTAAGTAGCATTTTCAATTATATATATTTATACTTTGAAACTTAGAAACTTGACATACACTCAATAGGGGTCGATGTGAGCAGGTCCCAGTTTTGGGGTATTTATTGGATGTTATGTCTCTCACTTAGTAGGTGCAAATACTTAAACGGTACATTTTTGTTATTTTGAGGATTAATCAATTGTTATCTCTATATGTTCTCCGAGTGCATACTTAGATTAAGTTATCTTAGTCTATTTTGTATGCTTGGAGACCATGGGAGGTAATCTTGCCAAAATTTTCTTGAAACTCATGAAACGTACTCAACGTGTTTGCACTAGTGATGAGACGCATCCAATAACGGGATAAAAGCCTTACCCCTCATCTCAGAGATACTAGTTAAATCTAATTCACGCATGAATATCCAAATTAACTTAATGCATATACGTGTGTTAAAAATGTCGGTAAGGCCGGAGTTGAATGTCTGGTTGGATACCAAGTGATGGGAGGGATTAGTCTCGACTTATCGTGTTGGGGTTTTAGATTTTTTGAACAAAGCACTAGAACATACTGGATGATCCGCATTGCGGGAAGATCACGATGCCGTGTGTGTCAAGTGTAAAAATCGATTTGGAAGAAAGTCGACGAGATTAAATTCGACTTATTTTCTCGTGGATTTGTGGATGGGTACTTCGTATGGACTCATCACGGGGAATCAGAAAATATTGTGGAACAACCAATTCCACGGGATTCATACGTCGAAAACTATGATCCAGTTGAGATATTGGTCGATGCTTATGGCCCTACTACTATTGGTGGTGAATATGAACCTTCTTCAAGCGATTGTGAAAGCAAGTGCCAAATGATCTGTTGTTGCCTTTTACAAGTTGCTATCTGAATCTGGGGTCGCGTTGTATCAGGAAATGATCTGAACACCAAGCTTTACAGAAGTGATGAAGCTCTTACACTTCAAGAATGAGCACGCATTTGTAGTGAGAGAGGTTTCAACGATTTGCTCGCTATAATTGGTCAGTTCTTACCCAAGGATCATACTCTTCCTGCGAATTATTACGAAGTGAAGAAGCTTGTCAAGGGGTTAAATATTGGGTATCAAAAAATCGATGCTTGTGAGCAGGATTGCATGTTATACTATGGGGAGGACAGAGATAAGGGATAGTGTGATATATACAGCTTATCACGCTAAAAGGTTACAAAACATGGGGGGAATGAGAAATATGTTCCCAGGAAAATCTTACGGTACTTTCCACTTGCGCCGAGACTTCAGCAGCTATTCATGTCGTCTCATACGGCTCAACATATGAGTTGGCATCGAACAAGGGATGTCGTGCCTGGTCAGCTGACTCACCCAGCGGATGGAGATGAATGGAAGAGATTTGATGTAAATTATCCTGAGTTTGCGGAAGAAGTTAGGAATGTTAGGCTTGGCATGGCTACTGATGGCTTTTGCCCTTTTAATAATTTTAGCCAGCCGTACTCAGTTTGGCCAGTCATTATGGTCGCTTATAATCTTCCACCGACAATGTGCATGAGGGATCCGTATTTGTTTTTGACTTTACTCATTCCGGGGGATAAAAGTCTTATAAAAGACCTTAATGTGTACCTTCGACCGTTAGTGGATGAACTAAAAATGTTGTGGGAGACAGGGGTTCAGACGTATGATAAATCGATATGCGAGAATTTTGTGATGAAAGCGTACATTATGGACTATCACTAACTTTAAAGCTCTTGGGATGGTTAGTGGTTGGTCAACTCACGGAAGTCATCCTTTCCGATTAATGTATAGGGGATGTGCAAGGCAACCAGTTGCAGCATGGGAGAAAATGTAGTTTCTTTGAAACTGCTCGTAGATTCTTGCCTCTTGATCACAATTACAGAAAGATGTCTGCACAGTTCAATAGAAAGATAGAGACGAAGGGGGTTGTTGGTCGGCTGTCGGGCAGTGAGGTCTTGGGCTGGTTGAATCAACTTGATTTTCTTTTGCCGGGGAAGGAACACTATAAATTGAGAGTAGCCGGGTACGGGAAGACTCATAATTGGACACACTTGCCTATATGGTTTGAGTTTTTGTATTGGGGCGCACTTTCTGTTCGTCATTGTATAGATGTCATGTATACCGAAAAGAATATTTTCGAGAACTTGATTTACACCGTGTTAGATGCGAGTGGTAAAACTAAAGATAATGACAATGCTCGAAAAGATTTGGAGGCATTGAACATTAGGCAAGAATTGTGGCTTTGCCCTGACACTACGAAACCTAAAGCTTCATTTTGTCTTACTAAGCAACAAGTTGAAGACGTCTGTAAGTGGGTTAGTGGGTTGAAGCTCCCAGATGGATATGCGTCGAACATAACACGTTGTTGTAAGGTTGAGCAATTGAAAATTTATGGGTTCAAGAGTCACGATTGTCATGTATTCATGCAGAAGTTGATTCCAATTTTATTTCGTGAGATGTTACCCGGAAAAGTTACGGATGCGTTAATGAAACCATCAAATTTCTTTTGAGATATTTGCTCAACTATAATTAAATACGATGATGTCGGTAGATGGAGAAGAATATTGTGCTTACCATGTGCAAGCTTGAAATTATCTTCCCCCCAGGTTTTTTTGACTCGATGGAACATCTGCCTATTCATCTACCGTATGAACTCAAACTTGGAGGACCGGTGCAATATCGGTGGATGTATCCTTTTGAGAGTTAATATATAAACTGCTATTTGCTCTATACTGCTCATATTAATAATATTTCAATTTGTCATATTACGCGATTACCTTACTTGATCTGGGTGGATGTCGTTTCCCAATGAGTAGTGTTAATATATTCGTACTATTTCTATCAGTTATTGCAAAACACAATTCACATAACACATACTGTGATACTTTTTCTGTAGTATACTAGACCCGGTGGCTAAGCACACCTTACATGCGATTTGTTTGACGCATCTCCCAAGAGGGTGCATGCGGTTCAATTCGATGCATGTCTGCAGATGCACGCCACTTTTATGCGAGCATAATCTTGTGGGAGTTCCACGTAAGTTAAGCATATTATCACTACATAGTTGTATTAGGATAACGAAATCAATTTTTCTTTATTTTAAATAATCTTTTGTTATAGGTTTATTATCGATTTGACCCGAGCATCTCTCAATTAGCTGACGATGATGTGATTGAGCATCACGTCGCTGCGAATTACTCTAGATGGGTCAGATGAGATGCGACGAAGCGGCCCGGCGATTGTGGACTAGCACGGACCACCATCGAGATCATCGGCCCAAGTATAGTCTCCGATTTAGCACTCCGGGAGGCTATGTGTACGCACTGGGAGGTTGATGAATTCAAGAAAAATTCTGAGCAGGCGAAGAAGAACCGTGGTCAGCTCCGGATAGTACACACCACTGGTTTTCAGTCGTTCGAGGAGGCGAAGACGTAAGTGCGTTGTATTTAGTTATTTATGTGTCAAGTTCTCACACAAATACTTAAGACCTATTTTATGAATGTTTGTATTAGGCATTGGGGAGGACCTTGGTGAGATCCTACCATCTTTAGAGTTTTGGAATCGAGCCCACACGCCTGAGGACGAGCGTGCTTTTCTCGAGCGACTTTAGCTATACTGGGTAAAACTCATCTTACTATTTAGCTTTTAATAATATTCAATCATAAATAAAATGATATAATTAACATACGATTATCTGAATACATTACAGACCGATTTGAAGCTTGGGACGAAGCGTATCATTGAAATGAGACTATTAGGAGGGTTACGGCCGTTAGATTACGCGCCATCCCTCTTCCCGATATTGTATTAGATCGGAATGAGGAGTCGAGACTATGGGTCGCGTCTCGGATCCCCCTACTAGCGATCTGGCGGAGATATCGAGTGTTGGATCCGCCGAGGATACCCGCATATACACTTCTGGAGGTAATATTTTTTATGTTTCACGAAATTATCCGAATTTATCACATTATATAAATTATTATTAGTAATCGAATTTGTATCTCTTTATAGGCTTCAGTCAGCGTCAGCGTTCGAGAGCACATGTCGGACCATCTCATACGGGCGCTTGCTTGGATGACGATATCTTCCGACGGCTGATAGGGGCCGTGTCGCATAGGTTCCATACCGATCCGGTCTTTCGGCGTCGTGATTGCCTTCCAGCCTCTCGTCTTACCAGTTTTCTCGAGATATTATAGCGAGGGCCTCTGCGGAGAAATGCAGGATTACCTCGGGAGCGATTCGGCGCTTGGAGCCTGAGATGTCTTGATGGTGATTACCCTCTTGGAGGAGGCTTTTCGTCCACCCCCACCTACTTAGGTATTCTTATTGTTTATGTTTTTCAATTAAGTCTAGTTTGTTAATTAATTCTCTCTCTCTCTCTCTCTCTCACACACACACACACATATATATATACAGACTAATGATTTATATTTTTGATTCTATCAACAAAGGGATGGCGCGACAGCGGTGATGATGATGCGCGAACACGAGGTGATTTCCATACAGGAGCGCGTCGTTCACCTCCTCTTAGATGATGATATTTTTACTAGTTTATAGTTCATTTGTTTATATTCATGTTATTGTAGAACTTTTGTATATATTGTATTGTCTAATTAAGTGCCTCAGACAACTATTGTAAATTATATTGTTTAACATTTATGGAACATTAGCTTATATTTGTAATTGGTTAGCTTATAATACGTTTTGGTGGATATTTGAATGTGAATGTGAATGATGATGAGTTGAAGATTACGTTTTAGTGCTTTCGTTGCATATTTGAATGTGAGATACGAGTTTATATTACACATGTGTATTGGGTTGTGACGAAATCTGGTACATTAATGGGTTTAAACACTTGAACCCCGAACTTTTAAAATTTGTATTTAAAAAAAATTAGTTAGTTAAAGCGGAATAGGGTAGTTCGACTGGGCGTCCCTCGGAGTTAACAAATAAGCAATTTTTTATAAATGGCATTATGGCCTAATTTTCAGTTGAACATACAGTATCTTCGACGGAACATGTCCGTCGTAAAAACGCTATCTCTGATGCAACGTTCGCCGAAGATAATAAGTTGACACTTTTAATAAATATCTGATTATTTTAGTTTTCAGTCGGAAATAGACTATTTCCGAGGGAGTGAATTCGTTTAAATAGGTATCTTGTATATCCGATTTAATAATTTCGTCTATATATTACATCAAGATAGTTTATGTTCGACAAACTTACGTTTAATTACTTGAAATCGAGGATAATGACATTCCGACAAAATTTGTGACGGATTGTATTTTCGACGCGATTATTTACGACTGAATGCCTGACGGATACTTCCGTCGGACATAATATATTTTCGACGTAATAGTATTATATCTGACGGATATTTCCGTCGGAATTAGCCGGTTTTCTTGTAGTGCATACTTATGTGACACACACAAGTTTCCATCTCTTTACACTTGCACAACCCCAAAATAATATATATATATATATATATATATATACGGTCTGGATCTTAAGCTCACCATTTATCTAACATACCTTGCTCACCCCCTTTTAGCGACAGATCGAGGCATTATTCGATCCGATTACTATATATTGTTCTATTCGTCGTTATATGTTGTTCATCGTCGCTATATGTTTATGCATCGTTAAAAAGCTTAAGACGACGGTTACTATATATAGCGACCAATCAAATCGTCGCTTCTATTCGTCGCTTAAAGGAAGAGAGTGAAAGCGAGTATGTTATATAAAGAGATGAAACTTAAGATTCGGAATATATATATATATATATATATATATATATAATGCATGGTCCAATTTACTTGTACTTAATAAGCCTTTACATTTATGTCAAAAAAAAATATGTCACTGGGTGCGTGGGTGGGTGGGTGGGTGGGTGACACCCTCGTCCAATTGTATAGTGAACCATGACATGAAAATATATTTGTATTTGTGTTTGGTAGAACCACCACAGGTTCTAGAAGGAACTCATATATTTTTATATAAAAAATTGATATTTACGCGTAATTTCTCTCACAAGAATGATAATATTATCAGTTTCCTACATATTAAATCTAGATTCAGGATACATATGTTGAATTTACATAACACGATAGTATACATTGTATATATTTGCATGCACATGCACATACAGGGGACTTTCATTATTTGTGGTTAATCAGCCTGAAAAGTCGGCAGAAAAAAAAAGTAAATAATATATCATTTTCTTAAGTTATCGGGAATAATAGTTGAAGATTACTTGATGGACGATGGATTTGTAATTTTGTGGGAGAGGGGACCAAATCAAAGGAATTTAACTCTTTTTTTTTTTTTAAAAAAACGACTTGATTAATGGCCATCAAATCATGAATCTTTAAAATATCTTTTAAGTTTAAGTCACACTAGTATTTTCTTAATCAATTATGTTGTGTTAGGTCAAACATGTGCTATTTTCATACTTTTTATCTAAGAAATTATATATATATATATATATATATATATATATATATATATATATATATATATATATATATACGATCTTTTTCCCATGAACCTTAAACAAAAAATTAAAAGCGAATCCCATTTATTAATGACGATTTTTCCGTTGTTATTACTCTACAAAATCAACGACGTATTTTGTGACGATTTATCTAAATAAATGCGCCATAATCCAATTTATTTTTAGTTCAATAATTTGCTGGAAAAGATAACGTGTATATATATATATATTGTATTTTCTTTGTGGGGTCATACATAATGAATACTCCAACCTATGTTCTGAAGGGTGAGCCGACTAAACAATGTAGTGTTAAATTTGGATGACATCAAGTTACACCTAAAAAACATAAGCAATATATATATATATATATATATATATATATATATATATATATATATATAAATTAATTAATTATTTTTTGCTATTCAACTTTATTTTATTTAGATAGATGTCGGACATTGACATATGTGACAATGACTTTATAAATGAATAACATAATACTTCCTCCGTTTTTTAATATAGGTCATTTTTAAGTAGTACATAAGTATTAAGGTAATGATTATATTGCATTAACTATAATATAAATTGTTTATATTATCCTTGTATTGGAAGAAGAGTTTGTTATTTATTGGACAAAAAATAATGAGAAAACCAAAGTTATATTTAATACTTGGGGTAATATTAGAAACTAAGCAATTAATGATTACTTAAAATTCTAAAACGACTTATATTAATAAAAATATTTTTCTAAGACGATTTATATTAAAAAACGGAGGAAGTAATAATGGGTAATTTATTGTGCATTAAAAAAATGTAGCTTTTTTAGACAGAAACGGCCACCTAATGAGAAAGACCCTTTTGGGGAAATCAAAGATAATTATGGCAAATGAATTGAATTATAAATAGGGGATTTTGGAGGTTAACAAATGTAATCTACCAATTCTTGTTTGTCCAGAAATAGGTAAAAGTATTCAAATATTGAATGTATGTACTTAGTAATCCGTGCCTCTCATAATAAAATTGTATACAAAAATTAAGAAAATAATTATATAGCATTAAATATAATATTAATTATCTATAATATTACATCCGCTTTTTTTATATAAGTCGTTTTAGAAAATATTTTTGTTCCTTAATATAAATCGTTTGAGAATTTCAAGTAAGCATTAATCACTTAGTTTCTAATATTATCCCAAATATTAAATATAACTTTGGTTCTCTTACTATTTTATATTCAATAAATAACAATTTCTTATTCTAATATAAGGGCAATATAGACAATTGATATTATAGTTAATGTTATACAATTATTACCTTAATACTTGTGCAAAACTCTAAAACGAACTATATTAAGAAACGGAGGGAGTACTTATCTCATACTCTCTTTTATTTGTAACATTTTTACCACGAAAGATAATTTTAAAAAAATTGTGGTTAATTCTCCTAAGTTATATAAAACGTATTATGAGACGGAGAGGGAGTAATTACTCCTTCCATCCCTTAATATAAGACGTTTTAGAGAAGTTTTTTTGTCCCTTAATATATGACGTTTTAGAATTCCAAGTAAGCATTAATTGCTTAGTTTTCAATATTACCCCAATTATTAAATATAACTTTGGGTCCCTCACTATTTTTTGCCCAATAAATAATGTAAAACCTCAAATTTTACGAATAAAGATTTAATTTTCTCGAAATATTTTTTTAAATATTATGGTGTGGATTTGAGATAATGTTATAGTTGTGGGTAGTATTTATAAATTTTGCAAAAGTATGCACGAAGTTGTTATATAATATTCGATTGGTGAGGGAATATTCTTTTTGTCGGGGAATATCCGTGCGACCAGTACAATCATTAATTGGACCTCACAAATGAATTATTATCGATATTTTATATATTATTAAATCAATAATTGAGGCAACGAAGTTATTAATATTATTATTTGCAATATTAACGATTTCTAGAAGTTACGCGAGGAGAGGTTTGGTCACCAATAATTGCGTGCGATAGGGAGAAATCCTTATTGGAAAGCCCCTCTTTCTGAGAACGACACAGTCGATTAATATTGTGAATTATAATAATGATGATAAATATTGTTAAATATATTGAGGTGTCTTTTTATGAAGTCATGAAGTTTATATATATATATATAAAAAATTTGTTTTATTAGTATTATTAATGTAATAAAATAGAAAAACTTTTTATATAAAATGAATACTTTTATAAAGTTATTTTTTTATTAGATAATAATTAGAATATAATATATTTTATTATGCGTAGTGTTTTGCATAGTAAAATCTTTTTTATATAAAACAAAATACTTTTATAAAGTTATTTGTTTTATTAGACAATAATTAGAATATAATATATTTTATTATGCATCGGGTTTTTGCATAGTACACAGATATAGTGTTTGCATAGTAAAATTTTTTTATATAAAATAGAATACTTTTATAAAGTTAATTATTTTATTAGATTTTAAATAATATATATAGATATATATATATATATATATATATATTGTATTATATTTTATTGCATAGTATCCTTTCTATTTTTCTATAAATAGGATGCTTAGTTAGAATTGAAATCACACCGAAATTTAGAGAATTCTCTTCATAATCTTGGCGTATTTCTTTAGAGTTTTAAGAAGATTTGAGCGTAGTCTGAGTTTTCTTCAATTATATATCCCTATACCCGTCAAGTACTCTCTTCTTTATAAGGTAAGGGATATTATTTGTTGTACTCATAAGGGGTATTATTTCTTTCAGATTCATGAAAGAACTTTGTTATTCCATTCCTTATTATTACATTGGAATAACCTTATATATCAAGTCTCGCATACATGGTGAAATTCTTCATTATTCCATTCTTTATTATTATGTTGGAATAACTTTGTCTATCTGATACCGCATACATGGTGAAATTCTTCATTATTCCATTCTTTATCATTTACATTGGAATATCACATGCCATGCGTTTACGCATGACACAATTCCATTATTTATTATTCTGTTGGAATAACTTTGGTATCATGGCTTGATATCGCATGCATGGTGATTTCATTGTTATTCCATTCTTTATTATTCATTGGAATATCCTGTCGGTGCAAATTCGTATTTATGACCTAGTTACGTTTCTTTATTATTCTATCTAATATCACATGCGTGCGTTCTGCGTGACTTTGATTCCATTATTTATTATTCTGTGGGAATAACTTTTATGCATGCGATCTATTGCATGCATGGTGAATCCTTCTGTTATTCAATTCTTTATTATTCTGTTAGAATAACCTGTCTGTGTGGATTACAATATGCATGGTGAATGATCCTTTGTATTCATTTCTTATTAAATTATGGAAATGATCTGGCTACGTGGATTACCGCATGGCGGGCGAAAATCCATTTGCAGTTTCATATATTCTATTATACACAGTTGGTTAAAGCTTTGGCTTCTATATTCCTTAAAATTAGTGGAATATCCTGGATATTTGCGCTTCATCCAGTATCTTTTCGTGGAAATATTCTTCTGAGAATTCTTGAATTTTTCTCCATAGAGCAGTATCATGTTGATAATTTGGACATTATTGAGTTTAGGATAAATTAACTTATAAATCTTTAAAATTTATTCTTAAACTTGTTTTATTGAATTATTATGTCATTGTCATGATGAGTTATGTTGGTTATTATGTGAAAACATGAAAGTTTCTTAGAAATCACAAAGGGTTGAAAATCAGATATTAGTGAAAATGGAATATGAAATTCAATTGACCATATCTCCTATTATATTTCGAATTTTTGAGTGTGGTCAAGTTCTAGAGTTAGATCTATGAGTTTTCTAACTTATCCAAGTGAAATCACTAGAAAAGGAGTTGTAGATTTTCGTGTGAACTGATTTTAGCAAAGGAGTCAAAAACTGCAAAGTACCAAAAAGGCTACTGTCCAGAAATTTAAAAGGGAATTTTCGACCACTTAGTTTGTGAGAAAATTTTCGGCCTTTTGGGACATGAAAATATATGGTATAAAGTACCTCTTGTCCAAAAATGAGCTCATTCCGGCTTAAAATGAGCAAGTTATGACTATTTCAATATTTAGGTTTTTCCCACGAAAAATGCTATAACCGGAGTTCTATAACTCCGATGACCATGAAATTTAAAATGGAAGCTCAAGTTAACATGTGTAAGATCCTGCCAAGATTTGGGAATTTCTGGAGTTAAACTTGAGGTAGCTAATTTCTTAAGGAATTAATTAGAAATTGATTTTTGAAAAATACTTAAGGATGTTAAAAAATTATAAAAAAATACTTGTTGTGTGTGAAATATATGTATATATGTTTGGGCAAAGGATAGAAAAATAACAAGTTGATTTGGTAATTTTTCATGAAAATAGTTTAGTTACGATCATATGAGTTAAATATGTTATGTGAAGTAACGAAATTAGTAAATAGGATTTTATGGCTTGAAATCCTATATAGGGTATATCTGATTTTTGATAAGGGATTTGATCATTGGTGATGAAATCTTATGAGTATAGCATTTTGAATGATTAAATGCATTATTTGGTAAAGTATAAACAATTGAAATAAATTGTTTATAAGTTTAAGAAGTGATTAAAATATTGTTATAATATTAATAATATTAGATTATGAGTTTATTAAGTGATTGATAATATTTGGATAAATTTAAAGTCTTTAATATTTATCCTTGTTTTCGTTTGATTAATGCTTATATCATTGTCATCATTCTCATGTTTATATTGTGATAAAAGTCATTTTGGCTTACGTGCATAGATGGACTTGGTGTGATTATGACCAGGGATTATTCAGTATAGTCATGGCCGTAATGTGACGGATGATGTGGTAAAAATTCTCAGTGGCCTGTAGTTCATTGATGGAAAGTTTTTGGTATGATTATAACCATGGATTATTCGGTATAGTCATGATTATTGATGATTTAATGAATATCCTTGGCCCTTAGTGCAGGGATGATTCGATGATGTGGTTTATTTATTAAGCTGAGTCTCAGCGATTAAGTTGATGAAAATTTTTTTAAATCATAGAAGATAGTAGATTTTATTCTCTACTTGACTCTTTTAATGGATTGCTTGTTCCGCTGCAGTTAAACTTGATGTCTTTTGTATTTTATCGGTTTAACATTGTTGAAGGCTAATTATAATATATTCTGCATTATCTTAGTCATAATATTTCTTACTGGGCTAGTTGAGCTCACCCTTTCTTTCACTGTTCTCTTCAGGAAATAAGAATATAGCTGGGACGAGTCGGGGAATGGAGTGACGGTCCAGATGATAGCATTAGTAGTCCTCAATATTCTGTTAAATAGTGTGACAATAAATGTAATGAGGACTCCTTTGAGTGTGGATATTGTCTAGATGACAATATTCTTATTAAAACTTTCAGCTATATTTTGTCGTATTTTTACACGAAGTTTGTATAATTAAGTTATATTTATATTTTGTACCATGTAGCTGGCGACTCAAGATGGGTGATGTATACCTAATTTTGGGGGCGTCACAGTTGGTATCAAAGTTTAGGGATATGATAACTGGCTGGGATGTGAGATAAGAACTAGGAGGGGAGAGACGGGGAATTCCTTCGCTAGTATGACCTACCTAAGTTTATTTGGTATTTAATTGGTTGGTCAGAGTATATGGATAATATGTGATATGTCAATTAACCCTTGTTTTGTGACAATGTTAAATTTGCGGAGTTATCCCGGTTTGCATCCCATTTGGTCGATAATGAGGAGCGAATGACGCGAATGTTTCTAAGAGGTTTGAAACCCGATATACGTCAATACCTCATTTCTCACAAACTTTGTTTATATTCGGATGTTGTGAATAAGGCTCGATTATTGGAGCCGATAATGAGTCAAAGACAACCAAAAGGCAACGACCAACAACACGATAATAATCTTCTACAAAGTGGTAACGACCATCTAACAACGATAACCATCGTGGAGGAAATTATCATGCCAAGAATGTTAACCACTTCGGTGGTAATCATGGCCAAGATAATAGAAGTGGAAAATTTAAGAAGAGAAGATTTAACGATGATGGGAAGACGTCGACAGCAGCAACAAATTCTAGGGGAGGAGAACGAATGCCAGTTAGATGCTATAGATACAGAGAGGAGGGACACATAAGTCCAAACTGTTCACAGCCTTCCAAGGTATATTTTAGTCATTACAAGAAAAAGGTCTATCAGCGACCGCCTATCAATGACCGACTTCGATTCATAGATAATTATCGGCCGACCGAATGCGGTCACGATAATCGTCGCGATAAAATCTGATCATTGGGATGCGATCAACGACCACTATTAGCGCATCGATATATCTCATGGCCGATATGAGCGAATCAAATGACAAATCCAATCGCTAAGTCGAGTCGGCATGATCCATGGCCAAAGTCGGCGTGGTCCACGTGGTAGGCGACCATTATCGCCGACCGCAAGCGTCACGATACCTCAATTGTTTAGCCGTCATTAATAACTATCGGTCATGATCACGATATGGGAAAAAAAACCAAATTTTTGTTATTTTGCAGAATTTCCAAAATCCTGTACCTGTTTTATACCTGCTTTATCCCAACACACATACACAACAAGATAAACAACATACACAATAATATAAACATCCATCGTCCACCAACACATACACCAAACTAGTATATAAACCTTTAAAAACCAATATGATTTGAATAAATATAATAACATTTCAAAACTTGTTTAAGTAACATACAAACATCCAAAGAATGAATATACAAGTACAAGCTTATACTATAACTACAAAACTGATCTAAAACAGGTACGTCAAGCATCATCGCCTCCTTGATCACCCTGTAATTAACAAAATAATAAAACAAGTTACAAATATAAGAACTATGTTGATACTTGTATATATTACGACAATACATACAACAAATTGATTTTATACCTCATCGCCATCCCCATGTCATCTCACCATCGTCTTTCATGCTATGCTATTTTGGCTAACTCCTCGGGACTCGTGAGCCCCCAGATGCCCGTCCGAAGATCTTCTTGAAATATCTCGATCTCGACATATATAGCTCTCACAATACCGGTTTGGAGTACGAACAACGGGATGGCTCGATGACTGTGAAGACTGGGTAGAAGAAAAGCCTGAGCCACTGAAGGATGGGCGTCGTCGGTGTCCTTGACCTTTAATGTAGTTCTTCTTCACAACAGACGCCCTCTCCCACATCTCTTGATCAATAGGCGGACGTGGAGTGCCTTCAGGATAGCGCTCATTCAATAAACGCTTATAAGTATCCTGTCATTATGTTAATGATTAAATAGTTAAAAATAAATTCTGTAAGTATTGATAAATAAGATCAAATTGTTAAAACTTATTACCACTATCTGGATAGCATCAGGTAGACCATCACTGGTGGCCACGTACACATCCAACCAATAGATAGGCTGACCTTGAGACTTAGACTCCTATACAAAAAATAGCACAATATTACTAAGTAAAAATGTGATATTTTCTACAATTCATGATTGTAAACATATTAAAACTTGTAAATATGTACCGGCAAAGGATATCTCAGAATCGTGAAATCTCGCCACCTCAGTATGTTCCTTTAGCCTTTTCGCCATCAGTACACCCGAGATCTCTTTGTGGCGGCCGTCTTTCGCTCTTTTCACCCAAATTTCTCACTCTCCATTGGTACACATCTCAAATTTATATGGATGGGTGAACCACCGGTGCTATGCTTTCGTCATGTAATCCTCTCCCTGGCCTGGATGGTCAATCTCGGCATTGTGAAGGACTTTTTGTCTTTCTTTGTTCAAATAATCTTTGGTGCGGACCGCTCACTTCGCTGTAATAATGTCTCAGATCATCAAGCCCGTAAGTCCCTCCCATCTATACCGTTTTTGTAAATAAAACAACAATAATAACATTAATAAACAATTATCCTTTGAATATTATATTATCTACCATAATTAAAAAAATATACTTGAAATTCAAATTAAACAACATCCTTGTAGGCGATAGGTATGCTTTCGACACGTAATCACAGTGTGTAGCTAATTTCAGTAATCACAAATTGTGATATGCACTTGACGATCTTATTATTTGAAAAATCAGTATAATATACAATAATTTACATTAACGATAAGTAGATATATTAAAGCAATTTACATCTAAGTTATAATACTTATGAACATTTTTCAAACTTATACTTATAATACTTAAAAAAAAATTCGCCAGAGTTTCCCTTACAATATAGACTAGCCACATGCACGACGGCATGCATATATGGACATTTCTAGGCACCCAAGACACAAACCAAAAGAAATATACAAATTTTCAATACAATAAGACCAAAACAATAACGATTGAATGCAAATTAAAACAGTAAAAAATTCAGACCCATATACATTACCAATATAATACCAATCAAAACATTACCAATATACAATTATACATTAATTATGGATTGAATTATGGATAAACATAATTCCTAATTATGTTTTATGTCATACTCATGTTCATGGTTTTGTTGATCTTGACGATTTTATTATCTGAAAAATCACTATAATATACAATAATTTACATCAACGATAAGTAGATATATTAAAGCAATTTACATCTAAGTTCTATATATCTTGTATAAATAGAATCTTAAATGCTTATATATAAATGATATATGCAGGACGTATGTGCTATTCGGAGGAGGGCAAATCTGAATAAGAATCCGATCATCCGGATTAGTAGGGGCCTTGGGCACATGATTAGGCCCCCTACCCAAGCCGCTGCTTTTTTCTGCTACCGCTTGAAGCCATCTCAGATATTACAAATTTCAAGATGTTATTATGAGTCATATTTGATTACATGTATATATGACAATAAACATGACAGTGATATCAACATGTATATATATGAATATAAATTGACAATAAACAAAAATTGCATGTTTAGTACATAAATATGACAGTGATATAAACATGTATATATATGAATATAAAATGACAATAAACAAAAGTTGCATTTAAATAGTTTAGTACATAAACATGACAATGATATAAAAACATGTAATGCTAAACATCCATTTCATTTGTTCAAGTGTCAATGTCGATTGTAATCATCTTGTATACGTGTTGCAGATTCATAACCATCATCCGCTTGATTCAATTCATGTCGATTCACCAATAACTCTTCCTCCTCGATTATCAATGTCATCCGACACAAGTATTGACTCAGGATCTAATTCATGTGGTTCATCTCCACCATCTAACTGGATTACTTCATTGTGCGTCCTCCACATTTATTATAGTTTGACTATGAAGCATCCGCTTCGTAAATCTCCCCATCAACTACTTCTACACGACTACGCGCGGGAGTATGAATTACAACTTGCCAATCTGTAGGCGGTGTATCCCTTTTCCTAACAGGACTAGGAATGTAGTATACTTGTACTGTTTGAGTTGGTAAAACAAACTGTTCGTCGGAGTATGCAGACCTATGGAGGTCAATATCGACGATTCCATGTGTGACGCCCCCAAAACAGGTATACATCACCCAACTTGAGTCGCCAAATACATGGTACAGAATACAAATACAAACTTAATTATACAACCGTCGTGTAATATACGACAATACATATGCTGTAAGTTTTAATACAAATATTGTCATCTAGACAATATCCACACTCAATGGAGTCCTCATAGACAATATACAAACTCAAATTCAGTCCTCATTACATTTATTGTCAAACTATTTAACAGAATAGTGAGGACTACTAATGCTATCATCTGGGCCGTCACTCCATTCCCCGACTTGTCCCAGCTATATTCTCATTTCCTGAAGAGAACAGTGAAGAAAAGGGTGAGCTTAACTAGCCCAGTAAGAAATATTATGACTAAGATAATGCAGAATAAATTATCATTAGTCTTCAACAATGTTAAACCGATAAAATACAATAGACATCAAGTTTAATCTGCGATGAATAAACAAACAATCCATTAAAAGAGTCAAGTAGAGAATAAAATCTACTATCTTTTATGATTTAAAAAGTTTTTCATCAGTTTTATCGTTGAGACTCAGCTTAATAAATAATCCACATCATCAAATCATCCCTTCACTACAGGCCAAGGATATTATTTAATATCACGACCACGAATTATCCATGCACTACGAGCCAAAGATAATCGTGTTTTCATCAACGGTCCTGATCATGCCATAAAACAATTCATCTTTGCTCCCTTGGCCGAAGAGAATCTATAGCCATAATCATACCAAAAACTGTCCATCAATGCATTACGAGCCAATGAGGACTTTTTCCACATCATTTGTAACATTACGGTCATGATTATACTAAATAATCCCTGGTCATAATCATACCAAGTCCATCTATGCACTACAGGCCACAGATGACTTTCAACAAAATATAAACATGATGATGATGACAATGATATAAGAATTCAATAAAACAAGTTCAAGAATTAAATTATCCAGGAACTAATAACGTCTAAATTGTCAACATGATACTTCTTTGTAGAGTAAAATTCAAGAATAATATTCATGCACACAAAAAATAATTTGGACAGAAAAAAATCAATTTTTCGTCATGAATAGTACTTCGGGAATAGTAGCTCGTGAATAGTAACCCGACATGAAAAGTACTCCAAATACTCGAGTGAATAATATTTGGGTGAATAGTAACCCGTGAATAGTATTCTGGCATGAAAAGTGCCCCGAATACTCGAGTGAATAATACTAGAATGAATAGTAATCGGGTGAATAGTAACCCGTGAATAGTAACTCGTAACAAAAAATACCAAATAAAATAATATTTCATGGCATTTAGAGTACAAAAGAAATAATATCTCATACGAGTATAATAGAATATACTTAAATGCAAATGGATTTTCACCGCCATGCAGAATCCACATATACGAGATCATTTCCATAATTTAATAAGGAATGAATACAAAGGATCATTCACCATGCATGTGGTAATCCACATGGCGAGTGTTATTCAATGTAATAATAAATAACGGAACTAGGTCAGCGTAGATTCGCACCGCAGGATGTTCCAATGAGAATAATAAAGAATAGAATAACAACAAAATCACCACGCACGCAGACTTTGCGTAGGCGAGTTATTCCAACAAAATAATAAATAACGGAACCAGTCGCATAAAAAAGCATGCAGACGTGATATTCCAATGTAATAATAAAGACGGAACCAGTCCGGTGTAAAACTCACGAATAAGATATTTCAATGTAATAATAAAGAATCGAATAACAACAGAAATCACCACGCATGCGGTGCCTTGATGTATGCGGTTATTTCAATGTAATAATAAATAATTAACCAGTCCCAAGTAAAACGCATAGACAGGATATTTTAACGAGTAATAATAAAGAATGGAATAACAATGTAAATCACTATGCATGCGGTGCCATTAGATGCGAAGTTATTCCAATAGAATAATAAATAACGAAACCCGGTCCCACAGTAAAAAACGCATGCAGACGGATATCCCAATGAATAATTATAAAGAATGGAATAATGTAAGAATTTCACCAAGTATAGGTAGCAGCGTATATACGAGTTATTCCAATGTAATAATAAATAATGGATTAATGTAAGTTCTCTTCATGAATATAAAAGAAATAATACCCTTACCTCAAAAGAAGACCGGATAATTGGAATAAAGTGAGGTAGTAAACTTCTCTTCTTCTTTCTCTCTATAATTTTTCTCTATAATAATGGCTCTAAAGCTTTAGTGAATTGGTGAGAAATGAAGGAAGAATGAGCTTCTATTTATAAGAAAATATAGTTTCGATAATTGCACGTTGTGGGGCTCGAAAAATTACAGTACAATACCTCCAACTTTTCTTTCATTTTTAATTTAGTCCTGCAAGTATTATCAAACTTACACCACCTCCCCTAATAGTAAATCATGTGAATCAATAGTAAAATCATGTGACTCAATAGTAAATCATGTGACTCAATAGTTCTAAACATGTGAAAAAATTAATTACAATATAAGTACTCTCCATCTATACCTCCATCTTTAACTTAGTCATGCAAGTATTATCAATTTTGTACCAACTCCCCTAATAGTAAATGAATGTGACTCAATAGTACACATATGTGAACAAATAGTTATATAAGCATGTGAATAAGTAGCAATTAATTGCTCAATTATCCGATAAATTACCCGATTTATCAATATAACCCCCAGAAATCAGTTATCATCAAAATAGATATCGATTTCAACTGACACCAATAATCCCAACACAATGGAACTATCAAATTCATCTTTAATCAACACAAACTTATTCATCATTAATATTATAACTCATAATATTTAACAACCAGGTCGTTCCCAGGAAAGAAGGGGCTTTTTAATAAGGATTTCTCCTATCGGAAACAAGCATTAGGTGACCAAACCTCTCCTCGCGTAACTTCTGACATTGTAAATATTGTAATTTAATAATATGAATAACTTTGTCGTCTTAATTATTGATTTAATAATATAACATATTATGCAGATGATACTGTGACAATAATCAAATCAATAATATAAGAGATATGATGCATCAATTCTTTGTGAGCAATAATTGAGTATAACCGAGTGACTTCTCACGTAAGCATCAATAACCAATACCGTGTGCCACTATGCAACCACGCCAGACATCGCATTTTTTACTACCGGTAGTTCAACAGTTTAACGGTAAAACTTCCGCCGTTATTTTCATAAAAAAATAATTCTGTCGTTTTATTACTACGACAATACTTCCGTTTTGTGTTCACCAATGATTGTGCCGTCGTACGGATATTCTCGACAAAAAGAATATTCCCCGACCAAACGAATATTATATAACAACTTGCATACTTTGCAAAATTTATAAATACTACCCACAACAATAACATTATCTCAAATTCACACCATAATATTCAAAAAAAAATATTTCGAAAAAATTAAATCTTTATTCGTAAAATCTAGGGTCTCACACCATGTCTGTTAACACGTATCCCTTTTTCTGAATCAAACCAACGGCACTTGAACAAGTGAATATGACCCCCGTACGTGCCCTTGTACGACAACTCTACGATTTCCTCCAACTCCCCAAAAAAGGCACGACCAAGCTCATTGTAACAATCTCCTTGGACACACAATCCAGAGTTCGTTGTTCTTTTCTCGCGCCCATATGCCTTTGTATGAAATTCACAACCATTTATTTTGTAACCATTGAGGCTGACTTGGTCCCTGTCTGGTCCCATAGCTAGGACTTGTACATTAGCCGGAATCGTTGATCCCGCAGTCAAAGCCTACAAAAACTCTATCTTATTAAATGAAGTCATAGTTAACATGGAGTATATATATATATATATATGTCGTGCTTAAGAAATTGAACTTACTTTGTCCTTTAGCCAAAGTGTAAATTTTTTATCACGATTGATTTGAATATCTTTATCAGTTATGCCGGATGCTTCACTTTTAACTTGTCATCGTCTAATCTATACCATGTTATAAACATTAACATATTGGAATAATTAATTTTTAACTTAAAAGATAAATTATCAAGTTTACATGTGTACCTCACAAATTAAATCAATCTCCTCGCAATTGAGAAGAATGTAAGTATATGCAAGATGTAGCTCTTTGCTCGAGAGAGGAATATGAGCTTCCCTTTTCCATAAAGCGCCGAGATAGACCAAATACTGAGAGCCGACCATTTAGTTCAACATTTCCCCATCATCATGTCTCGATACTAGATTGGCCTTTAGTCAAGACTTCGTCCGTAAAATAGTCAAAGACAAACGTAGATATCTAATCGAAATCTGTATGCCTCACATATCGACCCTCGACATAAGCTCTATTCTTCACCTTCCTCTTAAGGTTTCCCATCACCCTCTCGAAAAGGGTACATCCATCTATATTGAACCTGACCCCCAACACGAGCTTCATCCGGGAAGATGGATTTGCAAATGCTCCATGGAGTCAAAAAAAACAAAGTGGGAATATTTTTTCCAGTTTACACGTGATCTCTATGATGTTCTTCTCAAGTATAGACATGTCCGTCTCATTTAATGATTTTGAACATAAGTCTTTGAAGAAACGACTAAGATCCGTCAAAACATCCCATATTAGTTTATCAAGCGATCACGAAATGCTATAGTACATGAGTCTCTCCATGAACACACGATGCGGTCATGACTCTTCATCCCTTGCAATTTCCCACCCGTAACACACCTTGCAATGTTTGACGCATATCCATCTGGTAGTTTTAGAGACTTAACCCATGTGCACATATCTTCAACTTGCTTTTTGGACAATGTGTACCTTGCATGCGGTTTAAAAATCTTACCATTAGGAGATTCATAAAGTTCTAATCCAGGACGCTTACAAATATCTTTCATGTCCAAACGTGCCTTATCGTTATCTTTTGTCTTCCCCGTAACATTCATCACGGTGTTAAACACATTGTCAAACACATTCTACTCAATATGCATCACATCTAGATTATGACGAATCAAATTTGTAGACCAATAAGGCAGTTCCTAAAAGATGCTTCTCCAAACCCAATTATAAGATTCACTACAAGAAAAAGGTCTATCAGCGATCGCCTATCAGTGACCGCACTTAGTCGCAAATAACTATCAGCGACCGAATGCGGTCGCTGATAATCGTCGCATAAAATCCGGTCGCTGGGATGCACATCAATGACCACCGTTATGACAAATATATCTTCTACACGGTATGAGCGATCGAAATGACAAATCGTCGCTAAGTTTGAGTCGGATGGTCCAGGCCAAAGTCGACGTGGTCCACGTGTCGACAATTGATATTATTAGCGGCCAGCGAGTGTCACCGATACCTACAATTGTTTAGCCGTCACTAATATCATCTCAATGATCGCGTCGCGATCACCGATATGGAAAAAAATAAAAACCAGATTTTTGTTGTTTTACAGAATTCCCTAAAACCTGTACCTATTTTGTACCTGCTTTATCCCAACACACATACACAACAAGATAAACAGCATACACAACAATATAAACATCCATCGTCCACCAACACATACACCAAACTAGTATATAAACCTTTAAAAACCAATATGATTTGAATAAATTTAATAACATTTCAAAACTTGTTTAAGTAACATACAAACATCCAAAGAATGAATATACAAGTACAAGCTTATACTATAACTACAAAAATGATCTAAAGCAGGTACTTCAAGCATCATCTCCTCCTTGATCACCCTGTAATTAATAAAATAATAAAACAAGTTACAAATATAGTAACTATGTTGATACTGGTATATATTACGACAATACATACAACAAATTGATTTTATACCTCGTCGACATCCCCATGCTATCCTCGTTGTCACTTTTGCCACTCATCGCTTCAATTTAACTCCTCGGACTCAGAGCCCCAGATGCCTACCTGATATCTTCGTAAGATCTCGATCTCGACATATAGCTCTCACACAGTCAGCTGGAGTATGAACAGCTGGATGGCTTGATGACTATGAAGACTGGGTAGAAGTGCAGCTTGAGCCACTGAAGGATGGGCGTCGTCGTTGTCCTTGACCTTTAATGTAGATCTTCTTCATAACAGACGCCCTCTCCCATAACTCTTGATCAATAGGCGAACGTGGCGTGCCTTCAGGATAACGCTCATTCAATAAACGCTTATAAGTATCCTATCATTATGTTAACGATTAAATAGTTAAAAATAAATTCTATAAGCATTGATAAACAAGATAAAATTGTTAAAACTTATTACCGCTATCTGGATAACATCAGGCAGACTATCACGGATGGCCACGTACACATTCAGCCAATGGATAGGCTGACCTTGAGACTGAGACTCCTATACAAAAAATAGCACAATATTACTAAGTAAAAATGTGATATTTTCTACAATTCATGATTGTAAACATATTAAAACTTGTAAATACGTACCCTGGCAGTGATATGCTGCAACTGTAAAAAATTACCACCCTTCTATGTTCCTATAGCCTTTTTTCCATCGGGTACACCCGAGGATCTGTTGGTGGCGGCAGTCTTTCATCTTTTCACCCAGTTCTCAGCTCTCCATTGGGCACACATCTCAGCCCATATGGACTGGGTGCACCACCAGGGGCTATGCTCGTGCATGTAATCCTCTCCTTGGCCTGGATGGTCGATCTCGGCATTGTGAAGGACTTTTTGTCTTTCTTTGTTCAAATTATCTTTGGTGCGAACTGCGCAATTCTGCCCAAATAATCACTACAAGAAAAAGGTTTATCGAAGAATCATTATCACGACAAAGATACGGTCATAGATATATCGTGACACTTTGCCGATCGGTGATAATCGATACCTGAATAAAATCCGTCACGAGATGCACATCAGCGACCACTATTAGCGACCGCCGTATCTGCGACCGCTATGAGCAACCAAAATGATAAATTCGTTCGCTAAGCTGGGTCAGCATGGTCCAGAACCAAAGCTGAAGTGGTCCACGTGTCAGCGACCACTATCAGCGATCGCATGCGGTCGTTGATATGCTCAAATGTATTAGCCGTCGCTGATATTAAAAAATTGAAACCCAGATTATTGCGGTTTTGCAAAATTCCCAAAAACCTGTACCTGTTTTGTACCTGCTTTATCCCAACACACATACACAACAAGATAAACAGCATACATAACACTATAAACATCCACCGACGTACCAAAACTAGTATATAAACTATATAAACCTTTAAATTAACACCAATATGATTTGAATAAATATAAACAAATCAAAACTTGTTTAAGTAACATACAGACATCCAAATAATTAATATACAAGTACAAGCTTATACTATAACTATAAAACTGATCTAAAGCAGGTATGTCAAACATAATCAATCGCCTCCTTGATCACCCTGTAATTAACAAAATAATAAAACAAGTTACAAATATAGTAACTATGTTGATACTGATATATATTACGATAATATATACAACAAATTGATTTTATACCTCGTCGCCATCCCCGTGTTTTCCTGCTGCTGCTGTTGCTACTGCTTTAGCTAACTCCTTAGGATCAAGAGCCCCTAGGTGCCCACCCAATATCTTCAGAAGATTTCGATCTCGACATATAGCTCTCACACAGTCAGCCGGATTATGAAAAGATGAATGCTTGATGACTGTGAAGACTGGGTAGCAGAGCTGCCTGAGCCACTAAAGGATGGACATCGTCGTTATCCTTGACCTTTAATGTTGTTCTTCTTCACAACAGATGCCCTCTCCCTCAACTCTTGATCAATAGGCAGACGTGGAGTGCCTTCAGGATAGCGCTCATTCAATAAACGCTTATAAGTATCCTGTCATCATGTTAACAATTAAATAGTTAAAAATAAAATCTGTAAGCATTGATAAACAAGATCAAGTTGTTAAAACTTATTACTGTTTATCTGGATAGCATCAGTGGACCATCACGGGTATTACGTATACATCCACCAAATGGATAGGCTGACCTTGAGATTGAGACTCCTATACAAAAAATAGCACAATATTACTAAGTAAAAATGTGATATTTTCTATAATTCATGATTGTAAACATATTAAAACTTGTAAATATGTACTTTAGCGTTGATATCTTTAGAATCGTGAAATATTACACCAGATGTTTTTTAGCCTTTTTGCTATCGTATTTTTTAGGATCTGTTGGTGGCGGCGATCTTTCATCTTTTCACCCAACTCTCAGCTCTCTATTGGGCAGACATCTCAGCCCATATGGATTGGGTGCACCACCAGGGGCTATGCTCGTGCATGTAATCCTCTCCTTGGCCTGGATGGTCGATCTCGGCATTGTGAAGGACTTTTTGTCTTTCTTTGTTCAAATTATCTTTGGTGCGGACCGCACAATTCTGCCAGAATAATCACTACAAGAAAAAGGTTTATCGGTGATCGACACGATCAGCGGATATATATATCAATGACCCAATACGATCGCGAGATACATATCGTGACGCTTACGATCGGCGATAGTCGTCAAGATAAAATCGGTCATTGAGATATACATCAGCAACCACTATTAGCGACCGCTATATCTGCGACCGCTATGAGCAACCAAAATGATAAATTCGGTCGTTAAGCTGAGTCAGCATGGTTCAGAACCAAAGCTGACGTGGTCCACGTGTCAGTGACCACTATCAGCGATCGCATGCGATCGCTGATATGCTCAAATGTATTAGCCGTCATTGATATTGAAAAATTGAAACCCATATTATTGCGGTTTTGCAAAATTCCCAAAAACCTGTACCTGTTTTGTACCTGCTTTATCCCAACACACATACACAACAAGATAAACAGCATACATAACACTATAAACATCCACCGACGTACCAATACTAGTATATAAACTATATAAACCTTTAAATTAACACCAATATGATTTAAATAAATATAAACAAATCAAAACTTGTTTAAGTAACATACAGACATCCAAATAATTAATATACAAGAACAGGCTTATACTATAACTATAAAACTATTCTAAAGCAGGTACGTCAAACATCATCGACCGCCTCCTTGATCACCCTGTAATTAACAAAATAATAAAATAAGTTACAAATATAGTAACTATGTTGATACTGATATATATTACGACAATATATATAACAAATTAATTTTATACCTCGTCGCCATCCCCGTCTTTCCTCTCTGCTTGTCATTGTCATTCTTCGCTTCAACTAACTCCTAAGGATCAAGAGCCCCAGTGTGCGCCCAATATCTTCGAAGATTTCGATCTCGACATATTCTTTTCGCATTACAACAAATTTGAGTATGAGCAATTTGGATGACTCGATGATCGTGGAAGACTCGGTAGCAGAGTCACTGAGCCTTTGAAGGATGGGTGTCGCTGTTGTCCTTGACCTTTAATGTAGTTCTTCTTCACAATGACGCCCTCTCCTACAACTCTTGATCAATAGGCGGGGCGTGGAGTGCCTTCAGGGATAGCTTTTCATTCAATAAACGCTTATAAGTATCCTGTCATCATGTTAACAATTAAATAGTTAAAAATAAAATTCGTAAGCATTGATAAACAAGATCAAGTTGTTAAAACTTATTACCGCTGTTTGGATAGCATCAGGCAGACCATCACGGGTGGTCACGTACACATCCAGCCAATGGATAGGCTGACATTGAGACTGAGACTCCTATACAAAAAATAGCACAATATTACTAAGTAAAAATGAGATATATTTTCTACAATTCATGATTGTAAACATATTAAAACTTTTAAATATCTACCCTGGTAGTGATATCTTTAGAATCGTGAAATACTTTCGCCTTGTATGTTCCTTTTTCGCCTTTTACCATCCATGGATACACCCGAGGCTCACAGGTGGCGGCGATCTTTCATCTTTTCACCCAACTCTCAACTCTTCATTGGGCACACATCTCAGCCCATATGGAATGGGTGCACCACCAGGGGCTATGCTCGTGCATATAATCCTCTCCCTGGCCTGGATGGTCGATCTCGGCATTGTAAATAGCTTTTTGTCATTCTTTATTCAAGTTGTCCTTGGTGCGGACGGCGACTTCCGCGAGTAATAATGTCCTCAATCATTTGAAACTGCAAGGCCCTCCCATCTATACCTTTTCTGCAAATAAAACAACAATAATAACATCATTAAACAATTATCCTTAATTAGAATATTATATAATTATCTGTCATAATTAAAAAAACATACCTGAAATTCAGCCCAAACAGCATCCTTGTGGGCGATAGGTGTGCTTTCATACGTAATCACGGTGTGTAGGCGAATTACGTAAACACACCGTGTGATATGCATCATGCGATCTTATTATCTGAAAAATCACTATAATATACAACAATTTACATCAACGATAAGTAGATATATTAAAGCAATTTACATCTATGTTATCATACTTATGAACATTTTTCAAACTTATAATACTTAAAAAAAATTCGCCAGAGTCTCCCCTATAATATAGACTAGCCACGTGCACGATGGCATGTATATATGGACATTTTTAGGCACCCAAGACACAAACCAAGAGAAATATACAAATTTTCAATACAATAAGACCAAAACAATAACGTTTGAATGCAAATTAAAGCAGTAAAAAATTCAGACCCATATACATTACCAAAATAATACCAATCAAAACATTACCAATATACAATAAATGGAATCTTAAATGCTTATATATAAATGATATATGCGGACGACGTCGTATTTATTAGGAGGATGAATCGAAATAAGAATCCGATCATCCGGATTAGTAGGGGCCTTGGGCACATGATTAGGCCCACTACCCAAGCCGTGCTTTTTCTGCGCTGCTTCAGAAGCCATCTGTATATTACAAATTTCAAGGTGTTATTATGAGTCATATTTGATTATGACTGTATATTACACGGTATTCAGTCAATAACTCTTTCACCTCAGTATCAATGTCATCTTACACAAGTATTGACTCAGGATCTAATTCATATGGTTCATCTCCACCATCTAATTGGATTAATTCATTGTCGTCCTCCACATTTATTATAGTTTGACTATGAAGCATCTACTCTTGGTAAATCTCCCCATCAACTAATTCTACACGACTACGCGCGGGAGTATGAATTACAACTTGCCAATCTGTAGGCGGTCTATCCCTTTTCCTAAAAGGACTAGGAGTGTAGTATACTTGTACTGTTTGAGTTGGTAAAACAAACGGTTCGTTGGAGTACGCAAACCTATGGAGGTCAATATCGACGATTCCATGTCTGTCAACACGTATCCCTTTTTCTAAATCAAACCAACGACACTTGAACAAGTGAATATGACCCTCATACGTGCCCTTGTACGACAACTCTACGATTTCCTCCAACTCCCCAAAAAAGGCACGACCAAGCTTATTGTAACAATCTCCTTGGGCACACACTCCAGAGTTCGTTGTTCTTTTACCGCGCCCATATTCCTTTGTATGAAATTCACAACCATTTATTTTGTAACCATTGTGACTGACTTGGTCCCTGTCTGGTCCCATAGCTAGGACTTGTACATTAGCCAGAATCGTTGATCCCGCAGTCAAAGCCTACAAAAACTCCATCTTATTAAATGAAGTCATAGTTAACATGGAGTATATATATATATATATATATATATATATATATATATATATATATATATATATATATATATATATTACATCTTAAAATTGAACTTACTTTGTCCTTTAGCCAAAGTGTAAATTTTTTATCATGATTGATTTGAATATCTTTATCGCTTATGTCGGGATGCTTCACTTTTAACTCACATCGTATAATCTATACCATTTTATAAACATTAACATATTGGAATAATTAATTTTAACTTAAAAGATAAATTATCAAGTTTACATGTGTACCTCACAAATTAAATCAATCTCCTCATGATTGAGAAGAATGTAAGTATGCGCAGACATGTAACTCTTGCTCGAGAGAAGAATATGCACTTCCCTTTTCCATAAGCGCGGCCCGATAGACCAAATATAGAGAGCCGACCATTTAGTTCAACATTTCCCCCATCATCATGTCTCGATACTCGATTGGCCTTTGTCAAGACTTCGTCCGGAAAATAGTCTAAGACAAATGTAGATATCTCATCGAAACTGTATGCCTCACATATCAACCCCTCGACATAAGCTCTATTCTTCACCTTCCTCTTAAGGTTTCCCATCACCCTCTCGAAAGGGTACATCCATCTATATTGAACTGGACCCCCAACACGAGCTTCATAGGGAAGATGGATTTACAAATGCTCCATGGAGTCAAAAAAACCAGGTGGGTATATTTTTTCCAGTTTACACGTGATCTCTATGATGTTCTTCTCAAGTATAGACATGTTCTTCTCACTTAATGATTTTGATCATAAGTCTTTGAAGAAACGACTAAGATCCGTCAAAGCATCCCATATTGGTTTATCAAGCAAATCCCGAAATGCTTTAGGCATGAGTCTCTCCATGAACACGTGACAGTCATGACTCTTCATCCCTTGCAATTTCCCACCCGTAACACACCTTGCAATGTTTGACGAATATCCATCTGGTAGTTTCAGAGACTTAACCCATGTGCACATATCTTCAACTTACTTTTTGGACAATGTGTACCTTGCATGCGATTTGACAATCTTACCATTAGGAGATTCATAAAGTTCTAATCTAGGACGCTTACAAATATATTTCATGTCTAAATATGCCTTATCGTTATCTTTTATCTTCCCCGTAACATTCATCACGGTTAAACACATTGTCAAACACATTCTTCTCAATATGCATCACATCTAGATTATGACGAATCAAATTTGTAGACCAATAAGGCAGTTTCCAAAAGATGATTCTCCGAACCCAGTTATGAGATTCACCAAACCCATTGATTATGTTTGTGGCATCAATCTTACCAAATGGGATAATCGGCAATCTCATCACATGATCTCGCATCTCCGTTCCCAACAATCGTGTTACAGGCATATCATTGTCTACTTTCCCTTTCCTGAAGTGTTCTCTATTTCTTCGAAACGAGTGATCTACCGGCAAGAACCGACAATGATAGTCAAACCAACAAGGCTTTCGATCTTTTGATAGATTAAACGACTTTGTATGCTCCATACAATACGGACAAGCCAACTTCCCGTGTGTAATCCATCCAAATAACATACCATAAGTCAGGAAGTTACTTATAGTCCACATAACCACCGCCTCTAAGGTTGAAATTTATTTTCGTTGCAACATCCTAAGTCTGCATGCTCCATCCTCCAACAATAACTTCAACTCGCCATAAGAGGTCTCAAGTAAACATCTAAGTTCTTTCCAGGACTCTTAGGACCAGGAACCACGAGTGAAAGAAACAAGTATGGCTGTTTCATACACATCCAAGGAGACAAGTTGTACAGAGTAACAATCACAGGCCAACGTGAGTATAGAACAGCTGAGTGGCCAAACGGATTGAAACCGTCGATGGAAAATCCAAGCCTCACATTTCTAGGCTCCAATGCAAATCTAGGATGTGCTAAGTTGAAATCTTTCCAAGCCTGCCCATCTGCGGGATGATTTAGTTCTCCATCTTTAGCTGGAGATTTCGCATGACAACTCATATGTTCAGCTGTTCTTGAAGACATGTACAATCTTTTTAGCCGATGTTTTATGGGAAAATACCTTAGAATCTTAAATGGTATACTTGATTTTTTTTTAGTCACATCCTCTTTATTAGGCCTAAACCGATCATGACTGCAAAACGTGCACCTTGTCATCTGTTCATTTTTCTTATAAAATAACATGCAATCGTTGGGACATGCATCGATCTTTTGGTATCCAAGACCTAACTTCTTCACCATTTTCTTACAAAAGTAATAGTTACCAGGTAATTTCTCACCGTCAGGAAACATACTCTTAATGGCCTTAAAGAGCGACTCAAAACACTCATGGCTCATGTTGTGATCAGCCTTGATGTTAAGTAATGTCGCCACTGAAGACAATGTACTGTGTTTGGTGCAACCATGCCACAATGGCTCGCTACCCTCGTCTAACAACTTAAAGAAGTCTTTGGCATCAGAATTCATAGGTTGATCTCTGCCTTGTTCCCAATCAAAAATTTGTCCCTGCAACATCATGAACCATTTCATTCATTCGATGAGTACTACTGCCCGAATTGTGTACTTTTGTGATGCCACCATCTCTTCTCTGCCCATGTGCCCACCAGCATTCTTCTTAATTTTTCATGAACCCAAAAACAAGTAAATGATAGTTTACCACGTCTCTGTCCATATAATTTACATTCTTACACTTCAAACATGGACATCGTATCTGCGACTTACCATTCATACATTCCGGGTGACTATACACATACTCCAAAAACACTTGGCAACCAGCTTTAAATTCAGTTGTAGCACCTATCTGGGCACTTAACTTTCATCGTGCCATCCAACTACGGTCTGAATAGAGGTCCATGATTCCACGGTACCTACTACAGACAACATTATAAATGTTAACATATTACTTGAGCATACTTGTAACCATATGACTTGAGCATACTTGAAAGCATGCATATGATTAGCATTTAAGCATATGACTTGAGATCATACTTGTAATCATATGACTTGAGTATACTTGTAAGCATATGATTAACATTTAAGCATACTTGATGTTAATGAATGAATGCAAGTCATAGGATAAATAGATGGAAGAATGTTCTTTCTTCAAATAGATTTATCCACATCCTTTTCCCCTTTCTAATCCATAATTTTATTGGTTCTATTCTACTCGAACAGAGGTATTCAGATGCATTGAAATCCTTCTTCTTAAGAAAACAACCACGTACCATCTAAGGCTGCACGCCAAGAATTGAAGAGTCCACAAAAGTGGTGACATGATACAATACGTAAGGTATTTCATGTATTAAGTATGATTGTTTATCACAAGGGTAAAAATTTAGTTTCCAATTTGCTTGGTAAGTTATATCAACAAGTGGTTTGCTCGAACTTAGTTCATTTCTAACTTATGACAAATTAGTCCTCTTGTAGTATTAGTAACTCTTTAAGGTACTAACAACTTAAATTTGGCTTAACACCTGACGTTCTATATTCTTTATATATATAATTCCAGTGTACTAGAGAAATTACTAGTGTCTACATTTGTAGTTGTCATAATACTTATTAAATACTTTGTAGTTCTCATAATACTTTGTAGTTTTATTTTTGTATACTAAAGTATTAAATATTCTTATTTTTCTTTCATAATGCCAAAACAGTCCTTTTGTAGTCTATTTACATCGGCAGTCAAGCTTGGCTTGGCCCCATGAGGCTTGCCTAACTTTAGCGTGGCCATAATTGGCCTTGCGGCCCCAAACATAGCCTAACAGCCCTTATCCTTTCCACATTTTAGTTTGATAGCTTAATTTTATAATTTGTTAATTCATTATAGTTCCTACATATTCATTCATTTACCTTGAATCATGAATGTGATGTAGATCCTATATACTTGCTTATTTAGAAAATTTTAAACTAAACTTATGATTAGATTTTCAAACCACATTATGAAATCAAAATTATTCACGTCAACCGCTCTAGCAATCTTGGCGTGCATCCCTACCTTCCCTTTATTACCGTGTATCATAGGCAATTTTAGTATGTAAACCGAACATGAATCTAAGCCCCTTTTTTTTTGCCAATGATGAACATAGTAGACTTTCCAAATTCAATGAACAGTTCATTATATCTTAATGAACAAGAAATTAATTTCCAAATTTATACAGTTTCCTTACCACACATTTGATATTAAACCAAGACTAAAGTGCTGCAAAATATTAACAATACAATTCAGGAACCCTAACATCTCTCCTTGTTAAAAGCAACATATATATAAACAAATTCTCCCGTCACATAAGAGTTGGACCGTAAAAATCTCAAATCAGACAAAATATGAATCACAAGAATCATTTAAAGAGCACAAATCAACAAAAGAATTACAGATTTTTTCCAAAAGAAGAAAAAACCAGGTTAATTGACATAAGCCATAGCATTTTTCTGAAGAATAGTATCATATAATGGAATAATAGTATCATATTACCTGTGCGGCGGCGGTGGTTTGGGCAGCGGTGGGGCGGCGATGGCAGCAGGCGTCCCTCTTCCCCTTCTTCTCTTCTCCCCCTTCTCCCTCTTCTCTTTATTCTACTCCCCTTTTTTTTTTCGCTCTTTGAGTTGAGCGAATGATAAATCCCAGTAAAATTAACTTTGATCAGCGACCGCATGCAGTCGCTAATTTTTAATGATGTGAAAGTATCAGCGACCAAATGCGGTCGCTGCTAGTGAGTGCTTGCAAACAACTAACGCGCCAACATTTCCTGCCAATTTTTTTGGAGGTAAATTATACTTAGTGATTGGATTAGCGTAGGGTTCGATCATTAACATAATATAATATAGCGACCATATTCAAGGGTGGTCGCCACTGGCGGTCGCTAATACTAGTATCAGGGATCGGAGGTGCGGTCGCTAATATTGTTGGTCGCTGTTAGGGCATTTTCTTGTAGTGATTCGCCAAACCCATTGATTATATTTGTGGCATCAATCTTACTAAATGGGATAACCGGCAATCTCATCACACGATCTCGCATCTCCGTTCCCGACAATCGCGGTGCAGGCATATCATTGTCTACTTTCCCTTTCCTGAAGTGTTCTCTATTTCTTCAAAACGGGTGATCTACCGGCAAGAATCGACGATGACAGTCAAGCCAACAAGGCTTTCGACCTTTTGATAGATTAAACGACTTTGTATGCTCCATACAATACGGACAAGCCAACTTCCCATGTGTACTCCATCTAGCTAATATACCATAAGCTGGGAAGTCACTTATAGTCCACATAACCGCTACCCTAAGGTTGAAATTTGTTTTCGTTGCAACATCCCAAGTCTGTACTCCATCCTCCCATAATAACTTCAACTTGTCTATAAGAGGTCTCAAGTAAACATCTAAGTTCTTTCCAGGACTCTTAAGACCAGGAACTACGAGTGAAAGAAACAAGTATGGATGTTTCATACACATCCAAGGAGGCAAGTTGTACGGAGTAACAATCAATGGCCAACATGAGTACGGAACAGCTGAGTGGCCAAACGGATTGGAACCGTCGATGGAAAATCCAAGCCTCACATTTCTAGGCTCCAATGCAAATCCAGGATGTGCTAAGTTGAAATCTTTCCAAGCCTGCCCATCTGCGGGATGATTTAGTTCTCCATCTTTAGCTAGAGATTTCGCATGTCAACTCATATGTTCAGCTGTTCTTGAAGACATGTACAATCTTTTTAGCCGATGTGTTATGGGAAAATACCTTAGAATCTTAAACGGTATACTTGATTTTTTTGTAGTCACACCCTCTTCATTAGGCCTAAACCGATCATGACTGTAAAACGTGCACCTTGTCATCTGTTCATTTTTCTTATAAAATAACATGCAATCGTTGGGACATGCATCGATCTTTTGGTATCCAAGACCCAACTTCTTCACCATTTTCTTACAAAAGTAATAGTTACCAGGTAATTTCTCACCGTCAGGAAACATACTCTTAATGGCCTTCAAGAGCGACTCAAAACACTCATGGCTCATGTTGTGATCAGCCTTGATGTTAAGTAATGTCGCCACTGAAGACAATGTACTGTGTTTGGTGTAACCATGCCACAATGGCTCGCTACCCTAGTCTAACAACTTAAAGAAGTCTTTGGCATCAAAATTCATAGGTTGATCTCTGCCTTGTTCCCAATCAAAAATTTGGCCCTGCAACATCATGAACCATTTCATTCATTCGATGAGTACTACTGCCCATATTGTGTACTTTTGTGATGCCACCATCTTTTCTCTGCCCATGTGCCCACCAGCATTCTTCTTAATTTTTCATGAACCCAGAAATAAGTAAATGATAGTTTACCACGTCTCTGTCCATATAATTTACATTCTTACACTTCAAACATGGACATCGTATCTGCGACTTACCATTCATACATTCCGGGTGACTATACGCGACACTCCAAAACACTTTGGCAACCAACTTTTAAATTCAAATTTGTAAGATTTATCTGGGCACTTAACTTTCGTCGTGCCATCCAACTACGGTCTGAATAGAGGTCCAGGATTCCACGGTACCTACTACAGACAACATTATAAATGTTAACATATGACTTGAGCATACTTGTGACCATATGACTTGAGCATACTTGTAAGCATGCATATGATTAACATTTAAGAATACTTGTAAGCATATTACTTAAGCATACTTGTAACCATATGACTTGAGCATACTTTTAAGCATATGATTAACATTTAAGCATACTTGTAAGCATATGACTTAAGAGCATACTTGTAACCATATGACTTGAGCATATTAGCTAGTAAGCATATAAATTGAGCATACTTGTAAGCATATGATTAGCTCATTAATACAGTACCATGTTCACAACTATTGGACCAAAAAAAAAATGCCAGAGTCTCCCCTATAATATGAACTAGCCACATGCACGACGGCATGCATATATGGTCATTTCTAGACACCCAAGACACAAACCAAGAGAAATATACAAATTTCCAATATAATAAGACCAAAACAATAATGAATGAATGCAAAACAATCGTAAGTGAATACGTAAGGTATTTCATTCATGCTAGCTTTATATCAGTGTTTGCTAACTCATTTATACAACTTTTGAGTATCTTGGAGATTCATTCATATCAACCGAGCCTCAACAGCTCTCCTTTGCTACTTTCTATCTTACAACTCATATCATTAAATGCAATCAAACCTTTAACAGGTTATAATAGGCATGGCGTAGTATTTGATATGGTAGTACTCATTTTGAAGGTTATTTTTGTTACTAAATTATTCTAATAGTTATTCAATAATTTTAACATATTTTTATGTTTCAATTTTTGCAATTAATGCCTAGTTATTCTTGATTAGTTAGGTGATGTTTGAGTATTTGATATTCAATTATATATTGGGATTTTGTTTTTTATCTCTACAATACTTTCAGGATTATTCATAGATTAATTAAGATGATTATTATATTATTATATTTTCGTTTATCAGTCTTATTTTATGATTAAGTTATGAAAGATCTTGTATTCCTCATGGTTAAAGGTAGGTTCCATCTGTTATATATGATTATGCCATTATTATGATTCTGTTATATATGGTTATGTTAGGAAAGCTTATTGTTAAGAAAACTAGGAAGTGTCTAAGAGGACTTACACTAATTATGTAACTAAGGCTGCTGAGATCTTTGACTACTTGCTTAAAATTAATTCAATTAAGACGTAACAAGGAAGCAATGTGAGGATCAACTACTACTTGATTACCCCGAGAATATCACTATTCCTGAGGATCAACTACTACTTGAAGAAACTGAAGACGACGGTCAACAAGGAAGCAAAATTAATGTGATAGGTAGCTAGCAAAGTAATATGCTCTGCCGAAACAGTTTCGAAGCTATGCACCAATATGATTTTTACTTTAAAACAGACTTCCAGCCACACTTATAATCAATAGGATACCTTAATCACTACAGTACCATGTATACTCTATATATAACATATAGAGTATACTCACTACAGTACCATGCACTAATATGATTAATATGATAGATAGCTTATGCAAAACATTCTATGTATACTCTATAACATATATGAAGGATACATTACTCACTAAAGTACCTCAATTGCTCATTTTGGTCTTAATAGTTCTATGAAGCATACAATCAAACATGTCATATATAGGCACAAACTTTATGGACAGACTTCATAAACCTTTGCATATGTTTTAAACCACATTCTCCTCCCTTATTTCTCCTAACAACAACTAAACTCCATCTAACATAAAACCCAATTAGCACAATTATAATACTCTAAATATTATATAAAACAGTTAATTTTTGCTTCAAAAATCAAGATTTAAAACTTACCTTGCATTAACAGTTTAATAAGCTGAAATTGACACTTATGATTCAGTTAGAACCCTTTTTTTTTGCTGCCCTGCTATCCAAATTTAACATGGGTCAGTTTATATTTAAACTATCTTGCTTCATTCCTTGCTCAATTTGCTAGATTAGACGACAAAGAAGAGAAGTTTTGATAGAAATTTGGGGTGCAATAATTCAGTTATCAAGAGAGAGAAGAAATAGATTAAAAAATAGAAGGAGAACTCTTGTGCTTGGTAACACCCAATCAATATCCAATTTAGAAATAAAGAGAAGTTAGGGTTACCTGTGGCAGCGGCGATGGTAGTAGGCAGTGGTGGCGAGCGAGCTCCTCCCCCTTTCTCCCTCTTCTCCCCCTTTCCCTCTCTTCTCTCTATTCTCTGAGCTCTCTCTTTTCCTTTCCTCCCGTCTGCTGTGTCGTGCGAATACCTGGAACTAATTACATTTAGTTTGATCATCGATCATCGTATCCGCGACGACGCGGTCATTATTTTTAATGATTTGATTTATCAAATGACCGTGACGCATCATTGATTTTAAAATGGTCGCACAAAACCTTGGCGCCGACATTTCCTGCCAAATTTTTGGAGGCAAAATTATGGCATCGTCCGATCAGCGACCGCATGCGGTCGCTGAAATTAAATAGCGACTAGAATTCATCACGGTCGCAGATAGCGGTCGCTAATACTAATATCAGCGACCGGATAGGTGGTCGCTGATATTATTGGTCGCAGATACGCCTTTTTTTGTAGTGAGTTTTGAAAAAGATGGTCACATAGCTCGATTTTGTCCTGTAGCGAAATCAAGTCCAGCTGGGACGGTGGCACCAAAGGCGGATACGGACAAAACAAAGTCGGTGGTTTCAGGAAGAGCATTTTTCGTGACTTCTCAAAAAACGAGTAACCCGAACGAAGTTAGCACGGGTTTGTTAATTATAAATTCTTGCGAAGTTTATACTTTATTTGATATCGGTTTTACCCATTCCTTTATTTCTCCTACTTGCACTCAACGTTTAAATTTGACTCCGGAGAAATTAGACTTTGATTTATCTGTTGAAACTCCGTTGAGAGAAACCTTCATTACATCCACGGTTTATAAGTCTTGTTTGATTCAAATTGGTAACCACATGTTACCTGTCGATCTTATTTCTTTGAAAATACTTGCATTTGATGTGATTTTAGGGATTGATTGCTTAACTGCTCATCATGCAAAAATTAATTATTTTCGTAAGGTTGTTTGTGACGCCCCCAAAATAGGTATACATCACCCATCTTGGGTCGTTAGATACAAGGCACTGAATACAAATACAAACTAATTGATACAACAGTCGTGCAAAATACGACGACATATATACTGTGAGTTTTAATACAAATATTGTAACGTATATAATACGACAATATTCATACTCAAATTAATACATGCCATATAAAGTACAACAGCAAATATTTCAAGTCTCCAAAGGGACACGAGAAGATTTATGTTCTCTTCATTTTACTGTGGTGCACTTTTGACGCTTTTAGGGTTGGGTTCTCATTACCCTATTTTTTTTCACCAAAATCAATTATTAAGTGACGTATAAAATACGACACACACATCTTAGGACCTCAATACAATTATATATTGCATGTCATGCCATAGTAAGGACTACTAATGATATCATCTAGACCGTCACTCCATTCTCCGACTAGTCCCAGCTATATTCTCATTTCCTGAAGAGAACAATAAAAGAAAGGGTGAGCTCAACTAGCCTAGTAAGAAATATTATGACTAGATAATGCAGAATAAATTATCATTAGTCTTTAACAATGTTAAACTGATAAAATACAATAGACATCAAGTTTAACTGCATCAAAACAAGCAATCCATTAGAAGAGTCAAGTAGAGCATAAAATCTACTATCTTCTATTATTTAAAAAGATTTTCATAAACTTTATCGCTGAGACTCAGCTTAAAAAATAAACCACATCATCCATGCACCACGGCCAAGGATATTCATGTAATCATCAATGGTCATGATTATACCGAATAATCCCTGGTCATAATCATACCAACAACTGTCCACCAAGAAATACAGGCCAATGAGGACTTTTACCACATCATTCGTTACATTAAGGTCATAATTATACCGAATAATCCCTGGTCATAATCATACCAAGTCCATCTCTGCACGTAAGCCAAAGATGACTTTCATCACAATATAAACATGAGGATGATGACAATAATATAAGCATTAATCAACGAAAACAAGGATAAATATTAAAGACTTTAAATTTATCCAAATATTATCCATCACTTAAATAACTCATAATCTAATATTGTTAATATTATAATAATATTTTAATCACTTCTTAAACTTGTAAACAATTTAATTTAATTGTTTACACTTTACCAAATAATTCATTTAATCATTCAAAAATGCCATACTCATAAGATTTCATCACCAATGATCAAATCACTCATCAAAAATCTGTATATACCTTATATAGGATTTTCAAGCCCTAAAATCCTATTTACCAATTCTTCAACTTCACATAACATATTTAACTCATATGTTTGAAACTAAACCATTTTCATGAAAAATTACCAAATCAACTTATTATTTTTCTATCCTTTGTCCAAACATATATACATATATTTATACACAACAAATATTTTTTTATAATTTTTCAACTCTCTTAAGTATTTTTCAAAAATTAATTTCTAATTAATTCCTTAAGAAATTAGCTACCTCAAGTTTAACTCCAGAAATTCCCAAATCTTGGCAGGATCTTACACATGTTAACGTGAGCTTCCAGTTTAAATTTCATGGTCATCGGAGTTATAGAACTCCAGTTATAGCATTTTTTGTCGAAAAACCTAAATATTGAAATGGGCATAATTTGCTCATTTTAAGTCGGAATGAGCTCATTTTTGGACAGGAGGTACTTTTTACCATATATTTCCATGTCCCAAAAGGCTGGAATTTTCTCATAAATTAAGTGGCCGAAAATGCCCTTTTAAATTTATGGGCAGTAGCTTTTTGGTACTTTGCAGTTTTTGACTCCTTTGCTTAAAATCACCCACACAAAAAATCTACAACACCTTTTCCAAAGATTCCACTTGGATAAGTTAGAAAACTCATAGATCTAACTCTAGAACTTGACCACACTCAAAAATTAAAAATATAATAGGAGATATGGTCAATTGAATTTTATGTTCTATTATCACCAAAAATTTGATTTTCAACTCTTTGTGATTTCTAAGAAACTTTCATGTTTTCACATAATAACCAACATAACTTACCATAACACTTACTAATACTACATATATCCATGATTTTCATCAGTCCAATGCTTTTATTATGACTTTCATCATAATCAATAAATTCAATGCTTATATTATGACTTTCATCATAATCCACGTAAATGCATCATTTCCACAATTTAATAAGGAATGAATACAAAGGATTATTCACCATGCCTATGGTAATCCACATATAGACAAAAGTTATTCCAATGAATAATAAAGAATGGAATAACTGAAGAATTCACCATGCATGCGGTACTTCGCATAGACAGGTTATTCCCAATAGAATAATAAAGAAAGGAATAACTGAAGAAGTCACCATGCATGCAGTATTGCATGTATTGTGTTATTCCCAATGTAATAATAAATAATGGAACCAAATTTCATGCATAAACGCATGCATGTGATATTCCGGCGTAATAATAAAGAATGGAACTGTGTCAAAGTAATTAAGACCGACGAGATATTTCAATGTAATAATAAAGAATGGAATAACAACAGAAATCACCATGCATGCGATGTAATCGCATGCATGCTTTATTCCAACAGAATAATAATTAATGGAACCAGATCAGGGGTAATACGCACCGACAGGATATTCCAACAGAATGCTAAAGAATTGAATAACATAAGAATTTCACCATGTATGTGAAACTTCACATAGACAGGTTATTCCAACATAATAATAAGGAATGGAATAACAGAAGTTCTCTTCATGAATACGAAAGAAATAATACCCCTTACGAGTACAACAAATAATATCCCTTACCTTATAAAGAAGAGTACTTTCCTGCAGTATGGATATACTTGAAGAAAACTTGCACTACGCCAATGCTTCTTAAAACTCTAAAGAAATACGCCAAGATTATGTAAGAGAATTCTCTAATTTCTCGTGTGATTTCAATTCTAACTAAGCATCCTATTTATAGGAAAATAGAAAGGATACTATGCATAAGATATAATATATATATATATATATATATATATATATATATATATTTATATATTTATATATTTTATTTAAAATCTAATAAAATAATTAACTTTATAAAAGTATCTGCTTTTATATAAAAAGATTTTACTATGTAGGTACTATACAAACACTATGTATAATAAAATATATTATATTATAATTATTGTCTAATAAAACAAATAACTTTATAAAAGTATTCATTTTATATAAAAGATTTTACTATGCAAAAATATTATGCAGCACTATGCAAATACTATGCATAATAAAATATAATATATTCTAATTATTGTCAAAAAAAACAAATAACTTTATAAAAGTATTCTGCTTTTATATAAAAAGCTTTTCTGCTTTTATTACTTTAATAATACTAATAAAACAAAATTTATATATAATATATATATATAAACTTCCGTGACTTCATAAAAAAACACCTCAATATATTTAACAACATTTATCATCATTATTATAATTCACAATATTAATCGTCTGTGTCGTTCCTGTGAAAGAGGGGCTTTCCAATAAGAATTTCTCCTATTATAGTAATTAATTAGATGACCAAACCTCTCCTTATGTAACTTCTAGACATCGCCAATATTGCAAATAATAATATTAATAACTTTGTTATCTCAATTATTGATTTAATAATATATAAAATATCGACAATAATTGAATCAAATAACGTGAGATACTATGCAACAATTCATCAGAGTAATAATTGAACAAAATTGAGTGACTTCTCACGTAAGCATCAATAATCAATACCGCAATACTACTATGCAACCAATGCCAGACATCGTATTTTTTACTACCGAGTAGTTTAACAGCTTTTAACGGTAAAACTTCTACCGTTATTTTCATAAAAATATTTTTTCATTTTCTCAATCCGATAATAATTCCGGTTGTGGGGTCCACTAATGATTGTGTACCGTCATACGGATATTCCCCGACAAAAAGAATATTCCCCGACCAATCGAATATTATACAACAACTTGCATACTTTTCAAAATTTATAAATATTACCCACAACTATACCATTAAATCAAATCCACACCATAATATTAAAAAAAATATTTCGAGAAATTTAAATCTTTATTCATAAAATTTGGGGTCTCACAATCTCCCCTCCTTATGAAATTTCTCCCTCAAAATTTACGTACGTACCTGGTATGCCAAAGAGGTGAGGATACCTTGACTTCATTTCAGATTCTAACTCTTGAGGTATAACCTTTGAGTGTCGAATATGATCCTCCTTATCCAAGATTTTAACACGTATCTCATCATACGTTAAATCTTCTGCTATCTCGTCTAGTTTTAATTCAATAATGTGGTTTGGGTCATCCACATATTTACGTAACATCGATACGTGAAAAACGTTATGAACACGTGACATACTTGGCGGTAAAACGAGTTTATAGGCCACAGTTCCTACTCGATCGAGGATTTCAAATAGGCCAATTAAATCAAGGGTTGAGATTTCCTCTCTTCATCGAGTCTTGCTTCTAGAATAAAGCCCTCTTGAATCTTATTCTTCACATTCATCAACTCCGGGTGTGTAACTTGAGCGGCTTTAATTTTATCGATTAAAGTCGATTCTACTCATATGTTTAATAACACCACGTGGGTCCTTAAAGTCTTTAACTCTATCTTCATCATTTGTAAGTTATACGAAATAAGTTTTTGTGTTAACAACATCGCACTCGTAAACGCATACGATCTTCTACTCAACGCGTCAACTACCACGTTCGCTCTTCCACGATGATATTGAATGGTATAGTCGTAATCTTCAACAGCTCGAGCCAACGTCTTTGGCGCATTATACGTTCGTTTTGGTTGAAGAAATATTTAAGGGTTTTGTACTGGGGTCAATTCAAAATTCAATTTCACGCTCTAGGGGTAGACTAATAAGTCTTCAAGAATACGCCAGAAAATTTATTAACGATAAAAATATCATTCAAAACTGTGACTCTCATCCAAGACTTGGATAGCACATGTAATGAAGGTTTCTCCTAACGGAGCTTCAACAAATAAGTCAAAGTCTAATTTTTTCGGAGTCAAATTTAAACGTTGAGCGCAAGCAAGAGAGATAAAAGAATGGGTAGAACCAGTATCTAATAAGGTATAGACTTCGCAAGAATTTATAATTAACTAACCCGTGCTAACTTCGTTCAGGTACTCGCTTTTTGAGAAGTCACAAAAATGCTCTTCCTGAAACCACCGACTTTGTTTTGTCCGTATCCGCCTTTGGTGCCACCGTCCCAGCTGAACTTGACTTTGGTGCACGATAAAATTGGGCTAGGTGACCTTCTTTTCCATAATTATAACATGTTTTGGACTGCATCATGCAGTTTGGACTTATGTGTCCTTCCCCTCCACATTTGTAACATACGACCGACGGTCGTTCTCCCTTCCTAATAAGCGGGTCTTTGGTCTTTGCGTCTTTCCATCATTATTGAACCTTCTCTTCTTGAAATTTCCACTTCTATTATCTTGGTCATGATTACCGCCTGAAATGGTCACCATTCTTGGCATGATAACTTCTCCCATGATGGTTATCATTGTTCCGATGGTCGTTGCCACCGGTACGATTATTATCGTGTTGTTGGTCGTTGCCTTTTGGTTGTACTGACTCATTATCGCGCTCCAATAACTGAGCCATATTCACAACATCTGAATATAAATAAAGTTTATGAGAAATGAGGTATTGACATATATCAGGTTTCAAACCTCTTAGAAACATTCACGTCATTCGCTCCTCATTATCGACCAAATGGGATGCAAACCGGGATAACTTCACAAACTTAGCCTCGTATTGCGATACGGTCATATTATTTTGCTCCATTGCTTATCTTAACATTTTCAGATGCCATTTTCAAAAACTGTCACAAAACAAGGGTTAATTGACATATCACATATTATCCCTATACTCTGACCAACCAATTAAATACCAAATAAACTTAGGTAGGTCATACTAGCGAAGGAACAAATAATACCCCTTACGAGTACAACAAATAATATCCCTTACCTTATAAAGAAGAGTACTCCGACGAGTAGGGCGGGGATATACTTGAAGAAAACTTACACTACACTCAAAGCTTCTTAATACTCTAAAGAAATGCGCTCAAGATTATAAAAGAGAATTCTCTGAATTTCTGGTGTGATTTCAATTCTAACTAAGCATCCTATTTATAGAAAAATAGAAAGGATACTATGCAATAAAATATAATATAATATATATATATATATTATTTAGAATCTAATAAAAAATTAACTTTATAAAAGTATTTTATTTTAAATAAAAAGATTTTACTATGCAAAATACTATGCAAATACTATGCATAATAAAATATAATATATTCTAATTATTGTCTAATAAAATAAATAACTTTATAAAAGTATTACATTTTATATAAAAAAATTACATTTTATTACATTAATAATACTAATAAAACAAAATTTATATAATATATATATATATAAACTTCCGTGACTTCACAATATTAATCGACCAGGTCGTTCCCGGAAAAGAGGGGCTTTCCATAAAAATTTTTCCTATTAGTGCAATTAGGTGACCAAACCTCTCGTTGATGAAACTTCTAGACATCGTTAATATTGTAAATAATAATATTAAAAACTTTGTTATCTCAATTATTGATTTAATAATATATAAAATATCGACAATAATTGAATAAAATAACATGAGATCTTATCAATAATTCTTTGTAGCAATAATTGAACAAAACCGGGTGACTTCTCACGTAAGCATCAATAATCAATCTGAGTGTTATTATGCAATCACGCAGACATTCTTGTAGCTTTTACTACCGAGTAGTTCAACGGTTTTAACGGTAAAACTTCCTTAGTTATTTTCATAAAAAATATTTTTGTCGTTTTCTCGATCCGAACTCCGTTGTAGGGTCCACCAATGATTGTACTGCAAGTAAATGCGGATATTCCCCGACAAAAGAATATTCCCCGACCAATCGAATATTATACAACAACTTGCATACTTTTCAAAATTTATAAATATTACCCACAACTATAACATTATATCAAATCCACACCATAATATTCAAAAAAATTAGTTCAAGAAATTTAAATTTTTATTCATAAAATTTGGGGTCTCACATTGTTAGCTTTCATATTCCTAACCAACCTATTGTGCGAATTCAAGCAACCAAACCATTAAAATCCATCACTGTCATCTCAAGCCATAAAGCTATTCGTTTATTGAAAAATGGATGTCAAGCTTTCTTAGCTCATGTCACAGATCTAAACAAAAATACGTCAATTTTGAATGATATTTATATCGTTAATAAATTTCTTGACGTATTTCTGAAGACTTCTTGGCCTACCCCAGAGCGTGAAATCGAATTTTATATTAACCCCAGTACAAAACCCATTTCTTCACCCCTTAAATATTTCTTCACCCAAAACAAACGTATAATGCGCCAATGACGTTGGCTCGAGCTGTTGAAGATTACGATCATACCATTCAATATCATTGTGGAAGAGCGAACGTGGCAGCTGACACGTTGAGTAGAAGATCATATGCGTTTACAAGTGCGAATATACAAACCTACGTGAAGATAACGAATATATGATTAGAACCGACTTTAGTCGATAATGTTAAAGCTGCTAAAACTACAGACCCGGAGCTGATGAATACGAAGAAGAAGGTTCAAAAGGGCGTTATTTTAAAAGCAAGAGTTGCTGAAGAGAGGAAATATCAACCCTCGATTTAATTGGCCCTTTTGAAATCCTCGATCGAGTAGGAACTGTGGCCAATAGATTCGTTTTACCGCCAAGTATGTCTCGTGTTCATAACATTTTTCATGTATTGATGTTACGTAAATATGTGGATGACCCGAACCACGTTACTAAATTAGAACTAGATGAGATAGCAGAAGATTTAACGTATGAGGAGATACGTGTTAAAATCTTGGATAAGAAGGATCGTATTCAACAATCAAAGGTTATACCTCAAGAGTTAGAATCTGAAATGAAGTCAAGGCATCTTCACCTCTTCGGCATACCAGGTACGTACGTAAATTTTGAAGGTGAAATTTCATAAGGAGGGGAGATCGTAAAACCCCAAATTTTACGAATAAAGATTTAATTTTCTCGAAATATTTTTTTGAATATTATGGTGTGGATTTGAGATAATGTTATAGTTGTGGGTAGTATTCGGGGAATATCCGTACGATGGTACAATCATTGGTGGACCCCACAACGGAATTATTGTCGGATTAAGAAAACGACAAAAATATTTTATGAAAATAACGGCGGAAGTTTTACCGTTAAAAACCGTTGAACTACTCTTGTAGTAAAAGTACGATGAATACGCATGGTTGCGTATAAGTAGTACGCAGATTTGATTATTAATGCTTACGTGAGAAGTCACTCGCTTTTGTTCAATTATTGCTACATTAATTACGTGATAAGATCTCACGTTATTTGATACAATTATTGTCGATATTTTATATATTATTAAATCAATAATTGAGACGATGAAGTTATTAATATTATTATTTGCAATATTAACAATGTCTAGTAAGTTCTCGCCAAGGAGAGGTTTGGTCACCTAATCATGCGCGCCCAATAGGAGAAATCCTTATTAAAAGCCCCTCTTTCCTGGAACGACTTGGTCGATTATATTGTGAATATATATATATATATATATATATATAAAATTTTATTTTATTAGTATTATTAATGTAATAAAAGCGTAAAAACTTTTTATATAAAATGAATACTTTTATAAAGTTAATTATTTTATTAGATAATAATTAGAATATAATATATTTTATTATGCATAGTATTTTGCATAGTAAATTCTTTTATATAAAACAAAATACTTTTATAAAGTTATTTGTTTTATTAGACAATAATTAGAATATAATATATTTTATTATGCATAGTGTTTGATAAGACTCAGATAGTGTTTGCATAGTAAAATCTTTTTATATAAAATGTAATACTTTTATAAAGTTAATTGTTTTATTAGATTTTAAATTAAATATATAAATATATATATATATATATATATATTATTTTATTGCATAGTATCCTTTCTATTTTCATATAAATAGGATGTTTAGTTAGAATTGAAATCACACCGTAAATTCGAGAGAATTCTCTACATAATCTTGAATGCATTTCTTTAGAGTTTTAAGAAGTTTTGCGTAATCTGAAGTTTTCTTCAAGTATATCACCGCCCCTACCATTTGAGTACTCTTCTTTATAAGGTAAGGGATATTATTTGTTGTACTCTAAGTGGGGTATTATTTCTTTCAGATTCACGAAGAGAACTTCATTATTCCATTCCTTATTATTATGTTGAATAACTCGCTTACATGTGAAGTTTCACATACATGGTGAAATTCTTATGTTATTCAATTCTTTAGCATTCTCATTGGAATATCCCGCTTGCAAGCGTGACACCCCCGATCCGGTTCCATTAATTATTATTCATTGGAATAAACTGTCGCATGCGATTATCGCATGCATGGTGATTTCATTGTTATTCCATTCTTTATTATTCATTGAAATATCCTGTCAGGTCTGAATTTCACCGACCGGTTCCATTCTTTATTATTATTCACCGTAATATCCTCGTCGTAAGCGCTTATGCATGAAATGGTTCCATTATTTATTATTCATTGGGAATAACTCGTTTACGTCTGAAGTACCGCATGCACGGTGACTTCTTCGCTTATTCCTTTCTTTATTATTCTATCGGGAATAACTCGCCTATGCATCAAAATACCGCATCGTGGTGAATTCTTCAGTTATTCCATTCTTTATTATTCTGTTGGAATAACCTGTCTATGTGGATTACCATAGGCATGGTGAATAATCCTTTGTATTCATTCCTTATTAAATTGTGGAAATGATCTGTTTACGTGGATTATGATGAAAGTCATAATATAAGCATTGGACTGTTGATTATGATGAAAGTCATAATAAAAGCATTGGACTGATGAAAATCATGGATATATGTAGTATTAGTAAGTGTTATGGTAAGTTATGTTGGTTATTATGTGAAAACATGAAAGTTTCTTAGAAATCACAAAGAGTTGAAAATCAAATTTTTGGTGATAATAGAACATAAAATTCAATTGACCATATCTCCTATTATATTTTTAAGGGGTATTATTTCTTTCGTATTCATGAAGAGAACTTCTATTATTCCATTCCTTATTATTCTGTTGGAATGACCTGTATATGCGAAGTACCGCATACATGGTGAAATTTTTCTGTTATTCCATTTTTTATTATTATGTTGAATAACTCGCCTACATCTGCAAGTACTGCATATATGGTGAAATTTTTCTCATTATTCCATTCTTTATCATTCTGTTGGAATATCCTCATACGTGCATTTACGCATGAATTGGTTCCATTATTTATTATTACGTTAGAATAACTCGATGTAAGGCCTCTATCGCATGCGTGTGATTTCGTTGTTATTCCATTCTTTATTATTCATTGGAATATCCTGTTGGTGCGTAATTTCGTTCCCGACTGGTTCCGCTTCTTTATTATTCTCTGAATATCCATACGTAACGCTTACGCACGACACGGTTCCATTATTTATTATTCGTTGGGAATAACTTGTCTCAATGATCTATCGCATGCATGGTGAATCCTTCATTATTCCATTCTTTATTATTCTCATTGGAATAACTCATGCTCGTGGATTACCACATGCGTGGTGAATGATCTTTTGTATTCATTTCTTATTAAATTATGGAAATGATCTCATCACTCGTGGATTACCGCATAATGCAAGCGAAAATCCATTTTCAGTTTCATATATTCTATTATACACAGTTTGTTAAAGCTTTGGCTTCTATATTCCTTGAAATTAGTGGAATATCCTAGATATTTGCACTTCATCCAGTATCTTTTCGTGGAAATATTCTTCTAAGCATTCTTGAATTTTTCTCCACAAAGCAGTATCATATTGACAATTTGGACATAACATTATACAATAGAATTTTGTACTCACTATTATTTGTACCAATTATTGGCCCATAACATTATGCAATAATTGGCCCATAACATTATACAATACAATAGAATTTTGTACCAATTATTTGTTAATATATTATTGTAAATCAAAGAAAATTGCTTTTTATATTAAATTTGTTAATATAAAAAAAATATTTAATTATTGTGGTATAACCGAAAACCGAACCGAAAAAACCAGATCAAACCTAAGTTATTCTGCAGACTCTGCATTCTGCTTCTTGATTTTCCGGATTTTTGTTTGATGCACGGTTCGGTTTTTTCTTGATCGATTCGGTTTTCTACCGATGAGCACCCCTACCAGTGTCCCAAGCGTAAATGCATGTGAGATAGGATATTCCAACGTAATAATAAAGAATGGAATAATGTAAGAATTTCACCAAGTATAGGGTAGCTCACAGTATCTGAGTTATTCTAACGTAATAATAAAGAATGGAATAATGTAAGTTCTCTTCATGAATACAAAAGAAATAATACTCCTTACCTTAAGAAGAAGAGTCTTTGGATATATGAGTAGTGAAGTAAGGAGAATACTTTTCTTCTTTCTCTCTATAGTTTCTCTCTCTGTAGTTTCTTGGTGAATTAGTAAGAAATAATGAAGGAATGAGCTTCTATTTATGAAGAATGGACTGAATAATAACCAATCCATGAATTGTCCAAATTGATTTACTTAAAAAGGACGGTCCAGATTGGTTTACAATAAAATATTATATATTCTATTTTTTTTCATAAAAAACAAAACTTATAAAATATATATATATATATATATATATATATATATATATATAGATAACCTTTGCCGTAAGGCAGAGGCATACTGATATTTCCCCCACCAAATGTTTTTATTCAAACAACTACGCACACACTCAATTATTATTTATATATATAATTAATGCATGACTAGCTCCCTCCCATTTCATTATCAATACCACTACAATATACATCTATATAACATCACCTTTTATTTCCACCACCACCACCCGTGACCACATGTCACATATATATAAAATATATATATATATATAAACCACATTTGTCATCACACACCCACACACTCACACACACGGCACACACACACACACACATATGTCAAATATATATATATATATATATATATATATATATAATACGTATATAAATATATACTTTATAACTTCCTTCCGATAATTTTTAAAAATGAGTGAGTGAGAATCTAAATAATAAGTAACAAAATACCTCATAAAAATTATCTCAATATTTTTAACAACATTTATCATCATTATTATAATAATTCACAATATTAATCGATCAGGTCGTTCCCAAGAAAGTGGGGGCATTCCAATAAGGATTTCTCCCTATCATGCGCGCAATTAGGTGACCAAACCTCTCCTCGATGTAACTTCTGAACATCGTTAATATTGCAAATAATAATATTAATAATTTTGTCATCTCAATTATTGATTTAATAATATATAAAATATTGACAATAATTGAATAAAACTGAGCGACTTCTCACGTAAGCATCAATAATCAATACCGTGTGCTACTATGCAACCACGCGTATTACTGTACTTTTACTACCAAGTAGTTCAACCGTTAACGATAAAATTTCCGCCGTTATTTTCATAAAATATTTTTTCATTTTCTCAATCCGATAATAATTTCGTTGTGGGTCCACTAATGATTGTGCTTGTCGCATTTAAATATTCCTCATTAAAACAAATATTCCCTGACCAATCGAATATTATATAACAACTTGCGTACTTTGCAAAATTTATGAATATTAACCACAACTATAAAATTATATCAAATTTATTCCATAATATTCAAAAATGATAATTATAGAAAATTCATCTTTATTCATAAAAGTTGGGGTCTTACAATCTCCCCTTCTTATAAAATTTTGCCCTCGAAATTAGGGTACGTACCTGGTATGTCGAAGAGGTAAGGATACCTTGATTTCATTTCAAATTCTAACTCCCAGGTCATTTCCTCAACATCATGGTTTCTCCACAAAACTTTAACTTGAGGTATAACCTTGGAGCGTAGAATATATTCCTTCTTATCCAAGATTTGAACAGGAACCTCTTTATACGTTAAATCTTCCGCTATTTCGTCCGGTTCTAACTCAATAATGTAGTTCGGGTTTTTCACATATTTACGTAACATGGATATATGAAAAACGTTATGAACACGAGACATACTTAGCGGTAAAGCAAGTCTATAGGCTACAGTCCCTACTCGATCGAGGATTAAAAATGGACCAATGAATCGAGGATTGAGCTTTCCTCTCTTTCCAAATCTCGTAACTCCTTTCCATGGAGCAACACGTAACAACACATGATCTCCAATATCTAATTCCACGTCCTTTCGATGAAGATCAGCATAACTATTTTGTCGGTCTTGTGAGGTTTTATACGTTGCCGAATCATTTGTATCTTTTCCGTAGTCATACGTACTAACTCCAGTCCCAACAACGTTGCTTCACCCACCTCATCCCAAAGATAATCGGAGAATGACAATTTTCTTCCGCATAACGCTCAATGGAGCCATGCCAATACTTGCTTGATAACTGTTGTTGTAGGAAAACTCATCTAATGGTAAGAACTTGTCCCAACTTCCCTTGAAGTCAAGGACACAGAGTCTTAATAAATCTTCAAGAGTTTGAATAGTCCTCTCTGATTGTCCGTCCGTCTGAGGATGATATGCCGAACTAAATCGTAAATCCGCACCCATAGCTTTTTGTAAACTAACCCAAAATTATGAAGTGAATCTTGGGTCTCAATCAGAAACTATGGATACTGGCATACCATGCAATCTTACAACCTCGTTTATGTACATACGAGCAAGACGTTCAAGTGTATAGGTTTCTCGTATTGTTAAGAAATGAGCAGACTTGGTTAATCTATCAACAATGACCCAAATTGCATCTGTGCCTTGAGAAACCTTGGGAAGACAAGTAACGAAATCCATGGTAATGTGCTCCCACTTCCATTCTGGAATTTCAAGTGCTTGCAATGGACCTTTTGGTACGTGATGTTCCACCTTGACTCGTTGACAAGTTAGACACCTTGAGATAAACAGCGCTATCTCTCTCTTCATATTGCCTTACCAAAATGTATGTCGAAGATCATGATACATTTTGGTACTCCCAGGATGGATTGCAAACGGTGTGTTGTACGCCTCCATCATGATTTTATACTTTAAATTAGGGGTTGTTAGGAACACAAAGTTTGGAGTTGACTCTAAGTATTCCTTCTTCATCAATTCTTGCTTCCGGCATAGCACCTTCTTGCACTTTCTTCCTCATACGCATCAGCTCCAGGTCTGTAGCTTTAGCAGCCTTAACTTTATCGGTTAAAGTCGGTTCTACTCGTATATTCGCCATCATCACGTGGTTCCCTGGAGTCTTTATCTCTATCTCCATCCTTTGCAAGTCATACAAAATGGGACTTTGCGTTTACAATATAGCACTCGTGTAAGACCCCAACTTATTATTAATGAAATTTAATTTTCTCTATTTATTATTTTGAAATATTGATCTGAAGTTTTTATCAAATTTGGAACTTTTGGTGTCGGAGTTACTATTCACGTATACGGCACTATTCACGTATACAACACTACTCACGAATACGACACTATTCATCGAAAAATGAAAATTTTCCCTAAAATATCTATTGTGGATACTAGCTTTGATTCTATCCATGTTTTGATCATTCTTAAATTTTACACCACTATGATTATTTTTGAGGTATTTTTGGACATGGATAAAACAAAGTACGAAATCCTTAATCCTTAATCCTTGTCATTTTGTTTCACCGGATTCGCTTTCTTTAAAAATATTTTTCATCATCCTCGCCTTAAATGATGATATTATTGAATATCTTTGGCTTGTAGTGCAAAGATGAATGATTTCGATGAATATCTTTGGCCAGTAGTGCAAAGATGAATGTGTTTTAGATAAACACTGACTAATCGATGAATATCTTTGGCTGTAGTGCAAAAGATGAATATTTGATTCCGATGTATATTGATTGATGTTACAAGGATAAAAGATGAGACGATGAACTTTTAAATTCATACATAGAAGATAGTAGTTTGCATTCTCTACTTAATTATTCTCATGAATTATTATTTCCGCTGCGAATATTGATTTAAAACATGTTGTCAATTGTATTCTATTAGATTTTTTTCCCTGTTGAAGACTAATGATAATTTGTTATATATTATCTTTAGTCATAATATTCTTTACTGGGCTAGTTGAGCTCACCCTTTTCCTTTTTGTTCCATTTTTCTTCTCAGGAGGCGAGAATATAGTGAGTACGAGTCGGGGTATGGAATGAAGGTTCTAGAGAGAGTTGTTTAGTAGTCCTCACCATTTTTGTAAAATAATGTATCAATAAATGTGATGAGGATTTATTTGAGTATAGATATTGTCTAGAAGATAATATTTGTATTCAAACTCACAGTTTTACTGTTGTAATAATAAGATTGTAGTTGTTTTTGTACCATGTATTGACAACTCAGAATGGGTGATGTATACCTATTTTGGGGGCGTCATAGTTGGTATCCGAGCTATAATTAAAGAGCCCCGAGCCTCTTTTCTTTGGTGACTTCACTTGATGGGGATGCACCAAGGCGGACTCTCCGTGGGGGGCCGCCTGCTTCTGCAGGCAACCGATAGGTACCACTTCGTGAGGTCTTTGTCACGGTTGGGACATGAGTCACGATTGGTATTAGAGCTTAGGGATATGATCTCTGCGAGAGATCGGGAATAGAACTAGGAGGGAGAGACGAGTAAATCCTTCGCTAGTGTATCCTACCTAAGCTTATTTGTTAGTTGGTCAAGATATAGGGATATTATGTGATATATTGATTTCCTTAATTAACCCTTGTTTTATGACGGTGATTGAGAATGTCGATGAGAATATTAACAATAGAAATGAGACCGTGGAGACGCTTTATACTCACCAACGAGGAGAACGTGCAGCGGTACGGCAATGTTCCTCCCGTGAACAACACCACCGAAAGAGATGATGAACGAGGGGATGTTTAGAAGCTTTTTTGCGCTTCATGCAAAATCGAGACGAGGAGACTCGTGTTCAAAATACGAGGAGGAAATGATAGCAATTCACGGGTTGTCACAACAAGCAGTTCAAAGAGTTGGGACCACGAATTTAAGGAAAGCCGATCCGATCATGGCGGAAACATTGGTCAAGCAAATTACCAAGATATTCGATGTCTTGGGATGCACGGAGAGAACAAAAGGTTCCATTAGCCACCTTTATGTTCCGTGGCGAAGCGACTCATCGGTGGGAGTCTCGTGAAGCGTACCATCCACCGCACTCAGCGTGTCTTGGGAGACGTTTTCAGAAACTATTTAATGACAAATACTTTCCTGAAAGTGTTAAATCTATATGAAGGAAGTGGAGTTCATCGATTAGAACAAAACAACATGACGGTGTCTCAAAGATGCGAGGCAAAGTTTGCGAGTTATCCAGTTTTGCACCTCATTTGGTGGAGAATGAGGAACGTATGACGCGGATGTTTCGAGAGGTTTGAAACCCAAAGATCTGACAATATCTCATTTCTCATAAATTTTCTCTATTCAGATGTTGTTAAATGGGCTCAATTATTAGAGCGAGATAACGAGTACGGTCAACCGAGGACCCACAACCAGGATCATACTGAGAGATAGCGATTAACAAAACAACGATAACCAATGGAGAAAGAAAAAGACAGACAAAAATGGTAACCACTCGGTGGTAATCATGGCCATGAAAATAGAAGAAGCGAGTCCGGAGGAGATTTTAAAAGAGGAGATTTAACAACGACCATGTGAAGACGACAAAGCACCAAAGAAGAATCGGTTCCAGGGAGGGAACGACCACCGTGTCATCTGCTACAAATGCGGAAAAGAGGGATATCGGTCCAAACCGCCCACAACAGTTCAAGGTATGCTATAATTGTGGAAAAGAAGGACATATCGCGCTCGGGGATTGTCGGTAGCAAAACCTAGTTCAATGGGGCGGTGACTCAAAAGATTGTCCCGTAAAAGTCAAAGTCAACGGTTCTGGAAGAGTGTTTGTTGTGGATGGTCAAAATGCGAGGAACCCAAACGAGGTGATCACGGGTAAGCTATTTATAAATTCTTGCGAAGTTTATACCTTACTTGATCTGGGGTCTTACCCATTCATTTATCTCTCCGCTTGTGCTCAACGTTTAAACTTGACTCGGAGAAATTAGACTTTGACCTATCTGTGGAAACTCCGTTAGGAGAAACTTTCACCACATCCACTGTTTATAAATCTTGTTTGATTCAAGTTGGCGCCATCACCTTACCTGTTGACCTTATCTCTTTAAAGATACTTGCTTTTGATGTGATTATAGGGATTGATTGGTTAACTACACATCATGCCAAAATTGATTGTTTTCGTAAGGTTGTTAGTTTTCATATTCCTAACCAACATGTTATACGAATTCAAGCAACTAAACCATTAAAATCAATCACTGTCATATCTAATCATAAAGCTATTCGTTTATTGAAAAATGGATGTCAAGCTTTCTTAGCCCATGTTATGGATTTGAATAAAGACACGTCAAATTTGAATAATATTCCTGTTGTTATTGACTTTCCTGACGTATTTCCTGAAGAACTTCCTGGTCTACCCCGTAACGTGAAGTTGAATTCTTTATTGATCTTGAACTCGTACAAAGCCCATTTCTAAAACCCCATATCGAATGGCTCCTATTGAACTTCAGGAGTTAAAGGTCCAACTACAGAATTATTGGACATCGGTTTCATTCGATCTAGTACATCTCCTCGGGGTACTCTGTTTTATTCATAAAGAAGAAAGACGGAGTATGCGACTTTGTATTGACTATCGGGAATTGAACCATGTCACCATCAATAATAGGTATCCTCTACCTCGTATTGATGACTTGTTTGACCGATTACAAGGGGCACAATTTTTTCAAAGATCGATCTTAGCTTACGGATATCATCACCAAGATTAGAATCGAGGATATTCCAAAGACCGCTTTTTAGAACTCCTAGCGGGCATTATGAATTCTTAGTCATGTCTTTCGGATTGACTAATGCTCCTGCGGCTTTCATGGATATGATGAATCGAGTATTCAAGGAATATTTGGATCAATTCGTTGTTGTCTTTATTGATGACATCCTCATATATTCCAAAAGCCGTGAAGATCATGAGCACCATTTTCAAGTCGGTACTCCAAAGGCTTCGTGAAAACAAGCTTTATGCCAAGTTGAAGAAATGCGAGTTCTGGCTTGAGGAAGTAGCATTCCTTGGGCACGTGGTGTCGAAACATGGAGTATCTGTTGATCCGGTGAAGATTGAAGCAATACAAAGTTGGGAGCAACCGAAGTTGGTGACTGAAGTACATAGTTTTTTGGGCTTAGCTGGTTATTATCGGAGATTCGTGGAAGGTTTTTCTCGAATCGCTACTCCATTAACCCAGCTAACTCGGAAGGATACAAAATTTGTTTGGAGCGAAGAATGCGAGGAAGAGTTTCCAGAGCTTAAGAAGAGACTTATTTCTAAGACTGTTCTAACAATACCATCCGGTTCGGATGGATTTGTTATCTACAAATGATGCTTTGGGCAAAGGGTTAGGATGTGTTCTCATGCAACGTGGGAAAGTCATAGCATATGCCTCGCGACAACTTAAAGAGTATGAGAGGAATTATCCTACTCATGATCTAGAGTTAGCGGCCATTTTCGCTTAAAGATCTCAAGGCACTATCTATATGGGGAGAAAGTAGAGATATATTCGCACCATAAAAAGCCTTAAATATTTCTTCACTCAAAAGAACTCAACATGCGGCAATGACGTTGGCTCGAGCTATTGAAAGACTACGACCACACTATTCATACCATCCCGGAAAAGCGAACGTGGTAGTATGACGTTGAGTAGAAGATCATATCTGAGGAATGATTGTGATGATGTCAAGTATCTGCGCATAGAGCCAACCTTAATAGAAAAAGTTAAGGTTGCTCAAGCCACCGAATCCGGAGAATGATGCGTATGAATAAGAAAGTCTGAGAAAGTGTTATTCCGAACCGAGAATTGATGAAGAAGGAATACTTCGAGTCCACTCCAGACTTTGTGTTCCTAACGACTCTGATTTGAAGTACAAGATTATGATGGAGGCACACAATACACCATTTGCAATCCATCCTGGAAGTACTAAAATGTATCGTGATCTTCGATATACATTTTGGTGGAACAATATGAAGAGAGAGATTGCAAAGTTTATCTCGATGTGTTTAACTTGTCAACGTGTAAAGGCGGAGCATCTAGTACCTAAGGATCCGTTGCAACCACTTGAGATTCTGAAATGGAAGTGGGAACACATTACCATGGATTTCGTTACGGGTCTTCCAACAGTTTCTCAAGGCATCAATGTTATTTGGGTTATTGTTGATAGATTAACCAAGTCTGCTCATTTCTTGCCGATGCGGAGACTTATTCCTTGAACGTCTTGCTAGTATATGTGTGAATGAGATTGTGAAGTTGCATGGCATGCCTCATATCCATAGTTTGGATCGTGACCCAAGATTCACTTCAAGATTTTGGGTTAGCTTGCAAAAAGCTATGGGCGCGGATTTGCGATTTAGTTCGGTTAGCAATCGAGAGGACTATTCAAACTCTGATTTATTAAGACTACGTGTCCTGAACTTCAAGGCGGTTGGATAAGTATTTACCATCGGTGGAATTCTCCTATACTATCCTCAATTGAAGCATTATATGGACGGACGCTTCTCCAGAGGTTGGGATGAGGTGGGTGAAGCAACATTATCGGGGACGAAACTCTTGAAGATCCAAATGATTCGATAGCACGACTAAGATCGATCGACAAAAGAGTTATTCGGATCTTCATCGAAAAGGACGTGGAATTTAGTATGAGGATCTTGAGGTTGCTCGGAAGGAGTTACAAGATTTGGATAGAGGAAAGCTCAATCCACGTATTTACCGGACCATTTCAAATTCTTGACCGGTAAAATTCTCTCGCATTACCTCAACAAATGTTCATAATGTGTTTCACATATCTCGTATCGTAAATATGTGAAAGACCCAACCACGTTATAGAGTTAGAACCGGATTTGATAGTCAAAGACTTAACGCACGTAAGAGGTACTCTGTCGAGATTTTAGATAGGAAGGAGCATGTCCCTGTGCACAAAGGTCATACCACAAGTTAAAGTTCTGTGGAGGAATCATTTGAAATTATATGGACGAAAAGAAATTTCATAAGGAAGGAGGTTGTAGAGACCCCAACTTATTATTAATGAAATTTAATTTTCTATTTATTATTTTGAAATAGTAAGGGTTGATTTGATTAATGTGGATAGTTATGGGTAAAATACACAAATATTTCAAAATAAGCAAGTGGTTATAAAATATTCATTGTTATTGTTGTCGGGAATATTCGTTTGGTGGTGGAATATTCGTCTGTTGGGATGTGGAGCCCAGGTGGCGATTGGTGAAAGCAACATTATAAGGTTTAAAAATAACCGTGGTTATATCGAGTAGTTAAAATACGTAAAAACACAAGAAAGGAGAAAGGCACTCTTAGGGTTACGATAATTAATTACTCAATTAGATTTTTTTTATTGATTTAATAATTGCTGCGTTGATATTTTATATTGTCCTGTTTCAATAATTGTCATTACTTTTTTCATTATCGAAGCAATAATTCATATTATCCGAATAATATTATTAGATAACATTATTGGCATGTCTAGAAAGTTACGCTCTAAGGAGAGGTTTGGTCACCTAATTGCGCCAAGAGAAATTCTTATTGGAAAGCCCCCTGTTTCTTGATTACGTAATATTATTCGTGAATAATTAATTATTGATTTATATGATGAGGAAAATATTGATTTTATGTGGATATAGATGGAGAAAATTTTTAATGTGACAATTGTTGAAAATTAAAATTTTATCTTTTTCGATAAAATAATTCATTTAAATATATTATTATATTTTTAATAATATAATAATGGTGATATTTTTATAATGAATGTGTGATATATGAGTATCTGAGGAGAAAGAGTATTTTTGTTGCAATAAATATTTAAAACATGTTAAACATGTCGGTGGACCCCATTTCTTGACCGAAATTTGATTATAGCACAGTAAAATCGTCTGCTTATGGATTTCTTTCCAATTTACATTTGGAATTTGGAAAACTTTCTTCCGCAAAGTTGTAGAGAATTGAATTTCCTATAAAAATTCACGAGATTCGAATTTTCTGACAAAAGGGCTATTTATTATGAATTATTGAAGTTCTTAAGCTCCGAAATAATTAATTTTTAAAGTTTTAAATATTTTTAATAAGAAAAACGTATTTTTTTTGAGTTAGACAAGGTGAGTCACTCTTGGTGGCTGATGGTTTGAATCAGATTTTGGGTGCGTAGAAATTTAATAAATATATATTAATATTTTATTAAATTTTCTTCTTTGATGTTCTAAGCATTTTCCTATAAATAGAGTGCTTAGGTTAGAATTGAAAATCACACCAGAAATTGAAGTTTTCTCTCTCTATATTATCGAGCGTATTCTTGTGAGTATTTTGAGTATACTTTGAGTATTGCTATACTGGTCAAGTTCGTTATAAAACATATCCAATATTCCAGCTTAAATCTTGTCTTTCCGAGGTAAGGGATATTATTTTTTTTCGTAATGATATTATTTCTTCAATATCATTATGCTAAAATATTGATCTGAAGTTTTTATCAAATTTGGAACTTTTGGTGTCGAATTACTATTCACGTATATCGGCACTATTCACGATACTCGACAATTATTCACGAATACTAAGACTATTCATAGAAAAATGAAAATTTTCCCTAAAATATCTATTATGGATACTAGCTTTGATTCTATCCATGTTTTGATCATTCTTAAATTTTACACCACTATGATTATTTTTGAGGTATTTTTAGACATGGATAAAACAAAGTACGAGTCCTTAATCCTTAATCCTTGTCATTTTGTTTCACTGGATTCGTTTCTTTAAAAATATTTTTCATCATCCTCAGTCTTAAATGATGATATTATTGAATATCTTTGGCTTGTAGTGCAAAGATGAATGATTTATAATGAACATCTTTGGCCCGTAGTGCAAAGATGAACAGGTGTTTAGATGAACATGACCAACTGATGAATATCTTTGCCCTGTAGTGCAAAGATGAATATTTGATTTCAGATGTATATTGATTGATGTTACAGGGATAAAAGATAGACGATGAACTTTTAAATTCATACATAGAAGATAGTAGTTTGCATTCTCTACTTAATTCTTCTAATGAATTATTATTTCCGCTGCGAATATTGATTTAAAACTTGTTGTCTATTGTATTCTATTAGATTTTTTTCCCTGTTGAAGACTAATGATAATTTGTTATATATTATCTTAGTCATAATATTCTATTAGATTTTGTATCTTTCCGAGTCAGCTGAGTTAATGGAGTAGCGATTCGAGAAAATCCTTCCACGAACCTCCGATAATAACCAGCTAAACCGAGAAAGCTACGTACTTCGGTCACTGATTTAGGTTGCTCCCGGCTTTGAATAGCTTCAATCTTTGTTGGGTCAACAGATATTCCATGACTTGATATCACGTGCCCAAGGAATGCTACTTCCTCAAGCCAGAACTCGTATTTCTTCAACTTGGCATAAAGCTTATATTCACGAAGCTTTTGAAGTATCAGCCTCAAGTGTTGCTCATGATCTTCACGGCTTTTGGAATAAATAAGGATGTCATCAATAAAGACGACCACAAAGTGATCCAAATATTCCTTGAATACTCGGGTTCATCATATCCATGAAGGCGGCGGGGAGCATTAGTCAATCCAAAAGACATGACTAGAATTCATAATGCCCGTCTTCGGGAGTTCTCGAAAGTCGTCTTTAGAATGTCATCGGTTTTAATCATCAATTGGTGATATCCGGAATGAAGATCAATCTTTAAAAAAAAATTGGCTCCTTGCAACTGGTCAAACAGGTCATCAATACAATGCAATGGGTACTTATTTTTTATGGTGACATGATTCAACTCCCGATAATAAATACAAAGTCGTATACTCCCATATTTCTTTTTGACGAATAGAACAGGAGCACCCCAAGGAGAAGTACTAGGACGAATAAAGCCAATGTCTAACAATTCCTGCAGTTGGGTCTTTAACTTCTGAAGTTCAATAGGAGCCATTCGATATGGGGCTTTGGAAATAGGTTTTGTACCAGGTTCAAGGTAGATACAAAATTCAATTTCACGCTCTGGGGGTAGACCAGGAAGTTCTTCAGGGAATACGTCATGAAATTCATTAACAATAGAAATATCATTCAAAACAGACGTATTTTTGTTTAGATCCGTGACATGAGTTAAGAAAGCTTGACATCCGTTTTTCAATAAACGAATAGCTTTATAGCTTGAGATGACAGTGATTGATTTTAATGGTTTGGTTGTTTGAATTCGCATAATAGGTTGGTTAGGAATATGAAAGCTAAAAACCTTACGAAAATAATCAATTTTTGCATGATGAGTAGTTAACCAATCAATCCCTAGAATTACATCAAATGCAAGTATTTTCAATGAAATAAGATTGACGGGTAATGTGAGGGTACCGATTTGAACCAAACAAGACTTATAAACAGTGGATGTAATGAAGGTTTCTCCCAATGGAATTTCAACAGATAAGTTAAAGTCTAATTTCTTCGGAGTCAAATTTAAACGTTGAGCGCAAGTAGGAGAAATAAAAGAATGGGTAGACCCGGTATCAAATAAGGTATATACTTTGCTAGAGTTTATGATAAGCTTACCCGTGATGACCTCGTTTAGGTTCCTTGCTTTCTGGAAAGTCACGACAAACGTTCTCCCTTGCACTACTGGCTTTGACTTTTCTGGGACGTCTTTTGGTGCCTCCATCCTAGCTGAACTTGTCTTCGGTGAACGACAAAATCGGGCCAGGTGTCCTTTTCTTCAACAATTATAACATGCTTTTGAGGGCATCACGTAGTTTGGACTGATGTGTCCTTCCCCTCCACATTTGAAGCATATGATAGGTGGTCGTTCTCCTTCCTTAACCACGGGTGCTGGTGCTGACATCTTTCCATCATTGTTGAATCTCCTCTTCTTGAAATGTCCATTCTTATTATTTTGGCCATGATTACCACCGAATTGGTTACCATTTCTGGCATGTTGATTCCCTCCACGCTTATTGTCACCACTTCGATAACTGTTATCACTGGCATTATCATTTTGCCAGCTGCTCTCTTTTGGTTGGGTTGAATCATTATCTCGCTCCAATAATTGAGCTCTATTAACAACATCTGAATACAAACACAGTTTATGAGAGATAAGATATTGACGTATCTCGGGTTTCAAACCTCTCAGAAACATTCGCATCATTCTCTCCTCATTATCAACCAAATGGGACACAAACCAGGACAACTCGGCAAACTTGGCTTCGTACTGCGACACGGTTATGTTGTTTTGCTCCAGCTTGATAAACTCTACCTCTTTTATGTGACGAATACTTTCGGGAAAGTACTTGTCGTTGAACAGTTCTTGAAACTTCTCCCAAGACATCTTCAGTGCGGCAAGTTGAGTACGCTTTATAGATTCCCACCAGTAATCTTCTTCTACACGCAACATGAAGGTGGCAAAGGGAACCTTTTGCTCCTCGGAGCATCCCAAGACATCAAATATCTTGTTGATCTGCTTTATCCACGTCTCCGCCTTAAGTGGTTTTGGCTCTCCAAAAAACTCCGGTGGTCCCAGCTCCTTGAACTGTTTGGCGGTGACCGTCCAAGAGTTGCCAGTGTTTCCATGTGACGCCCCCAAAATTAGGTATTCATCACCCAATTTTGAGTCGCCAAATACATGGTACAAAATACAAATAAAACTTAATTATACAAATTGTCGTGTAAATACGATCACACGATTAATCGTGAGTTTTAATACAATGTATGTAACTCTCTCATGGTGCCTCGACCACAACCTTACAATGGTACTTTACATAAAAGTATAGTCAAAAACCTGCTTTTTGGAATTAAAATCTTTGGGAAGTGCTTAATGAAACCTTCGTGACATGGGAGGCCATGCATCTAGGTTATTAGAGATATCATATGTCCACGAATTATCCTTGGTTGAATCCAATAGACCCCAAAAGAAAAGCGAGAAGATTACTATCATCTTCTTTCCAATGGTGAGTCTTCTCTTGGCATATAACTATCTCCACTGTCTCCAAGTGGTAATTATGTTTCAAATAAACTCCAAGATCATATAGGTAGTGCTTGTGGATATACTCAGCAAGTGGATGTGCACAACCCTGTCTTATGATAACACGAGATTGTATGTCTTTAGACATCTTGTATGATAGTGATAAAATACCCTTCCAAAGTTGGGTTCACCTCACCCTATTTGGTTCACCAAAGTTAAATATCAAATGACATATACAATACGACATACTTATCTAAAGTTCTCAATAAAATTATTTCCATACTATTTAGGGAGAACCTCAACAGCTATAGACCACCGTTCTATTTCCTCATTATCCCCAGCTTTCCCAAATACACTCTTATTACCCGAAAAGAATTGTGAAGCAAAAGGGTGAGCACAACTAGCCCAAGAAAGAATATCATGACTAAAGATAATTATATTATCAATAGTTTTCATTAATAATAACTCGTAGATTTAGAACATATGGTAGATGATAAAACTTTTCAACCATAGTTGCGTGAATGAGCAATCCATTAAAAGAGTCAATAGACCATCGTCCATATCTTCTCCATGTTAAAGTCCACCAATAATGTTTTATCCTCAGAAATGAACCGCATCATCGAAATCATCAATGGTCATGACTATCTTAGAATAATCCTCGATCATAATCATACCCACCCCATGTATAAGCCCAAAGATATACAACAATAAAACCAATAATCAACAATCCATCTTTGCACGTAAGCGAAAGATATACAACGATAAAACCAATAATCAACAATCCATCTTTGCACGTAAGCCAAAGATATACAATTTAATAATAAATACCCATCTTCGCACGTAAGCCAAAAGATAACTTTTATCACCATATAAGCATGAGGATGATGACAATGATATAAACATTAATCAATCTCCAAACAAGGATAAATATTAAAGACTTTAAATTTATCCAAATATTATCAATCACATAATAAATTCATAATCTAATATTGTTAATATCATAATGTGTTTTAATCACTTCTTAAACTTATAAACAATTTATTTCAATTGTTTACACTTTACCAAATAATGCATTTAATCATTCAAGAATGTCATACTCATAAAATTTCATCACCAATGATTAAATCCCTCATCAACAATATGTATATACCTTACATAGGATTTCCAAGCCATAAAAGTCTATTTTCCAACTTTGTTACTTCACATAACATATTTAACTCATTTACTCATAACTAGATCATTTTCATAAAAAATACCAAATCAGTTCCAAAAATATTTTTTTTCTGGGATTTATCATAATATATTCCCATAATGAAAATATATTTTTCTCGGAATTTTTAAAATTCATTTACTATTTTTCAAAAATCAATTTCTAATTAATTCCTTAAGAAATTAGTTACCTTAAGGTTAACTCCAAATATTCCCAAATTTTGGCAAGATCTTACACATGTTAATGTGAGTTTCCAGTTTGAATTTCATCGTCATCGGAGTTATAGAACTCCGGTTATAGCGTTTTTCGTCGAAAAATCCTAAATATTGAAATGGTCATAACTTGCTCATTTTAAGTCAGAATGAGCTCATTTTTGGACAGGAGGTACTTTATACCATATACTTTCATGTCCCAAAAGGCCAGAATTTTTCTCACAAATTAAGTGGCCGAAACAGCCCTTTTAAAAATGTGGGCAGTAGCTTTTTCGGTATTGGCAGCTTTGCACTCCTTTGCTAAAATCAGTCCACACAAAAATCTACAACACCTTTTCTAGTGATTCCACTTGAAGATGCTACAAAACTCATAGATCTAACTCTAGGACTTGACCATACTCAAAAATTTGAAATATATTAGGAGATATGGTCAATTTAATTTCGTGTTCCGTTTTTACCAAAATCTGATTTTCAACCCTTTGTGATTTCTAAGAAACTTTCATGTTTTCACATAATAACCAACATAACTCATCATAACACTTACTAATACCACATATACCCATGATTTTCATTAGTCCAACGCTTTTATTATGACTCTCATCCTAATCAACGTAACCAGATTATTTCCACAATTTAATAAGGAATGAATATAAATGATCATTCACCATGCATGCGATAGAGACCTCACAGACAGGTTATTCTCAACAAAATAATAAAGAACGGAACCAGTCGTGTGAAATTCACACAATGCGGATGTTCCAACGAGAATAGTAAAGAATGGAATAATAGAAGAATTTCACCATGTATGCGGTACTTAGCATTTACGAGTTATTCCAACATATAATAAAGATGCGAATAATAAAGATGGAACCAGTCCGTGTAAACACACACGCATGTGGATATTCCAACAGAATATTTGAGAATGGAATAACAACAGACATCACCAAGTATACGGTAATCCGCGTATACAGGTTATTCCAACAGAATAATAAATGGAACCAAGTCAGGTGAAATTCACACCAACAGGATATTCCGACAGAATAATAAAGAACGGAATAATAGCGTAAATCTCACCATGTATGCGATGCCAGATAAAAGCAGTTATTCCAACATAATAATATAGAATGGAACAACAGAGGGATTTCACCAAGTATAGGGTATGCCACTTATATAGGTTATTCCAACAGAATAATAAAGAATGGAATAACAGAAGTTCTCTTCATGAATAAGAAAGAATAACACCCCTTACCGTAAAAGAAATTGGATATAGAAGTAGTAAATTAGCAGAATACTCTTCTTCTTTCTCTCTATAATTTCTCTCTAGAGTTTCAAAGAATTAAGTAAGAAATAATGAAGGAATGAGCTTCTATTTATAGAAAAACTGAGAGTGGCTCTTGGTCTTAACGAAGGGTCAAAATGACTATTGGTAATATTGAAGAGGCAACTACTATTTGCGAAGAGGTAATTAACTCTTAGAACATCGAAGAGGCAAATAACTCTTGGAAAACCGAAAGGACAAGTTACTATTAAATCTCGTGAATAGTAATTCATGAATAGTAACTCGTGAATAGTAACTCATGAATAGTAACTCATGAATAGTAACTCATAAATAGTAACTCGTGAATAGTAACTCATGAATAGTAACTCATGAATAGTAACTCCAACACGAAAAGTTTCCCAAATACCCGATTGAATAATATAACCTCCAGACATCAATTATTATCGAAATAAATGTCAATTTTCACTAACATAAATAATTTCAACACAATGGAACTATCAAACTCATCTTTAATCAACACGAACTTATCCATCATTAATATCATAACTCACAATATTTAACAATCAGGTCGTTCCCAGGAAAGAGGGGGCTTTCCAATAAGAATTTCTCCTTGACAGAACTTTTAGACATTGTAAATATTGCAATTTAATAATATGAATAACTTTGTCGACTCAATTATTGATTTAATAAAATAACATATTATGCAGATGATACTGTGACAATAATTGAATCAATAATATGAGAGATATGACGCAACAATTCTTCAGAGCAATAATTGAGTATAAGCGAGTGATTACTCACGTAAGCATCAATAATCAATACCGTAACAACATGCAACCACGCCAGTATTCATCGTACTTTTACCACCTAAGTTAGTTCAATGCTTTTAACGGTAAAACCTCCGCCATTATTTTCATAAAATATTTTTGTCATTTTCTAACTACTGACAAGATTTCGTTCGTGTTTCACCAATGATTGTCTTGAAATCGCATGCGGATATTCCTAACAAAAAGAATATTCCCCGACCAATCGAATATAATCTGACAACTTGCATACTTTGTAAAAAATTTTAAATACTACCCACAACTATAACATTATATCAATTCCACACCATAATATTTAAAAAAAAATATTTTGAGAAAATTAAATATTTATTCATAAAATCTGGGTTCTCACATTCCACCTGCATTTTAGACAGGATCCGCTCTCGCCTGATGTTGCATGAATTGCATGAAACCTCAGAACATTCCATCGTTCATTATTTGGTCAGTGTGACGCCCCCAAAATAGGTATACATCACCTATTCGAGTTGTCAATACATGGTACGTAAACAACTACAACTTTATTATTACAATCAGAAAACTGTGAGTTTGAATACAAATATTATCTTCTAGACAATATCTATACTCAAATAAATCCTCATCACATTTATTGATACATTATTTTACAAAATGGTGAGGACTACTAAACAATTCTTTCTAAAACCTTCATTCCATACCCCACTGTATTACTCTTATATTCTCGCCTCCCGAGAAGAAAAAATGGAACAAAAGGAAAAGGGTGAGCTCAACTAGCCCAAGAAAGAATATTATGACTAAGATAATATACAATAAATTATCGTTAGTCTTCAACAGGGAAAATCTAATAGAATACAATAGACAAACAAATTTTAAATCAATATTCGCAATGAAATAATAATTCATTAGAAGAGTTAAGTAGAGAATGCAAACTACTATCTTCTATGTATGAATTTAAAAGTTCATCGCTCATCTTTTATCCTCGTAACATCAATCAATATACATCCGAATCAAATATTCATCTTTGCACTACAGCCAAAGATATTCATCAGTTGGTCATGTTCATCTAAACACCTTTTCATCTTTGCACTACTACCAAAGATATTCTTCAGAAATCATTACATCTTTGCACTACAGCCAATAGATATTCAATAATATCATCATTTAAGACTGAGGATGATGAAAAATATTTTTAAAGAAACGAATCCAAAGAAACAAAATGACAAGGATTAAGGATTAAGGATTCGTACTTTGTTTTATCCATGTCCAAAAATACCTCAAAAATAATCATAGTGGTGTAAAATTCAAGAATGATCAAAACATGGATACAATCAAAGCTAGTATCCGTAATAGATATTTTGGACAAAAAGAAGAAATTTTATTTTTCTATTGAATAGTCAGATATCGTAAAGGCCGATAGTAATAGTAACTCCGACACCAAAAGATAGAAATTTCCCAAAAAACATCTTCACGCTTCATGAATAGTACTACGTGAATAAGAACTCGTGAATAAGAATCTCATGAATAGTAACTCGTGAATAGTAACTCATGAATAAGAACTCATGAATAATAACCCCGAACATGAAAAAGTTCCAAATTTGATAAAAAGTTTCAACCAATATTTCAAAGATAATGATATTGAAGAAATAATATCATTTGAGAAGAAAATAACATCCTTACCTCGAAAGATTAAGATACTTACAAAAATGGAATCTGGATATAGTGCGGAAGGAACTTGCAACCGCCTAACAATACTCAAAGTATACTCAAAATACTCACAAGAATACGCCGATAATATAGAGAGAGAAAACTTCGCTTTACGTGTGATTTATAATTCTAACCCAAGACCCTATTTATAGAAATTACTTAGAATGACCAAATTAGAAAAATTTAATAAATTAATAATATAATTATATAAATTTCCTACGCATGCCTAGAATCTGATTTCAGCCATCAAACACATGCCACATTCTAGAAAAAGTAAGAAAAAACGTTTTTCTAATTTTAAATATTTTAAACTTCCAAAAATCAATTATTTCGGAGCTTCGGAACTTCAATAATTCATAATAAATAGCCCTTTCATCAGAAAATTCGAATCTAGCGAGTTTTTATAGGAAATTCAATTCTCTACAACTTTGCAGAAGAAAGTTTTTCCAAATTCCAAATAGAAATTGACCGAAATCCACAAACGAAGCGATTTTACAAAAGCTATAATCAAATTTCACCAATAAATGGGGTCCACCGACATGTTTAACATGTTTTAAACATTTATTGCAACAAAAATACTCTTCCTCCTCGTATACTCATATATCCCACATTCGTTGTAAAAATATCACCATTATTATATTATTAAAATATAATAATATATTTAAATGAATTATTTTATCAGAAAAAGATAAAATTTCAATTTTCAACAATTGTCACATTAAAAATTTTCTCCATCTATATCCACATAAAATCAATATTTTCCTCATCATATAAATCAATAATTAATTATTCACAAATAATATTACGAGAATCACAATATCGACAAACCAGCGCCCAGAAAGAGGGGCTTTCCAATAAGAATTTCTCCTTCATGCGCGCAATTAGGTGACCAAACCTCTCCTTAGACGTAACTTTCTAGACATTGCCAATAATGTTATCTAATAATATTATTCAGATAATATGAATTATTGCTTCGATAATGAAAAATACTCGTGTAATGATGACAATTATCAAACAACAAAGAATATAAAATATCAACGCAAAGAATTATTAAATCAATAAAATATCGAATAAGAATTATCGTAACCATTATTGAGTAGTGCCTTCTTCACGTAAGAATCAATAATTGGTGCAATACCGTGTGCTACTTGTGTTTTAACCAATTTAGTATTTTAACAAGATATTAATTCGTGAATAACTACGCCTGCTATTTTTAAACAACTTATATTTGTCGCTTTTCTTCATCCAATCGCTTTCACATGGGGCCCACACATGGTCGCTACAGTCAAATTTAATATTCCCCGACAAAGATTTAATATTCCACGACCAAACTAATATTCCCTACAACAATGAATATTTTATAACCACTTGCTTATTTTGAAGTATTTGCATATTTTACCCTTAACTATCCACATTAATCAAATCAACCCTTACTATTTCAAAATAATAAATAGAGAAAATTAAATTTCATTAATAATAAGTTGGGGTCTTACAACCTCCCTCCTTATGAAATTTCGTCCTCGAAATTGACGTGACGTATTCTGTGTTTCAAAAGGTGAGGATACCTCGCTTTCATTTCCGCTTTCCAATTCCCGTGTCATTTCCTCTATAGCATGATTCCTCCACAAAACTTTAACTTGTGGTATGACCTTTCATGCTGTAGACATGCTCCTTCCTATCTAAGATCTTGACAGTACCTCCTCATACGTTAAGTCTTCTACTATCTCGTCCGGCTTCTAACTCAATAACGTGGTTTGGGTCTTTCACATATTTACTAAGTACATATATGTGAAACACATTATGAACACGAGACATACTCGAGAGGTAACGCGAGTCTATAGGCTACATTTCCTACTCGGTCAAGAATTTGAAATGGACCAATAAATCGTGGATCGAGCTTTCCTCTCTTTCCAAATCTTGTAACTCCTTCCATGGAGCAACTCGCAACAATACATGATCCCCTACACTAAATTCCACGTCCTTTCGATGAAGATCCGCATAACTCTTTTGTCGATCTTGTGCCGCTTTGTATACGTTGTCGAATCATTTGGATCTTTTCCGTAGTCATACGTATTTAACTCGGTCCTAACAATGTTGCTTCACCCACCTCGTCCCAACATACCGAGAGCGACACTTTCGTCCATATAATGCTTCAAATGGAGCCACACCTATACTTGCTCGATAACTGTTGTTGTTGGAGAATTCTACCAATGGTAAATACTTATCCTAACCGCCTTTGAAGTCTAGGACACAGTAGTCTTAATAAATCTTCAAGAGTTTGAATAGTCCTTTCGATTGTCCGTCTGCTTGAGGATGGTATGCCGAATCAATCGTAAATCATGCTCATAGCTTTTTGCAAGCTAACCCAAAATCTTGAAGTGAATCTTGGGTCACGATCCAAAACTATGGATACAGGCATGCCATGCAACCTCACAATCTCATTCACGTATATACTAGCAAGACGTTCAAGTGAATAAGTCTCCCGATGACGGCAAGAAATGAAATGAGCGAGACTTGGTTAATCTATCAACAATAACCCAAATAGCATTGATGCCTCGAGAAACCGTAGGAAGACCCGTAACGAAATCCATGGTAATGTGTTCCCACTTCCATTTCGAATCTCAAGTGGTTGCAACGGACCCATAGGTACTAGATGCTCCGCCTTTACACGCCGACAAGTTAAACACATCGAGATAAACTTTGCAATCTCTCTCTTCATATTGTTTCACCAAAATGTATGTCAAGATCACGATACATTTTAGTACTTCCGTGATGGATTGCAAATGGTGTATTGTGTGCCTCCATCATAATCTTGTACTTCAAATCGTAGTCGTTAGGAACACAAAGTCTAGAGTGGACTCAAGTATTCCTTCTTCATCAATTCTCGCTTAGGAATAGCTCCTTCAGTATTTTCTTCTTCATACGCGATCATACTCCGGCCTGGTGGCTTGAGCAACCTTAACTTTTTCTATTAAAGTTGGCTCTATCGCGTATATACTTGACATCATCGCACTCGCTCCTCGCCTATGATCTTCTACTCAACGCGTCACCTACCACGCTCGCTTTTCCGTGATGGTATCAATAGTGTGGTCGTAGTCTTTCAATAGCTCGAGCCAACGTCACGCCGCATGTTGAGTTCTTTTTTGAGTGAAGAAATATTTAAGGCTTTTATGGTCCTAATATATCTCCACTTTCTCCCCATATAGATAGTGCCTCCATATCTTTAAGCACGAAACGATCACCGCTAACTCTAGATCATGAGTAGGATAATTCCTCTCATACTCTTTAAGTTGTCGCGAGGCATAGGCTATGACTTTCCCACGCTGCATGAGAACACATCCTAACCCTTTGCCTCAAGCATCATTGAGATAACAAATCCATCCGAACCAGATGGTATTGTTAGAACAAAAGCCGAAATAAGTCTCCTCTTAAGCTCTTGAAACTTTTCTCGCATTCTTCGCTTCCAAACGAATTTTGTATCCTTCCGAGTTAGCCGAGTTAATGGAGTAGCGATTCGAGAAAACCCTTCCACGAATCTCCGATAATAACCAAATAAGCCCAAAAAGCTACGTGACTTCACCCGACTTTTGCTGTTCTAACTTTGTATTGCTTCAATCTTCACGGATCAACAGATACTCCATGTTTCGACACCACGCGCCCAAGGAATGCTACTTCCTCAAGCCGTAACTCGCATTTCTTTAATTTGGCATATAGTTTGTTTTCACAAAGCCTTTGAGTACCAAATTTCAAATGGTGCTCATGATCTTCACGACTTTTGGAATATATAAGGATGTCATCAATAAAGACAACAACAAACCCGATCCAAATATTCCTTGAATACTCGGTTCATCATATCCATGAAAGTCATAGGAGCATTAGTCAATCCGAAAGACATGACTAAGAATTCATAATGCCCGCATCGAGTTCTAAAGGCGCCTTTGAATATCCTCGCCTAATCTTCACCGATGATATCCGTAATCGAAGATCGATTTTTGAAAAGAATTAGGCCCTTGCAAATCGGGTCAAACAAGTCATCAATACGAGGTAGAGGATACCTATTCTTGATGGTGACATGGTTCAATTCCCCGATAGTCAATACAAAGTCGCATACTCCCGCTCTTTTCTTCTTTACAAATAAAACAGAGCACCCCAAGGAGATGTACTAGGATTTAATGAAACCGATGTCCAACAATTCCCTCAGTAGTTGGACCTTTAACTCCTCAAGTTCAATAGAGCCATTCGATATGGGGTTTTAGAAATGGGCTTTGTACGGTGTTCAAGATCAATAAAGAATTCAACTTCACGCTCGGGGTAGACCGGAAGTTCTTCTAGAAATACGTCAGAAAGTCAATAACAACAGAATATTATTCAAATTTGACGTGTCTTTATTCAAATCCATAACATGGGCTAAGAAAGCTTGACATCCGCTTTTCAATAAACGAATAGCTTTATGATTAGATATGACAAAGGATTGATTTTAATGGTTTAGTTGCTTGAATTGCATAACAAAGTCAAGTTAGGAATATGAAAACTAACAACCTTACGAAAACAATCAATTTTGGCATGATGAGTAGTTAACCAATTAATCCCTAAAATCACATCAAAAGCAAGTATCTTTAAAGAGATAAGGTCAACATGTAAGGTGATGGTGCCAACTTGAATCAAACAAGATTTATAAACAAAGGGATGTGATGAAAGTTTCTCCTAACGGAGTTTCCACAGATAGGTCAAAGTCTAATTTCTCCTGAGTCAAGTTTAAACGCTGAGCACATGCAGGAGATAAAATGAATGGGTAGCACCCCAGATCAAGTAAGGTATAAACTTCGCAAGAATTTATAAATAGCTTACCCGTGATCACCTCGTTTGGGTTCCTCGATTATGACCAAATACAACAAACGCTTCTTCCCTAATCGTTGACTTTGACTTTTTCTCGGATAGTCTTTTGAGTCACCGTCCCCGATGAACTAGGTTTCGCCATCAGCATAATCTCGAGCGATATGTCCTTCCTTTCCACAATTATAGCATACCTTGAACTGTTGTGGCGCTTGACCGATATGTCCTCTTTTCCGCATTTGTAGATACGACCGGTGGTCGTTTCTCCCTTAGAACCGATTCTTGTCTTTGCAAGACCGCTGCCTTCACATGGTCGCTGTTAAATCTCCTCTTTTAAAATCTCCTCCCCGACTCGCTTCTTCTATTTTCATGGCTATGATTACCACCAGAGTGGTTACCATTTTTGTCCGTCTCTGCTTTTTCTCCTCCGCCGGTTATCATTATTCTCGCTGATCGCTATCTCGCACGATCCTCGTTATGGTCCCTCACTTGACCGTATTTCAAGTATCTCGCTTCTAATAATTGAGCCCCATTTACAACATCCGATAGAGAGAAAATTTATGAGAAATGAGATATTGTCGATCTTTGGGTTTCAAACCTCTCAAAAACATCCGCACATACGCTCCTCATTCTCCACCAAATGAGGTGCAAACTCGATAACTCTGCAAACTTGCCTCGCATCGAGACACCGCCATGTTGTTTTGTTCTAATCTGATGAACTCCACTTCCTTCATATGACTTAACACTTTCGTGAAAGTATTTGTCATTAAATAATTCTCAAATGTCTCCCAAGACATGCCGAAAGTGCGGCCGATGGGTACGCTTCACGCACTCCCACCAAGAGTCCGCCTCGCCACTTTAACATAAAGGTGGCAAATGGAACCTTCTGTTTTTCCGCATCCCAAGACATCGAATATCTTGGTAATTTGCTTGACCCATGTTTTCGCCATGATGACGATCTCGCTTTCCTTAAATTCGTGGTCCCAACTCTTTGAATCGCTTGGTCAGTGATAACCCGTGAATTGCTATCATTTCCTCCTCAGATTTTGAACACGAAGTCTCCTCTCGTTCGATTTTGCATGAACCGCAAAAAAGCTTCTAAACATCCCCTCGCTCATCATCTCGCTCACAGTGGTGTTGTTCACAGAGGAGGAACATTGCCACTGCTGCACGCTCTCCTCGCTGGTGAGTACAAAGCGCCTCCACTGGTCTCATTTCCATTGTTAATATTCTCAATGACATTCTCAAATACCATTATAAAACAAGGGTTAATTAAGGAAATCAATATATCACATAATATCCTTATATACTAACTAACTAAAAAAAAATAAGCTTAGTAGACACACACACTAGCGAAGGATTTACTCATCTCTCCTCCTAGTTCTATTCCCCGATCTCCGCCAGAGATCATATCCCTAAGCTCGATACTAACCGTGACGCCCCCAAAATAGGTATACATCACCTATTCTCGAAAGTTGTCAATATACATGGTATGTAAACAACTACAACTTTATTATTACAACAGAAATCTGTGAGTTTGAATACAAATATTATCTTCTAGACAATATCTATACTCAAATAAATCCTCATCACATTTATTGATACATTATTTTACAAAATGGTAAGGACTACTAAACAATTCTTTCTAAAACCTTCATTCCATACCCCACTTGCACTCGCTTATATTCTCGCCTCCCGAGAAGAAAAATGGAACAAAAAGGAAAAGGGTGAGCTCAACTAGCCCAAGAAAGAATATTATGACTAAGATAATATACAACAAATTACCATTAGTCTTCAACAGGAAAAATCTAATAGAATACAATAGACAACAAATTTTAAATCAATATTCGCAATGAAATAATAATTCATTAGAAGAGTTAAGTAGAGAATGCAAACTACTATCTTCTATGTATGAATTTAAAAGTTCATCGCTCATCTTTTATCCCCTCAGAACATCAATCAATATACATCTGAATCAAATATTCATCTTTGCACTACAGTGCCAAAGATATTCATCACTTAGTCATGTTCATCTAAACACTGCTCATCTTTGCACTACTACCAAAGATATTCTTCAGAAATCATTCATCTTTGCACTACAGCCAAAGATATTCAATAATATCATCATTTAAGACCGAGGATGATGAAAAATATTTTTAAGAAAACGAATCCAAAGAAACAAAATGACAAGGATTAAGGATTAAGGATTCGTACTTTGTTTTATCCATGTTCAAAATACCTCAAAAATAATCATAGTGGTGTAAAATTCAAGAATGATCAAAACATGGATACAATCAAAGCTAGTATCCGTAATAGATATTTTGGACAAAAAGAAGAAATTTTATTTTTCTATGAATAGTCTTGATACGAAATAGTAGCCGATACGTGAATAAGAACTCCGACACCAAAAGATAGAAATTTCCCAAAAAACATCTTCACGCTTCGCTGAATAGTACTCGTGAATAAGAGTAAATCGTGAATAAGAACTCATGAATAGTAACTCGTGAATAGTAACTCATGAATAAATAACCCCGACATGAAAAAGTTCCAAATTTGATAAAAAGTTTCAACCAATATTTCAAAGATAATGATATTGAAGAAATAATATCATTTGAGAAGAAAATAACATCCCTTACCTCGAAAGATTAAGACTTCTACCGAATAATCTGATATATAGTCTTTGAAGGAACTTACAGACCGCCTAACAATACTCAAAGTATACTCAAAATACTCACAAGAATACACTCGATAATATAGAGAGAAAACTTCAGCTTCGTGTGATTTTCAATTCTAACCCAAGACCCTATTTATAGAAATTACTTAGAACACCAAAGCGAAAAATTTAATAAATTAATAATATAATTATATAAATTTCCCACGCATGCCTAGAATCTGATTTCACCATCAAACACATGCCACATTCTAGAAAAAGTAAGAAAAACGTTTTTCTAATTTTAAATATTTTAAACTTCCAAAAATCAATTATTTTGAGCTTCTAACTTCAATAATTCATAATAAATAGCCCTTTCATCGTAAAATTCGAATCTAACGAGTTTTTATAGGAAATTCAATTCTCTACAACTTTGCGTAAGAAAGTTTTTCCAAATTCCAAATAGAAATTGACCAAAATCCACAAACCAACGATTTTACAAAGCTATAATCAAATTTCACCAATAAATGGGGTCCACCGACATGTTTAACATGTTTTAAACATTTATTGCAACAAAAATACTTTTCCTCCTCAGATACTCATATATCCCACATTCGTTGTAAAAATATCACCATTATTATATTATTAAAATATAATAATATATTTAAATGAATTATTTTATCGTAAAAAGATAAAATTTCAATTTTCAACAATTGTCACATTAAAATTTTCTCCATCTATATCCACATAAAATCAATATTTTCCTCATCATATGAATCAATAATTAATTATTCACAAATAATATTACGTAATCACAATATCGACAACCGTGCGCCCCAGAAAGAGGGCTTTCCAATAAGAATTTCTCCTTACGGGCGCCAAGATTTAGGTGACCAAACCTCTCCTTAGATGTAACTTTCTAGACATTGCCAATAATGTTATCTAATAATATTATTCAGATAATATGAATTATTGCTTCGATAATGAAAAATATTGTGTAATGACAATTATCAAAACAAGAAAGCAATATAAAATATCAACGCAAAGAATTATTAAATCAATAAAATAATCGAATAAAGAATTATCGTAACCATTATTGAGTAGTGCCTTCTTACGTAAGAATCAATAATTGGTGCAATACCGCAGCTAATGTGTTTTTAACCACCGGTAGTATTTTAACAAGATTAATCTGTAATAACTACGCTCACTTATTATTTTAAACAACTTATATTTGTCGTTTTCTTCATCCAATCGCTTTCTCATGGGGCCCACACATGGTCACTACCATCCGCATTTAATATTCCCCACAAAGCATTTAATATTCCACGACCAAACGAATATTCCCCGACAACAATGAATATTTTATAACCACTTGCTTATTTTGAAGTATTTGCGTATTTTACCCTTAACTATCCACATTAATCAAATCAACCCTTACTATTTCAAAATAATAAATAGAGAAAATTAAATTTTATTAATAATAAGTTGGGGTCTTACAGTCAGTGTTGTTGTTTGCATGAGGATTGTCGCCTTCCTGATGCACATTGTCCTGGTTATTGATTTGTGGAGACTCAACGGTCTCCTGTGCTCCATTATGTTCTCAACATTCTCAGATGCCATTTTCAAATACTGCCACAAAACACGGGTTAATTAACATATCACATTTTATCCCTATACTCTGACCGACCAATTAAATACCAAATAAACTTAGGTAGGTCATACTAGCGAAGAAATTCCCCGTCTCTCCCCTCCTAGTTCTTGTCTCATATCTTAGCCAGGAATAAGCTTTGATACCAACTGTGACGCCCCCAAAATAGATATACATCATCCATCTTGAGTCGCCAAATACATAGTACAGAATACGAATACAATATTTAATATACAACAAGATAGCTGTGAGTTTTAATACAATTATTGTCTTTTAGACAATATCCACTCTCAGAATAAGTCATCATTACATTTATTGTCACACTATTTAACAGAATAGTGAGGACTACTAATACTATCATCTGGACCGTCACTCTGTTCCCTGACTAATCCCGCCACGCTCTCATTTCCTCAAGAGAACGGTGAAAGAAAGGGTGAGCTCAACTAGCTCAAGAAGAAATATTATGACTAAGATAATGCGAGAATAAATTATCATTAGTCTTCAACATGTTAAACCGATAAAATACAATAGACATCAAGTTTAATCTGCAATGAACATGCAATCCATTAAAAGAGTCAAGTAGAGAATAAAATCTACTATCTTTTATGATTTAAAAGGTTTTTCATCACTTTTATCATTGGAATTGACAATAAATAATCCACATCATCCATGCACTACTGACCAAGGATATTCACTAGTATCACAACCACAAATGATCCATGCACTACGGGCGAGGATATTCGTGTATTCATCAATGGACATGATCATGCCAACAATCGTCCATCAATGCACTACGGGCGATGAGGACTTTTTACTGGTAACATTACGGTCCATGATTATCTTGAATAATCCTCGTCATAATCATACCAAGTCCATCTATGCACTACAAAAGCCACGATGACTTTCAAAAAAATATAAACATGAGGATGATGATAATGATATAAGAATTCAATAAAACAAGTTCAAGAATTAATTTATTCAAGAACTAATAACGTCCAAATTGTCAACATGATACTTCTTTGTAGAGTAAAATTCAAGAATGCTCAGAAGAATATTTTCATGAAAAGATACTGGATGAAGCGCAAATATCAAGGATATTCCACTAATTTCATGGAGTATAGAAGTCAAAACTTTAACCAACTAAGTATAATAAAGAATGGAATAACAAAAGAAATCACCATGCATACGGTACTTCGCATAGATAGGTTGTTCCAATAGAATAATAAATAACGGAACCGAGTCGAAGTGAAATTAAGACCGACGAATATTCCAATGTAATAATAAAAAGCGAAACCGTGTCCAGCATAAAACGCATGCGACAAGATATTCCAATGTAATAATAAAGACGGAACCGGTTTGGCGGAAGCGCACGAACAAAGATATTCCAATGTAATAATAAAGAGCGGAACCAGTGTCCGCGTGAAACGCATGCATGTGGATATTCCAACGAGAATAATAAAGAATGGAATAACGAAATAATTTCACCAAGTATATGGTAGCTTGGCGCGTATCTGAGTTATTCCAATAGAATAATAAAGAATGGAATAACAAAAGTTCTCTTCATGAATACAAAAAAAAATAATACCCTTTACCTTAAGAAGAAGAGTCTTTGGATATGAGTAGTGAAGTAGCGAGAATACTTTTCTTCTTTCTCTCTATAGTTTCTCTACAGAGTTTCAATTGAATTAAATGAAGAAATAATGAAGGAATGAGCTTCTATTTATAGAAGAATGGATCTAATAATGAACCGATCCATGAACGGTCGGTCCGTTAATTTACTTAAAACGAATCGGTCCAGATTGATTTATAATAAAATATAATATATTCTATTTTTTTCATAAAAAACAAAACTTATAAAATATATATATATATATATATATATATATATATAACCACTATTAGTAAAGCAATAGCATCTTGATATTTCCCCACCAAATGTTTTTATTCAAACAACTACGCACACACTCAATTATTATTTATATATATAATTAATGCATGACTAGCTCCCTCCCATTTCATTATCAATACCACTACAATATACATTTATATAACATCACCTTTTATTTCCACCACCACCACCCGTGACCACATGTCACATATATATAAAATATATATATAAACCACATTTGTCATCACACACCCACACACTCACACACACGGCACACACACACACACACACATATGTCAAATATATATATATATATATATATATATATAATACGTATATAAATATATACTTTATAACTTCCTTCCGATAATTTTTAAAAATGAGTGAGTGAGAATCTAAATAATAAGTAACAAAATACCTCATAAAAATTACCTCAATATTTTTAACAATATTTATCATCATTATTATAATTCACAATATTAATCGACCAGGTCGTTCCCAGGAAAGAGGGGGCTTTTCAATAAGGATTTCTTCCTATTGGCGCGCAATTAGGTGACTAAACCTCTCCTTGACAGAACTTCTAGACATCGTTAATATTGCAAATAATAATATTAATAATTTCGTATTCTCAATTATTGATTTAATAATATATAAAATATTGACAATAATTGAATAAAACTGAGCAACTTCTCACGTAAGCATCAATAATCAATACCGTGTGCTACTATGCAACCACGCATATTACTGTACTTTAACTACCAAGTAGTTCAACAGTTAACGATAAAACTTCCGCCATTATTTTCATAAAATATTTTTGTCATTTTCTCAATCCGACAATAATTCTGTTGTGGGGTTCACCAATGATTGTTCCGTCGCATTTAATATTCCTGTTAAAACGAATATTCCCAGAATTAATCGAATATTATATAACAACTTGCGTGCTTGCAAAATTTATGAATATTACCCACAACTATAAAATTATATCAAATTCATTCCATAATATTAAAAATGATAATTATTGAAAATTCATCTTTATTCATAAAAGTTGGGGTCTTACAATTAATCTCTTTTTTAATACAAGGACAATATAGGCATTTGATATTATATTTAAGGTTATACAATTATTTTCTTAATATTTGTGCACAACTCTAAAAAATCTTATATTAAAATGTAAGAGACTGATAGAATAGTTAATTAGGTTTAATACTACTACTGGATCAGGTTAGCATGAAGTTTAGTTTTTAGTAAGTTGGTCAATTGGTTAATATAATGCTGAGACACATAGAGCATCACCTGTGTGTTGGTACTTTTTTGGTTAATTGACCAACTTACCCAAAAATAAACTTTATGCTAACTACTTCCACTACTACTATCATACTAGTACAAAAGAACATCAACAAAAAATTAGTACTAGTAATTAACTACTACTGCTAGCTGTACTAATTAATTAATAAGTAATAAATTACTGATTAAAGAAAAGTGTAGTAATTAATAATGCTACTATCATATAAAAATGTCACATATCGTTAATATATTGTTGACGTAGCATTCATGGATTTGTTGTTGATATGTCCCACATAACTTAACAACAAATTTATAAATGTCACGTAAACAATATATGATATTTTTGTGTGATATTAGCATTATTGAATCCTTTATGTTGTGCTGGTCATAAAGGGACAGACGATCAGTGTGACGTCCCCAAAATAGGTATACATCACCCATTTAGGTCGTCAATAACATGGTACAGAAATAACTACAACTTTATTAATACATCATAAAAACTGTGAGTTTAAATACAAATATTGTCTTCTAGACAATATCCATACCCAAATAAATCCTCATCGTAATTATTGATACATTATTCTACAAAAATGGTGAGGACTACTAAACAACTTCTAGAATCATCATTCCATACCCCGACTAGTACTCGCTACATTCTCGCCTCTTGAGAAGAAAAATAGAACAAAAAGGAAAAGGGTGAGCTCAACTAGCCCAGTAAAGAATATTATGACTAAGATAATATAGAACAAATTATCGTTAGTCTTCAACAGGGAAAAAAATCTGATCAAATACAATAGACAACAAGTTTCAGATCAATATTCGCAGCGGAAATAATAATTCATAGAAGAGTTACGTAGAGAATGAAATCTACTATTATCTATGAATTTAAAAGTTCATCGTCAATATTTTATCCCTGTAACATCAATCAATATTCATCTTGAATCAAATTTTCATCTTTGCACTCTGAGCCAAAGATATTCATCATCGGTCGTGTTCATCTCAACACTGCTCATCTTTGCACTACGAGCCAAAGATATTCATTATAAAATCATTTATCTTTGCACTACAGGCCAAAGATATTCAATAATATCATCATTTAGGACTAAGGATGATGAAAAATATTTTAAAGAAAACGAATCCAGTGAAACAAAAGAATAAATATCAAGAATTCGTATTTCAGCTATTTCATGTCCAAAAATACCTCATAAATAATCATAGTGAAGTAAAATTCAAGAATGATCAAAATATGGATAAAATCAAAGCTAGTATCCATAATAGATATTTTGGACGAAAAAAAAAAAAAAATCATTTTTCGATGAATAGTGTCGTATTCATGAATAGTGCCGTATACGTGAATAGTAAACCCGACATAAAAAGTTTCAAATTTGATTAAAAGTTCAAACCAATATTTCGGCATAATGATATTGAAGAAAATAATATCATTTTAAAAAAAATAACATCCCTTATCTCGAAAAGATAGTACTTCTAGTTGAAACACCGGATATAGGCTATGACTTGAACTTGCACCGTATATCAACACTCAAAGTATTAAAATAATCACAAGAATACGCTCAATATATCGAGAGAGAAAGAGAGAGAAGATTTCAGTTTCTGGTGTGATTTTTAATTCTAACCTAAGCACCTTATTTATAGGAAAATGCTTAGAACACCAAAGCAGAAAATTTAATATAATATTATTATATTTACAAAATTGTCAAGCCCACCTCTTGAATCTAAATTCAGCCACCTTGCACATATTTAATGCAGCCCACCAAGCAAAAAAAAAACGTTTTTGTAATTAAAAATAATTAAAACTTTTAAAAATCAATTATTTCGGAACTACGGAATTTCAATAATTCATAATAAATAGCTCTTTTATCAGAAAAATTCAAACCACATGTCCTTTCCATAGGAAATTTCATTCTCTACAACTTTGTAGAAGAAAATTTTTCCAAATTCCAAATAAAAATTGACTGAAATTCACAAACGGACGATTTTACAAGCTATAATCAAATTTCGGTCATGAATTGGGGTCTACCGACACACAAAATATGTGTTAATCATTTAATGCCACAAAAATACTCTTCCTCCTCATATACTCAATATATCCCACATTCATTGTAAAAATATCACCATTATTATATTATTAAAATACTATATTTAAATGAATTATTTTATCAGAAAAGGATAAAATATTAATTTTCAATAATTGTCACATTAAAAAAAAATTCCATCTATATCCACATAAAATTAATATTTTCCTCATCATATAAATCAATAATTAATTATTAACAAATAATATTACAGAATCACAATATTGACAACTAGCGGCCTCAAGGAATGAGGGGCTTTTCAATAAGGATCTCTCTTTCTTGGTGCGCCGAATTAGATGACCAAACTTCTCTTGTATGAGAACTTTTTAGACATTGCCAATAATGTTATCTAATAATATTATTCAGATAATATAAATTATTGCTCCGATAATAGAAAATACTATGCAATGACAATTATTAAAATAATAGTAATATAAAATATCAATGCAATGAATTATTGAATCAATAAAATAAAATACTCGAACAAGAATAATTCTTTGTAACAATTATTGAGTAGTGCCTTCTTACGTAAGAATCAATAATTGGTGTAATCTGAGTGTGTTCTTGTATTTTAACCAATCGGATATTCCAACAAGATAATTAGCAGTAATAATTACGCCAGTTATTTATAACCAACTTATTCTCGTGCTTTCTTTCATCCAATCGCTTTTCTATTATAGGGCCCACACAAAAGTTGCAGACTGTCATTGAATATATTTCCCGACAAAGTAAAAATATTCCACGACCAAACGAATATTCCCGTCAATAACAATAAATATTTTAAAACCACTTGCTTGTTTGAAATAATTGCAAGCGTTGTCTTACATAACTTACCACATTAATCAAATCAACCTTCTTATTTCAAGATAATAAATAGAGGAAATTTAATTTCATTAAATAATAAGTTGGGGTCTTACAATCAGTCCCTGATATGGTGGTCCCTACAATAAATAACCAAGACGGGTCCTACTTTTATACTCCCTCCGTCCCAGGATAAAAGTCTTGGTAGACTTTTCACGCATATTAAGAAGATGAATAAAATGACAAAATTGCCTATAATAATGCCATTAAATATGGAGAGAGAATTAGAATAAGAAAAGTATGAGATATTTAATGCTACGGGTATAATAGGAAAATATGTTTAAAAGTTTGATTATTAAAAGAAAATGGACATTTAATATAGAACTACCCAAAATAGTAATAAGAACTTTTATCATGGGGCGGATGGAGTATTTATTTTATTTATTATGAAAAATAAAAAATAAAAAACCATCTTTGCTTTGCTTACTAGTACTACTCCTACATCACTATCCTATAGTCAAATATGGGTTGATGGGGCGTCCGGTACACATTGTACCGGACAAACGATCGGTATAATGTATTTTTTTTTTAATTTTTATTTAATCACAATTATCAGAATAATAAATAAAAAATAATAAAACAAGTTTGAACAAAAAATAATTAAAAAAAATATTTTTTATTAAAAAAACACAGTAAATAGTTTACAGTATTTTTTGAATAAAAAATATATTTTTTTTACAGTTTTTTGTTCAAATTTGCTCTATTATTTTTTATTTATTATTCTGATAATTGTGGTTAAAAAAAATTTAACATTGTACCGATCGTTAGTCCGGTAGAGCACCTCCCCCCAATTTGTCAAATATATTTACTTATCCCATCTTCAAACAAAAGTCTAATTTTTTAATAATTTTATTTTAAATTAATATAAAATTAAAATGCTTTGAGATAAAGAAAATATAATGTTTAACATTTATTATTATTATTTTATAATTAATAATTGAAACAAAACCATTATTTTTAAAGTTTTAAAAATCTAAAAAACTTATTTTTTTTGGGTAAAGATTAAAAATAATACTTACTTTGTCCCATAATATATGACGTTTTATATGATTTTATTTTTTTCTAAATTATTTGTTGTTTTATATAATCTAGGAGAATTAACTACAATCTTTTCAAAATTACCCTTCATGAGAAAATGTTAGTATATATGAGAAAGGGAATATAAGATAATTATGATAATAAATATGAATTTAATAATATTATAAATAATTAATATTATATTTAATATTATTTAATTATTTCTTTAATTCTTCTGAATAATTCTAAATTATCATATATTATGAGACGGAGAGAATAACTTTTATTGTGGAAGAATTAGATATCTTTTTCCACCTTTTAAGTAGCCTCACCACCTCCTCATTAAATGCGTTGTTTGGCGTTTGTGCTTGATTTCTTCCTATGTAAGGGCGTAAATGGATTGACTCTAATCGAGTATTGAGTTGCTCATATTTAGTTTATAAAATTTATTAAATATAAAATAAGGCTGATTGATGCTCATTTATCTATCGAATCAAACACGATTTTGAATCGAACCCGGACAGTTTTAACTTTTCGAACGAATATAATCCGAGTATCAATAGAAAATTAAAATTTGAAAATGTTCGAGTAATTTATCGAATTTTAAAATTTGTTCATATTTATTCAATCATTTAGATTTTGAGTCATGTTTGAATCAAACTTTTAATCGAACGAGTACAAATCGAACTCGTATTATTTATTCATTTTACAGTCTTACATTTACTAATTTTATTTATTTATTATTTATTTTTGGTGCAATGAATATCAGGGACCGTCTTGTTGTAAGCAGACCCTTGGAGCCCGTTGGTTCAAAAAAATTGTCAAAAGTATTTATTTATATTAATTAATTATAAATTCCTAAATAGATTCAGTATAAGAAGAGAGCTTCGTGTTATATTCATAGCAAAACCTATGTAAGTATATTAAAATAAAAATAAAACTTTTTTTAAAAAAATTAAAAATATATTTATAAAAAAATATTTTTTAAATATAATTTGTATTGTTAAATTTTAAGTTTGGTGGTGTGATATTAAAATAAAAATGTTTCTTTAATTTTTAAAAAATACATCTCTAATTTTATAAAATATTAAAATAATGATATGATGATCCAATAATGAACAACAAGATACTAGGAACAGCTTATATGCTACTCCATCCATTATTTAATAGTAGTACTTATAAATGAGAGTGTCGGTAAGGAATCTCTCATCCTACACTTGTTAACATATTTGGACCAAATAACCAAAACTAATTTTAAATACATTATTTAATAAAATATAACGTAACATGAGATACGTGACAGCTGATTTTGTTAGAACCTATAAATATAAATACAGTCCTTCTACGGGACAGGTTTGCACTTATTGGGATGATGACCGGTCGGAATTTTAATTTTTAATTTTTTTTGTTTTTAACTTTTAAATAATTAATATGATTTATTAGAATTAAATTTTTTATAAAATACGGTGATTTAAGTGTCGTTTGGATATAAGTAAAAAACAGAGTTGCATAAATGGTATAATTATGTTTTTTATATGTATTCAAAAGACACTTAAATCACTGTATTTTATAAAAATTTTAATTTTAATAAATTACATTAATTATTTGTGAGTAAAAATAAAAATAAAATTCCAACCAGTCGCTAGACCGGTCGGTGCAAACCTGTTGCCCAAGACTTATTGAAATAAATATTTATGTTTAAAATAACAAAAGGCCACACCATAGCTTAAAAAATATATAAGTACAATATCTTACTCCCTCCGTCCCTAAAATAATATATTTCGTTTTAAAGTTATGCATAAAAATGTTAAAAAAATTATTGTATAACATTAAATATAATAGGCTTAAATATAATTTATTATCCTAAACTATAAGTAGTATTAAAACGGTGATCCCATCTTTCAATTTTATCAATTAGATGATTGAACTATTAATTTTTTTTGATTTCATTCAATTGGGCCTGCCACGTCAGAAATTATTTGACGTGACATCCTAATAAATTTAAATGAGTCTTTATGTGTAAAAAAGAATATATATTTTTAATGAGATCAAAGGATAAAAGGTAAAATAACAAATAAAATAACTAAAAATTACACAAATAATATAAATTAATTGTATAATTATTTATTTATAATTATATTTATATATTTTATTAAAAATAATTATTTTTATTAAAAAAACTGCGTTTTATTATTTTTTTTATTAAAAAACTGTGTGTTTTTATTCTTATTAAAAAAACTGCATTTTTTTATTAAAAAACTGTGTTTTATTTTTTTTATTAAAAAAACTGCATTTTATTTTTTTATTAAAAAAACTGTGTTTTATTTATTTTATTAAAAAACTGCATTTATTTTTATTAAAAAACTGCATTTTCTTATTAAAAAAACTGCATTTTATTTATTTTATTAAAAAAATTGTGTTTTATTTATTTTATTAAAAAAAACTGTGTTTTATTTATTTTTATTAAAAAACTGCATTTTTTATTAAAAAAAACTATGTTTTATTTATTTTTATTAAAAAAAATTGTGTTTTATTTATTTTATTAAAAAAACTGCATTTTTAGTTGTTTTATTTGTTATTTTATCTTTTTTATCCTTTGATCTCATTAAAAATATATATTCTTTTTACACATAAAGACTCATTTAATTCTTATTAGAATGCCACGTCGTGAATTTCTCGACGCATCTTTAATCGAACGTAAATCGAAAAAATTAATAGTTCAATTATCTAATCGACAAAATTGAAAGCGATCATCAAGTAGAAATATCGCTTATAGCTTAGAAGAATCATCATATTTAAGCCAATATAATATTAATGGTTTATAATACTCTTAAATTTTTTATAATTATTATACTTATCTCATATATATTCTTTTTCGTCTGTAAACATTTTTTCTTAAGAAATAATTTTAAAAATATATATAATTAATTCTTCTATATTATATAAAACAAAAAATAATTAAAAATAAATAAAAACACCTAAAATGATACTCTCATATTAAGGGAGAGAGGGAAGTAATATATTTATTTTTATTTTAGTGTACATAGAGATTCAGTCTTCGACTATTTTAAATAAAAATAGCACTCACAACAAAACATAATTGTGTGGGCCCCAAATAGCACCCAGGACAAGAAGGCCGGTGAAACAAAAATACAACACCTCCCTCCTGCTACACGGCTAAATATTATTACTCACGTGAAACACAATGCAAAACAACGGATTAGTCCTTAAAAAGACTCCTAAATATATTTAAATATTTATTTCAAATGTACAATTTAGAACTCAAATAAAACGTGTAAAAATTAAATATTATATCTTATTTATTTATAAATATGTCAAATATTATAAACACTAATAACCGTTAGGCTGCCTTCATCGAACATGTTTAAGTAACACGATCGAAATAACACATACATGTACGAGTTCGGATCGTTAGCTGTTTGCGAAGATATTCGAGTCGTGAACATAGTCAAACCGATCTTTGAAAATCACGAAAAGAGTTCTAAATTCGATTAAATGCTCGATTAAAAAGTTCGATTCGATCTCAACTCGAAATATAAATGAATCAAATATGATCACATTTTAAAGTTCGATAAATTATTCAACCTTTTCAAATCAGAATTTTCTAATTATACTCTGGGATCATATTCGTTGGAAAAGTTCAAACTAATCGCACCGATTCTAATCGCTTCCATTTCTATAGCTTAAATGAAACTTTCAATCAAACTTTATTTTATATTCGATAAATTTTGTGAACCAAATCTGAACAACTCAATACTCGGATCGACTCGGTTCGTTTACACCCTTAGTCAAACATAATCAAGTTTGCGGACATCATCATATTTGCGAACATCATCAACGCACTAAAACAAAAATTAAATCAAATATTATAAATAATTGAGTATCTTACGAATTATTCGAACTAGAACCGAACTCAAACCGAAACACATTGGAACTGAATCACATGATTCGTAAGCATGTTCAATCCAACAACAATTGAATGTAATATAATTTGCAGGCTTAATTTTAACCGTACGTTTGGTGAAGTAAACAAAATAAGCAGAGCCCTGCCCTTTCTGATTTTTCACTGCACATCATAAATTCATAGCTCTGTTTCCATAATACTAATTAAAATGGTACTACACCTGACAGTAACTACAAAGACTCATGGATTCAGTCATTCATTTAAAGTAGCAGATAAAAGCAGACCGTTTCATGTCCAAATTAAGCTCACTTATTATTGTACACTCTGCCCTCATCCATCCAATTTATTATACTAAGGAACACATAAATAATTAAATTAAAATTTATTCACCAAAAATTATTTCAACTTCAAAATTGTACTTAAAACGAGAACAACTAGTTTAATGAAGTTGATTTAGAGATTCACCATAGTAGGTAGGGTCTATTTGTAGTAAAATTAGAACTCATTTAATATCATTTTTCCTACTGAAATGTTCTTTGAAAGGTGGACAATTGATGTTAATGTTAATTTTTGTAAGTCAGTTCATGATATTTTTAATTTAAAATCGATATAATTTCTATAATTTTAGGTTATTTAATTTAATTTTAAAATTAAAACATCTAACTATAAGATTTATTTGTTTTAAAAATATAATAAATCGCATTAAATTTGACTTTAAAAATATTTTATATAAATTCAAAATTTTAATTAAATTTAATTTTTAAACCAAGAATATAATTTTATATATTAATATATATAGTATATATATATATATTAATTCGAACTTAGAAGAAAACGGTTGCAGGCACGATTTTTCTCAGAGCTTTTGCATTGATTTGTTGTCTGTCCCTTGTCCCGCAAACACTGCCCATTTTCAGCAGTAACTTGCACACGTCATCATCATCATTATATAAACCAGTCTAATCCTACCCTCCTTCCTTTGAACCACCAGTACCCTTGTCGTACCATTATGTTATGACAACCCCCATTATTATATTATACTATATGCACACCCTTGTAGTCCCCACGCTCTCTCGTTACTTAACGTTACACCCAAACACTAAATGGGCGGAGAGATGCTTTACATTTACTTTTTACCGCTTTGAATATAAATATTGTAATATCATTTCTAGTGTGTTGTGTTTAAAATTAAAATAAAAAATTAATATTTTCAAACTAAATTTAATAGTTAATTTTTTTATACATGAATAATTTTTTTTTTCGTATCTTTTAATGTGTAACTGAGATATTAAATTAATTTTCTTAAAATTATGTGTTTGTGACTTGATAAAAACTTATTCATTTTGATGTGGTTCAAAGTTTCTTTAAGAATTTGTTCGTTGTGTTTTAAATAAATTATTTATATATTAAACAAATTAAATACCGTACCAAAATCACGATTTTTTCTTTTTCCTTTTATTAATTTTTTGTCAATCTTTTCTGAACAAGTTTGGCGGGATTCTAGAACCACTCATTCTCGTGTATGGTCCCAAAATCTTTAAAGCCGTGCCCCCAGTTCGCGGTTCAATCCCACCCACCACACGAGGTAAGCCATTTGTGGGTCCTACCACCCAACAGCGACATTTGCGCGCGTCCTACGTATAACTCTGTATACTGCAACCTGTCACTTTCACTCCCCATTCCGTTGACCCCCACTGCATGGGACCCACACACCCTGAGTAACTGCGAAACTTCCAGCTAAGTTGTGCCGGATACAATATTAATACACCACATTTATTGGTAGTATCAATCACATAAATACAATTAATGGAGTAAATAAATAAAAAGACAAAGATATGTTTTGTAAATAACGCTTGCATTTGCACTAGTAACGCGTTTTATTTAACCTTCAAAAACATTTTTACGAGAATTATTATTATTTTCATTAGATATCACGCATATGAGTATGAGTATAAGTTTTATTTACATTTTAGAATTTTTTTATTAAATTTTTATTAAATTTGAGTCCAAATCAAATTAAAATTATCTAAATAATACCTTAAATCACTAACCATTGTAGAATCATATTAATTGCTTTTGTATCCTTATCTTCGACAACTCTTCTATTCAAACTTTTGAAAATCATATGTAACAACTCGACTTGAAGTTTTATTAATTTAAAATTTGACCCGAGTTGTTACATTAAAACGTTGAATTCAAACAACATTTTTGACTTTAAAGGCACAATTTTAAATGCATTCAAAATTATTTCTAATGGTATAAACCCCCAAATATTAAGACTATTGAGTTACATAAACTAGGCTTAAAATAAATTGATAAGATTTTAAATATACTAAACGTTCACCAACTACATTTTTTTTCAAGTGCATATAAAAATTAAAAACAAGATTTTTGAGTACGTTTATATCTAAACATACAAAACCCTCCAAACTTGTATAATTTTACATGCACGAAATAGGGAAGAAACCAAAAAAAAAAAAAAATAAATACTACTAAAGAATGAGAATATCTATCAACTTTTTTCTTTTATCATTTTCCAAAAATTTGGTGGCGGCATTGTAATGGAGTAATATCACGAAGATCACATGTTAACATGAACACTAGCGTTTTTGGTAGATTTACAGATAGGACAAGTATGGAGAGACGATCCGCAGACGGTGCATAGGCAGAGATGCCTGCACGGCAACAGCAATACGCACGACTCCACTTTCCCGCAATTTCTGCACAACCGATTGCTATTATGAATCCTACTACTAGTCGTACCATCAGTATCATTACTTGTACCGCAATCGTTTTCAATTTTTCTCTCTCCTCCGTTCTCCAGTCGCCGCTCGTCATTAATGTCGTAATTACTGCCGCAACAAGACTCCGCATCGGCGGCGTTGTTTTCTCCGGTGCGGTAGTATTGCTCGTCCTGAACATGAGCAAGGACCTGCTCGAGGTTACTACGCAGGGCGTTGGCTGTGGCCTCGTTTGTTTGAGTCAAGTCTCTCCATATCTGGTTCTCTATGTAAAGAGACTTCACTTTCTCCTCAAGCGCCCAATTTAACTTTCCGATTTTATCAATTTCTTCTTCTTTTGCTCTTAATCTCTTCACTATTCCGTCCTCAACCGCCGCAATAATTCGCCGGGAATTTCTCTTTCGCCGTTCTTCAAGCTCTAGCCTCACCTTTTCCGTCTATATATATATAAACACGCAATTTAGCATTCAATATCAGATTCACGAATGTATGAAATTTTCAGAGATTTTAGTAGGAGAAAAAAATAATAGATTAATTCTTACGTGTTGAGCGATGAAGTGATCAATCTCTAATTGCTGATGTTGGATCTGAAGCGAGATATCTTCGCCTAGAAATGTGAAAGAACCACCACAACGGTTGAGATGATTCTGGTTTTGATTGTTCGGAAAAGCAATCAAGGGATTAATAGAATCTCTTGTACGCTTTCTTGAAACTGGAAGATTGTAGGTGAGGCCACTGTCGGCCTTCATTGCACGTTGAGTCTTGTCCGCCGGAACCGAATCGGAGCCGTACACAGGAAGCAAAGTCTCCGTCGTGGTTCCAGACAACGGCGGCAATCCTCCTCCGTATCCTGTCGGAGCTCCATACATGTTTGCGCTGACATCAATGCCGTTCATAATTTCTCTGTTGATTCAGTCACAAAAATTACTCCACAGAAAGACAAAAAATCAAAGACGAAATCGACGTTAAAACAATGAAATTAACACGCACCTGTTGGCTAGAAATTGAGGAGGAAAGAGATTCAAATGCCGAGCTTCAACCGCCATGAGTATTACTCAACAATGGGATACGTTTCTTTCTTTGTTCCTTCTCTTAATTTCTGTATATATGTGTCCTCTATGTATGAATGGTGGACTTTATTAGGTTTTGGAGTGAGAAAAAGAGGAAGAATTTTTATTTTATTTTATTTTATTTTTGGCTTTTTATAGATGAGAGGGAAATTTGTTTGGGGATTTGTCTATTTATGAGATTGGGTTTAAGGTAACAAACAGATATCTGGTCAGTCCGTAAATCATGCGAAATTGTAGGGGCTGTTTCGGAATAATAAGCGCTTTGAGTTATCCTACTAAGTTGCTTACATTAAAGGGGATTTATTTACTGTAATGCCTGGTATCCGACTGACTACCAGAGTATCTGCCACGTTACTTCTGCCGACTGAAGTCTGTCAGCAGACGCCACGTAGGCAATTTGGTAAAACCGTAAACAAAAACTCAATATTTTCAACATTAAAATTCGACTTAAATGTGAATTAATAAACTAAACTATAAGCTATATTTTATTTTGATGATCTATTTTTTAATTTTATTAATTAGATGATTAAACTATTATTTTTTTAATTTCAATAAATTGAACATGTCACATCAAAAATTATTGACATGACAACTTGTGTGGGACCTTAGAAAGCAGGTGTGACAAAAAAATAGTTTTTTAATCATGAAATAAACAAAAATGATTTAATATGGGATAAAATAGTCAAATAACAAATTAACATAACAAATTAATACAAAACAAACAATAACATAAAATGTATACGTTCGGTTCGGTAATTCGGAGTCCTTTCCCTTTCCCTTAAACTCAGTCGTCCATTTATATGTATTTTCCTCCTCCTTTCCACCTTTGATCTCCGTCGTTAATTTGTACTTTCGATCTAAACCGTCCTCCGAAGTTTTAATCTCCGTCGTCCAAGTGTACTTTCGATCTAGCTTGGATGGCTTGGGTTTGAGCAGAAAACAGTCAACGCCGTGCTCGAGCTCGGAGACACGGTCAGAGAGAGACTGTAGGTACAAGTCGGTTCAGAGTTTGTCTAGTTGGCGTTGTAGCAGTTGGGTGGAAGTGTAGAAAGGGTTTAGATCGAAGTCGTGGAATGGCGAGGTGAGAAAGAGATCGTCGGGAAAGAGAATGGGGTTAGGGTTTAAGAAATCGAGAGCGAGGTCGAGCACATCTAATAAACATGGGTTTAGTGTAGGGGTTTAGGGGCGAAGGAGGAGGAGGTTTCTGTGAGGAAGAGAGATGGGGTGGGTTCAATGATCTCAAATCTCCTGAATCTGCTCATTGTTCATTGATGATCGACAGTAATGTAAGTGTGTGTATGTATATATGTAGAGAGAGATAAAGCCTTAAAAAAGGGTTTAGCTGCAGAGAAAAGGAGGAGATGGATTCGTGGGAAAGGAAGAAGGATGAGTGGTAGGGTTATAATTGGGGAGGAGGAGCTGTCGCTGCCAGTGGTAGTTTTTGGTAGTTTTCGAGCGATTTGGTGCTGGGTTTAGATCGATCGATTGTATATGATCTGATATAAGGATATATTTTATGTTATTGTTTGTTTTGTATTAATTTGTTATGTTAATTTGTTATTTGACCATTTTATCCCATATTAAATCAGATTTGTTTGTTTTTATTTTTTTATCACACCAGAACTTCCCAAGCGCTCTGTGAGTTCTTAATATGCCGTGATGTGACGCCTCTAAAAATAGGTATACATCACCCATCTTGAAATCATCAAATAAATACAGTGAGTAAAAATTCAAATATAACTTAATTATACAAACAATCGTGTAAAATACGACAAAATATATGATGTGAGTTTTAATACAAATATTATCATCTGCATAATATTCACACTCAATTGAGTCCTCATTACATTTATTATCACACTATTTAATGTAATAGTGAGGAATTACTAATCTTATTATCCGGATCATCACTCCATTCCCCGACTAATTGAGTCGCTACGTTCATTTCAAGAAGAACAATGAAAGTAAAAGGGTGAAATTTCAACTAAATGGCCGGTAAGAAATATTATGACTAAGATAATAATGAATAAATTATCGTTAGCGGCAACAAATGTTAAACGATACATATAACAAACATCGAAGTTTAACTACGGTAGAATGTTGAATCCATTAAAAGAAATTGAGTAGAGAATAAAATCTACTATCTTTTATGATTTAAAAGGTTTTTCATCACTTTTATTCTTTGGGACTCATCTTAATAAATAATCCACATCATCCTCGCATTACTACCAGGGATATTCATTAAGATCACAACCACAAATTATCCAATGCACTACGCCAAGGATATTCGTGTATTCATCAATAATCATGATCACGCCAACAACTCATCCATCAATTCACTACTTTAACGGGACTTTTACCACATCATTTGTAACATTACTTAAGATGATTATACCGAATAATCCCGGTTATAATCATACCAAATCCATCTACTATCACTATACGCCATGATTGATTTTCAACATAATATAAACGTGAGAATGATGATGATGATATAAGAATTCAATAAAACAAGTTCGAGAATTAATTTATTCAAGAACCAATAACGTCAAAATCGGTCGTAATCTTTAACTTTTGTGGGGTAAAACTCAAGAATCTTTCGTAAGAATATTTTCATGAAAAGATCTTGGATGAAGCCTTGAAATATCGAGATATTCCACTAATTTCATGGAGTATAAAAGCCAAAAACTTTAACCAAACCGAGTATAATAAAGAATGGAATAACAAAAGAAATCACCAAGCGTGCGATAGATCAAGAGCATGAACGAGTTATTCCAATGTAATAATAAATAATCGGAATTAAATGCGTAAAACGCTTGCACGCATTGGATGTTTCAATGAGAATAATAAATAACGGAACCAGGATTAAGTATGTATTTACGCAGACGGGATGTTCAACGAATAATAAAGAATGGAATAATAGAAGAATTTCACCATGATGTAGTCTTGCTTGTATAAGCGAGTTTATTCTAACATAATAAATAAAGAATGGAATAACGTAAGAATTCCACCAAATATGCGGATTTGGCATAGATAGGTCATTCCAACATAATAACAAAGAATGGAATAATGAAGTTCTCTTCACGAAGATGAAAGAAAGAAATAATACCCTTACCTGTAACAAACCTGGATATAGGAGTAGTGAAGTAGCGAATCAATCGAATTAAGTAAGAAATCTTTTGAAGGAATGAAGCTTTTATTTATAAGAGAATGGATTGAATAGTAATTAATTCTAAGAACGATTCCAGGATTGATTTACTTTTAAACGGACGGTCCAGTTTGGCTTACTATAAAATATTCTAATAAAATAAAATCTTTAAAATAAAATATAATATATTCTATTTATAATCTAATAAAACGAATAACTTTATAAAAGTATTCATTTTATATAAAAATATTTTACTATCGCAAATACTATCACAGAATACTATCAAAATACTATGCATAATAAAATATAATATATTCTATTTATAATACAATAAAACGAATAACTTTATAAAAGTATTCTGCTTTTATATAAAAAAGATTTTACTATACAAACACTACATCGTAATAAAATATAATATATTCTATTTATAATCTAATAAAACGAATAACTTTATAAAAGTATTACATTTTTATATAAAAAGCGTTCTGCTTTATTACATTAATAATACTAATAAAACAAAACTTCATCATCATTATTATAATTCACACTATTAATCGACCACTGCGTGTCGTTCTGGAAAGAAGGGGTTTTCCAATAAGGATTTCTCCTATTATGGCCAGCAATTAGGTGACCAAACCTCTCGTTCAAGCGTAACTTCTGACATCGTTAATATTGCAAATAATAATATTAATAACTTCGTATCTCAATTATTGATTTAATAATATATAAAATATCGACAATAATTGAATCAATTAACGTGAGATACTTGTGCAACAATTACGAAGCAATAATCGAACAAAACTGATTGATTTCTCACGTAAAGCATCAATAATCAATACCGCAAGTGTTCTATATCAATCAATGCCGTATTCTCGCATTTTTAACACAAGGGTGTTTCAACAAAGTTAACGATAAAACTTCCGCCGTTATTTTCATAAAATATTTTTGTCGCTTTCTCGATTCGACAATAATTTCGTTGTAGGTCCACTAATAATTATCTTGAGTTGTCACGAATATTCTCTCGTTAAAACGAATATTCCCCACCAATCGAATATTATATAACAACTTGCTTACTTTGCAAAATTTATAACTATTACCCACAACTATAACATTATATCAAATTCATTCATAATGTTCAAAAATGATAATTATAGAAAATTCATCTTTATTCATAAAAGTTGGGGTCTTACAATCTCCCCTTCTTATGAAATTTACCCTCGAAATTAGGTGCGATACTCGGTATGTCGAAGAGGTAAGGATACCTTGATTTTATTTGATTCTAACTCCCGTGTCATTTCCTCAACATCGTGGTTCCTCCATAAAATTTTGACTTGAGGTATAACCTTGGAGCGTAGAATATGTTCCTTCTTATCCAAGATTTGAACAGAACCTCTTCATACGTTAAATCTTCCGCTATTTCGTCCTGGTTCTAACTCAATAATGTGGTTCGGTCTTTCACATATTTACATAACATGGATATATGAAAAACATTATGAACACGAGACATACTTGGCGGTAAAGCGAGTCTATAGGCTACAGTCCCTACTTGATCGAGGATGAAAAATGGGCCAATGAATCGAGGATTGGGCTTTCCTCTCATTCCAAATCTTGTAACTCCTTTCCATAGAGCAACACGTAACAACACATGATCTCCAATATCGAATTCCACGTCCTTTCGATAAAGATCAGCATAACTCTTTTGTCGGTCTTGTGAGGTTTTTATACGTTGTCGGATCGTTTGAATCTTTTCCGGAGTCATACGTACCAACTCCAGTCCCAACAACGTTGCTTCACCCACCTCATCCTAGCATACTGGAGAACGACACTTTCTTCCATACAATGCCTCGAATGGAGCCATGCCAATACTTGTTTGATAACTGTTGTTGTAAGAAAACTCCACCAATGGTAAGAATTTGTCCCAACTTCCCTTGAAGTCAAGGACACAGAGTCTTAATAAATCTTCAAGAGTTTGAATAGTCCTCTCTGATTGTCCGTCCGTCTGAGGATGATATGTCGAACTAAATCGTAAATTCGTGTCCATAGCTTTTTGTTAACTAACCCAAAAATCGTGAAGTGAATCTTGGGTCTCGATCAGAAACTATGAATACTGGCATACCATGCAGTCTTACAATCTCGTTTATGTACATACGAGTAAGACGTTCAACTGTATAAGTTTCTCGTATTGGTAAGAAATGAGAAGACTTGGTCAATCTATCAACAATGACACAAATTACATTTATGCCTTGAGAAACCTTGGGAAGACTGTGACGCCCCCAAAATAGGTCCAATCCATCCAACCTATTCTGAGTCGTCAAATACATGGTACAAAAAACAACTACAACTTTCTTACTACAATTGTCGTGCAAAATAAAACAACACATATGTTGTGAGTTTTGATACAAATATATACCAACTGTGACTCTGGACACCAACTTGGATAGCACGTCACAATGACACCTTACATAAAGGTACAGTCAATAACTATTTTAGAAATTAAAATCTTTGGGAAGTGCTCAAGGAAACCTTCGTACATGGGAGGCCATACATCTAGGTTATAATAGATATCATATGCCCACAGAATTATCCTTGGTTGACCTAATAGACCCCAAATAAAAATAAAAAGATTAATATCATGCTCTTTCCAATGGTGAGTCTTCTCTTGACATATAACTATCTCCACTGTCTGCAATTAAAAATTATATTTCAACCAAACTCCAAGATCATATAGGTAGTGCTCGTAGATATACTCAGCAAGTAGATGTGCACAACCCTGTCTTATGATAACACGAGTTTTTATGTCATTAGACATCTTGTATGATAGTGGCAAAACACCCTTCCAAAGTTGAGTTCACCTCACCCTATTCGGTTTATCAAAATTAAATATCAAATGGCGTATACAATACGACACACTTATCTAAATTTCTCAATAAAATTATTTTCATACTATTTAGAGAGAACCTCAAATGACTATAGACCACCGCTCTATTCCCTATTATCCCCGCTCAATCTTAAACACACTTTATTACCTTAAAGGAATTGTGAAGCAAAAGGGTGAGCATAACTAGCTCAGTAAAGAATATCATGACTAAAGATCATTAAATTATCAATAGCCTTCATCAAGAATAAATCGTAGATTTAGAAATATATGGTAGATGATAAAAAATTTCAACCATAGTTGCAGCGGAATGAACAATCCATTAGAAGAGTCAAATAGACCATAAAGTCTATTATCTTCTCCACATTAAAAGCCCACCAACAATGTTTTATCCATGTAACATCAATTAATAGTTCCTTTCCACAATCATATGAATAACTTATAATCATAATTGTGATTCTAATTACTCTTCTCATCCAGGACAAAGATAATTTTCATCACCTGTCTTTACCTGAAACATCAAAGATCATGGTTACACCAAATCACAGTTCCTGTTCATAATCATACTAATAAATTCATCTTTGCACTATGGGCCAAAGATATTCATCAAAAAGTCATCTTTGCACTACAGGCCAAAGATATTCAAAAACAGGTCATCTTTGCACTACGGGCCAAAGATATTCAACAACAAGTCATCTTTGCACTATAGGCCAAAGATATTCATATCTCAAAGAAATACATAATCATTTCAGAATTTATATAAACCATAATTATAACCATGTTGATCAATTCACCTTTGTACTTAGCTAAAAATATTCAATTATAAATTAAATGGTCATGATCATACCAATCAATGATTCAACTTTGCACTACTGCCCAAAGAGAACTCATAGTCACGATCATACCAATAATCTACCCATCTTTACACTCAAGTCAAAGAGAAATTTCTTCACCAGAATTATAAAAATGTTATATATGATAATAAAAACAATATGATCAAAACACGGATTTAATTTCAAGAGTAAGATTCATAAATCAACGATAATTTGGTCAGAAAAAGAAACCAATTTTGTCATGAATAGTACTCTGTGAATAGTAACTCGTGAATAGTAACTCATGAATAGTAACCCCGACATGAAAAAGGTAGAAATTCCATAATAAAATCCATACCAATATTTCGGTATATTGATATTGAAAGAATAACATTTCTTAAACTTATAAAAAAATTATTTTAATTATTTACACTTTACTAATTAATGCATTTAATCATCCTAAAATGCCAAACTCATAAGATTTCATCGTCAATAACCAAAATCCTCATCAAAAATCTGCATATACCTCATATAAGATTCTCAAGCCATAAAATCATATTTTTCAATTTTCTTCCTTCACATAACATATTTAATTCATTTACTTATAACTAGTCCATTTTCATGAAAAATACCAAATCAGTACAAATAAATTTTCTTTTTCCGAAATTTAGCGTAATATAGTCCCATATTGAATATATATTTTTCTCGAAATTTTTAAAATTCATTTACTATTTTTCATATGGCCAAACTCGCGTTAATATTTAGACATTTATCATAAATTGTATTTTTGTCCAAAAATTCCAAAATTTATAGAGTATACTTCTGTTATATACATATACTCCCAATAAAAATTTCACCAATTTTGGAGTTAACCACAAGGAGTTATAAGGGTTTACTTTTAAAATAGTCTTTTCTCATAAAATTCATAACTCCTAATCTATACATCCAAAAATCGCCATTTTCGGACACAATCAAGGAAACTCATCAAATTATCATTTCAAATTTTTCCAAAATTTTTGAAGGTCAGAAAAATTACAAAACTGAAAAACATAATAACCCTTAAAATCCCTTACCTCAAAAGAGCAGTACTTCTGACTGGAATATCGGATGAAAAGTCAAAGGAAACTTGCACTGAAAAGCAACTCTTAAAGTATCTAAATACTCATAAAAATATGCTTGATAATATAGAGAGAGAAAACTTATGTTTCTGGTGTGATTTTTAATTCTAACTTAGCCCCCTATTTATAGGAAAATGTTAGCACGCCGAAGCAGACTTGACCTGCTACCTGATGGCTTTACCTGCTACTATTACCACCCACCACATTTGAATTAGAATTTCAGCACATTTTTTCACCAACCATAGGTGGGGCCCACGTATTCTAGAATTTTCCACCAAAATGATAAATTCGAACTTCAACAATTTCCGAACCAATCACCTCTTAAAATTCATAACAAATTATACGTTCATTTTTAACGGTTTAAAATTTGTAGACATATACTCAACTTATATATGTATAACATATCCAAAAATCACAACGATCCAACGGTCGGATCAAAATTTATAACTCATGCAATATATCTCATGAACACTGATTTTTCGAATTATGAGTCCTTTGGACCAGTTTCATTCAAAAATTCACCACGATAAATCTACAAAGGATTTTTGGGTGATTCAAATTTCTACGTTTAGCTTACTTAAAGAGATTTCTTTTGATATATGTCTCATCTCCTAACTCATTATATACAAAGTGTTATAGATTTTACAAAATCAAGTAAGAAACTAATTTTCTAAAATTTCCAAATTTCGTTCTTTATTTCAATAAAATACTAATAAAACACCTCAACATTAATTCCTTCATTTATATCCACATAAATATATCCATCATTTATATCCACATAAAATAAATATTTTCTTATCATATAAATCAATAAATAATTATTCACACATAATATTACAGAATCACAATTATTACAACTAGGTAGTTCCCAGGAAAGAGAGGGCTTTCCAATAAGGATTTCTCTTTACTGGCGCGCAATTAGGTGACCAAACCTCTCCTTGACAGAACTTTCTAGACATTGCCAATAATTCTATTTAATAATATTATTCAAATAATATGAATTATTGATCTGATAATGGGAAATACTGTGCAGTGACAATTATTGAAACAAAGATAGATATAAAATATCAACGCAACAATTATTGAATCAATAAAATAAAATATTGAACAAAGAATTACCGTAATAATTATTGAGTAAGTGCCTTCACGTAAGAATCAATAATTCAAAATACTATGCAATACCGGTAATGCTACTTATATAACCAATGCGCATATTACATCGTATTTTAACCACCGTGTAATCCAACAAATGTTAATAAAGAATAATTACGTCATTATTTATAAAAACTCAAACTTGTCGTTTTATTCATCCGACAATTATTCTGTTATGGGGCCCACAAATGGTCATAGCCGTAATTTAATATTCCTCGACAACAAGAATATTCCACGACCAAACGAATATTCCCCAACAGAAATGAGTATTTTATATCCACTTGCGTATTTTGAAAATTTTATATATATCACCCTTAACTTTAACTTTTTTTTATTATCAATTTAACCATTTACTGAATAGGAAAATTGAATACTTTTATTTCATAAAATTCGGGGTCTTACAAAAACCAGTAACAAAATCCATGGTAATGTGCTCTCACTTCCATTCTGGAATTTCAAGTGGTTGCAATGGACCTTTTGGTACTTGATGCTCTGCCTTGACTCGTTGACAAGTTAAACACCTTGAGATAAACAGAGCTATCTCTCTCTTCAGATTGCCCCACCAAAATATATGTCGAAGATCATGATACATTTTGGTACTCACAGGATGGATTGCAAACGGTGTGTTGTGCGCCTCTATCATGATTTTATACTTTAACTCAGGATCGTTAGGAACACAAAGTCTGGAGTTCACTCGAAGTATTCCTTCTTCATCGATTCTTGCTTCCGGCATTGCACCTTCTTGTACCTTCTTCCTCATGTGCATCAGCTCCAGGTCTGTAGCTTGAGCAGCTTTAACTTTATCGATTAAAGTCGATTCTACTCGTATATTTGCCATCATCACGTGGGTCCCTGGAGTCTTTATCTCTATCTCCATCCTTTGCAAGTCATACAAAATGGGCCTCTGCGTTGACAATATCGCACTCATACCCGCATATGATCTTCTACTCAATGCGTCAGCTACCACGTTTGCTTTTCCAGGATGGTATTAGATGGTATGATCATAATCTTTCAACAGTTCAACCCAACGTCGCTATCGCATGTTGAGTTCCTTTTGAGTGAAGAAATATTTGAGGCTTTTATGATCCGTAAAAATATCCACTTTCTCCCCATACAAGTAATGCCTCTAAATCTTTAGTGCAAAATAACAGCTGCCAACTCTAGATCATGAGTAGGATAATTCCTTTCATATTCTTTGAGTTGTTGAGAGGCATAGGCTATGAGTTTCCCATGTTGCATGAGAACACATCCAAACCCTTTGCCTGAAGCATCACTGTAGATGACAAATCCCTCCGAGCCAGATGGTATTGTTAGAATAGGTGCTGAAATGAGTCTTCTCTTGAGTTCTTGAAAACTCTTCTCACATTCCTCGTTCTAATCGAATTTTTAATCTTTCTGAGTCAGCTGAGTTAAGGGAGTAGCGATTCGAGAAAACCCTTCTACGAATCTCCGATAATAACCAGCTAAGCCGAGAAAGCTACGTACTTCGATCACTGATTTAGGTTTCTCTCAGCTTTGAATAACTTCAATCTTTGCTGGGTCAACAGATATTCCATGACTTGATACCACGTGCCCAAGGAATGCTACTTCCTTAAGCTAGAACTCGCATTTCTTCAACTTGGCATAAAGCTTATATTCATGAAGCTTTTGAAGTATCAGCCTCAAATGTTGCTCATGATCTTCACGGCTTTTGGAATAAATAAGGATGTCATCAATAAAGACGACCACAAAGTGATCCAAATATTCCTTGAATACTCGCTTCATCATATCCATGAAGGCGTGAGGGGGAGCATTAGTCAATCCAAAAGACATGACTAGGAATTCATAATGCCCGTCTGCAGGAGTTCGAAGCCGTCTTTGAATGTCATCGGTTCTAATCTTCAATTGGTGATATCCTAACGAAGATCAATCTTTGAAAAAATTTGGCGCCTTACTGCAACTCGTCAAACAGTCATCAATGCGAGGCAATGGATATCTATTTTTGATAGTGACATGGTTCAACTCCGATAATCAATACAAAGTCGCATACTCCCATCTTTCTTCTTCACGAATAGAAAAGGAGCACCCCAAGGAGACGTCTTAGATTTAATGAAATCGATGTCTAACAAATTCCTGCATTGGGTCTTTAACTCCACGAAATTCAATAGAGCCATTCGATATGGGGCTTTGAAAATGGGTTTTGTCTTTGGTTCAAGGTCGATACAAAATTCAATTTCACGCTCTCGGGGTAGGCCGGAAGTTCTTCGAGAATACGTCGGAAATTCATTAACAATAAAAATATCATTCAAAACTGATGTATTTTTGTTTAGATCCGTGACATGAGTTAAGAAAGCTTGACATCCATTTTTTAATAAACGAATAGCTTTATGGCTTGAGATGACAGTGATTGATTTTAATGGTTTGGTTGCTTGAATTCGCATAATAGGTTGATTAGAAATATGAAAGCTAACAACCTTACGAAAATAATTAATTTTTGCATGATGAGTAGTTAACCAATCAATCCCTAGAATTACATCAAATGCAAGTATTTTCAATGAAATAAGATCGACCGAGTAATGTGAGGGTACCGATTTAGACCAAAACAAGACTTATAAACAGTGGATGTAATGAAGGTTTCTCCCAATGAAGTTTCAACAGATAAGTCAAAGTCTAATTTCTCCGGAGTCAAATTTAAACGTTGAGCGCAACTAGGAGAAATAAAAGAATGGATAGAGCCGGTATCAAATAAGGTATAAAATTCGCTAGAGTTTATGATAAGCTTACCCGTGATGACCTTGTCCGGGTTCCTTGCTTTCTGGGAGGTCACGACAAATGCTCTCCCTTGCACTACTGGCTTTGACTTTTCTGGGACGTCCTTTGGTGCCTCCATCCTAGCTGAACTTGTCTTCGGTGAACGACAAAATCGGGCTAGGTGACCTTCTCTTGCACAATTATAACATATTTTGGACGACATCGCGCAGGTTGGACTGATGTGTCCCTCCCCTCCGCATTTGAAGCATATGATAGGTGGTCGTTCTCCTTCCTTAACAACGGGTGCTGGTGCTGACGTCTTTCCATCATTGTTGAATCTCCTCTTCTTGAAATATCCATTCTTATTGCTTTGGCCATGATTACCACCGAAGTGGTTACCATTTCTGGCATGTTGACTCCCTCTACGCTTATTGTCACTGCTTCGATGACTGCTATCACTAGTATTATCATTTTGCCGGCTGCTCTCTTTTGGTTGGGTTGACTCATTATCGCGCTCTAATAACTGAGCCCTATTAACAACATTTGAATACAAACACAGTTTATGAGAGATAAGATATTGACGTATCTCAGGTTTCAAACCTCTAAGAAACATTCGCGTCATTCTCTCCTCATTATCAACTAAATGGGACACAAACCGGGACAACTCGGCAAACTTGGCTTCGTACTGCGACACGGTCATGTTGTTTTGCTCCATCTTGATGAACTCTACCTCTTTCATGTGACGAATACTTTCGGGAAAATACTTGTTGTAAGACCCCAACTTATTATTAATGAAATTTAATTTTCTCTATTTATTATTTTGAAATAGTAAGGGTTGATTTGATTAATGTGGATAGTTAAGGGTAAAATACGCAAATACTTCAAAATAAGCAAGTGGTTATAAAATATTCATTGTTGTTTGGAATATTCGTTTTGTCGTGAAATATTCATCATTGTCGGGAATATTCGTATTTGACGGCGCATAAATGCATGTGTGGGGCCCATAACTGAAAGCGATTGGATGAAGAAAACGACAAATATAAGTTGTTTAAAAATAACAGTAGTAGTTATTACTGCTAATATCTTAAAAATACTCTTGTGGTTAAAACACAAGAAGACACTCAGACGCACCAATTATTGATTCTTACGTAAGAAGGCACTACTCAATAATGGTTACGATAATTACCGCTCAAGATTTTATTGAGTTAATAATTGTCACTGCGTTGATATTTTATATTCTTTGTTGTTTCAATAATTGTCATTACACAAATTTTTTCATTATCGAGTAATAATTCATATTATCTGAATAATATTATTAGATAACATTATTGGCAATGTCTAGAAAGTTCTCGCTCTAAGGAGATGTTTGGTCACCTAATCATGCGCCAAGAAGAAGAAATTTTTATTGGAAAGCCCCTCTTCCCTTGAACCCTACCTCATTAATATTGTGATTCTGTAATATTATTTGTGAATAATTAATTATTGATTCATATGATGAAAAAAATATTAATTTTATGTGGATATGGATGGAGAAAATTTTAATGTGACAATTGTTGAAAATTGAAATTTTATCTTTTTCTCGATAAAATAATTATTTTAAATATATTATTATATTTTAATAATATAATAATGGTGATATTTTTACAACGAATGTGGGATATATGAGTATAACGAGGAGGAAGAGTATTTTGTTGTAATAAATGTTTATAACATGTTAAACATGTTGGTAGATCCCATTTATCGATCGAAATTTGATTATAAAACAGTAAAATCGCCTCGCTTGTGGATTTCGGTCAATTTCTATTTGGAATTTGGAAAACTTTCTTCTGCAAAGTTGTAGAGAATTGAATTTCCTATAAAAACTCATGAGATTCGAATTTTCTGATGAAAGGGCTTTTTATTATGAATTATTGAAGTTCAAGTTCAAAATAATTGATTTTGGAAGTTTAAAATATTTAAAATTAGAAAACGTTTTTTTTTTTACTTTTTCTAGAATGTGGCATGTGTTTGATGGCTGAAATCAGATTCTAGGCATGCGTGAGAAAATTTATATAATTATATTATTAATTTATTAAATTTTCTTCTTTGGTGTTCTAAGAATTTCCTATAAATAGGTGCTTAGGTTAGAATTGAAAATCACACCGTAAACTCAAGTTTTCTCTCTATATTATCGAAATTTATTCTTGTGAGTATTTTGAGTATACTTTGAGTATTGTTAGATGGTGCAAGTTCCTTCAAAGACTATATCCTAGATTCCAAATTTAAAGTACTAATCTTTCGAGGTAAGGGATGTTATTTTCTTCTCAAATGATATTATTTCTTCAATATCATTATGTCAAATATTGGTTGGAACTTTTTATCAAATTTGGAACTTTTTCATGCTCTGGGTTACTTATTCATGAGTTATTCTTATTTCACGAGTTACTATTCATGAGTTACTATTCACGAAGTTACTATTCACGAGTACTATTCATGAAGCGTGAAGATGTTTTTTTGGGAAATTTCTATCTTTTGGTGTCGAGTTACTATTCACGATATACTGGACTATTCACGATATCTGACACTATTCAATCAAAAATAAAATTTCTTCTTTTTGTCCAAAATATCTATTCGGATACTAGCTTTGATTGTATCCATGTTTTGATCATTCTTGAATTTTACACCACTATGATTATTTTTGAGGTATTTTTGAACATGGATAAAACAAAATAATCTTAATCCTTAATCCTTAATCCTTGTCATTTTGTTTCACCGATTCGCTTTTTTAAAAATATTTTCATCATCCTCGCCTTAAATGATGATATTATTGAATATCTTTGGCAGTAGTAGTGCAAAGATGAATGATTTCAAGAATATCTTTGGTCAGAGAGTGCAAAAATGATGAACAGTGTTTTAGATGAACACACCAATCGATGAATATCTTTGGCCGTAGAGCAAAGATGAATATTTGATTCCGTATGTATATTGATTGATGTTACAGGATAAAAGATAGATTTATGAACTTTTAAATTCATACATGAAGATAGTAGTTTGCATTCTCTACTTAACTCTTCTAATGAATTATTATTTTTCATTGCGAATATTGATTTAAAATTTGTTGTCTATCAGATTCTATTAGATTTTTCTCTGTTGAAGACTAACGTTAATTTGTTGTATATTATCTTAGTCATAATATTCTCTACCGGGCTAGTTGAGCTCACCCTTTCCTTTTTTGTTCCATTTTTCTTCTCGTGAGGCGAGAATATAAATGAGCACGTAGCCTGGGGTATGGAATGAAGGTTTTAGAAAGGATTGTTTAGTAGTCCTCACCATTTTTGTAAAATAATGTATCAATAAATGTGATGAGGATTTATTTGAGTATAGATATTGTCTAGAAGATAATATTTGTATTCAAACTCACGCTTTTACTTGTTGTAATAATAAAGTTGTAGTTGTTTCGCACCATTTATCGACAACTTCGTAATAGGTGATGTATACCTATTTTGGGGGCGCCACACTTTAGTATCGTAGCTTAGGGATATGATCTCCTGGCGGAGATCGGGAATAGAACTAGGAGGGAGAGACGAGTAAATCCTTCGCTAGTGTGTCCTACCTAAGCTTATTTTTTAGTTGGTCAAGATATAAGGATATTATGTGATATATTGATTTCCTTAATTAACCCTTGTTTTATAGCGATTTGAAAATGTCGAATCGAGAATATTAACAATGGAAATGAGACCGTGGAGACGCTCAGACTCACCAACGAGGAGAACGTGTAACAGTCGACAATGTTCCTCCTTTGAACAACACCACCGAAAGCGAGATGATGAACGAGGGATGTTTAGAAGTTTTTTGCGCTTCATGCAAAATCGACGAGGGAGACTCGTGTTCAAAATATAGGAGGAAATGATAGCAATTCACGGTTGTCACAAACCAAGCGCCCAAAGAGTTGGGACCACCAGAATTTAAGGAAAGCCAGATCCGATCATGCAAGCGGAAACATGGGTCAAGCAAATTACCAAGATATTCGATGTCTTGGGATGCACGAGGAATGAAGGTTCCATTCACCACCTTTATGTTCCGTGGCGGCGAGGCGGCATCACTCGTGGGAGTCTCAGTGAACCACTACCATCCAAATTTTTCAAAGATGTCTTGGGAGACGCTTTAGAAACTATTTAATGACAAATACTTTCCCGAAAGTGTTCAATCATATGAAGGAAGTGGAGTTCATTAGATTAGAACAAAACAACATGACGGTGTCTCTCAAAGACGAGGCAAAGTTTGCGAGTTATCCAGTGTTCACCTCATTTGGTGGAGAATGAGGAACGATGACGCGGATGTTTCGAGAGAGGTTTGAAACCCGCATACGACAATATCTCATTTCTCATAAATTTTCTCTCTTCAGATGTTGTTAAATGTGGCTCAATTGTTAGATCGAGATAACGAGTATGTTCAACCGAGGACCATAACCGTGGATCGCACTGAGATAGCAATCAATGTAATAATGATAACCAAATGGAGAAAGAAACAGACGGACAAAAATGATAACCACTCGTGTAATAATCATGGCCATGAAAATTGAAGAAGAAGCGAGTCGAGGAGATTTTAAAAAGAGGAGATTTAACAACGACCATGTGAAGACGACAAAGGTCTTGGCAAAAGAATCGTTCTAAGGGAGGAGAACGACCACCGGCCATATGCTACAAATGCGGAAAAGAGACATATCACCAAACCGCCCACAACAGCTAGGTATGCTATAATTGTGGAAAGGAAGGACATATCGCCGAGATTGTACGGAAGCGAAACCTAGTTCAATGTGGATTTGGTGACTCAAAAGATCGTCCCGAAAAAGTCAAAGTCAACGATTCCGGAAGAGCGTTTTGTTGTGATCGGTCATAATGCGAGAAACCCAAACGAGGTGATCACGGTAAGCTATTTATAAATTCTTGCGAAGTTTATACCTTACTTGATACCTGGGGTTACCCATTCATTTATCTCTCCTGCATGTGCTCAACGCTTAAACTTGACTCGAGAAATTAGACTTTGACCTCTCTCGTGGAAACTCCGTTAGAGAAACTTTCATCACATCCACTGCTTATAAATCTTGTTTGATTCAAGTTGGCACCATTACCTTACCTCGTTGACCTTATCTCTTTAAAGATACTTGCTTTTGATGTGATTTTAGGGATTGATTGGTTAACTACTCATCATGCCAAAATTGATTTTTTTCGTAAGGTTGTTAGTTTTCATATTCCTAACCAACCTGTTATGCATTTAATTCAAGCAACTAAACCATTAAAATCAATCACTATCATATCTAATCATAAAGCTATTCGCTTATTGAAAAATGGATGTCAAGCTTTCTTAGCCCATGTTATGGATTTGAATAAAGACACGCCAAATTTGAATAATATTCCCGTTGTTATCGACTTTCCCGACGATTTCAAGAACTTCCTTGCCTACCCCGTAACGTGAAGTTGAATTCTTTATTGATCTTGAACTCGCACAAAGCCCATTTCTAAAACCCCATATCGAATGGCTCTATTGAACTTCAGAGTTAAAGGTCCAACTACGAGAATTGTTGGACATCGGCTTCATTCTGCCCTAAGACATCTCCTCGGGGTGCTCCCTGCTTTATTCGTAGAAGAAGAAAGACGGGAGTATGCGACTTTTGTATCGACTATCGGGAATCGAACCATGTCACCATCAAGAATAGGTATCCTCACCTCGTATTGATGACTTGTTTGACCATTGTAAGGCACAATTCTTTTCAAAATCGATCTTCGCTTCGATATCATCACCAAGATTAGAACCGAGGATATTCCAAAACCGCCTTGAAACTCTTCGATATGGGCATTATGAATTCTTACTCATGTCTTTCGACCGACTAATGCTCCTACGGCTTTCATGGATATGATGAACCGAGTATTTAAGGAATATTTGGATCATTTTGTTGTTGTTTTATTGATGACATCTTCATATATTCCAAAAGTCGTGAAGATCATGAGCACCATTTGAAGTCGGTACTCCAAAGGCTTCGTGAAAATAAACTATATGCCAAATTGAAGAAATGCGAGTTCGGCTTGAGGAAGTAGCATTCCTTGGGCACGTGGTGTCGAAACATGGAGTATCTGCTGATCCGTGCCAAGATTGAAGCAATACAAAGTTGGGAGCAACCAAGTCGGTGATCAAGTACGAAGCTTTTTGGGCTTAGCCGGTTATTATCGAGATTCGTGGAAGGGTTTTCTCGAATCGCTACTCCATTAACTCAAATAACTCGGAAGGATACAAAATTCGCTTGGAGCGAAGAATGCGAGAAGAGTTTCCAAGAGCTTAAGAGGAGACTTATTTCGCAGACTGTTTCTAACAATACCATCCGGTTCGGATGGATTTGTTATCTACAAATGATGCTTCGTGCAAAGGGTTAGGATGTGTTCTCATGCAACGGGGAAAGTCATAGCCTATGCCTCATGACAACTTAAAGAGTATGAGAGGAATTATCCTACTCATGATCTAGAGTTAAGCAAATGCGTTTTCAGCTTAAAGATATGGAGGCACTATCTATATGGGGAGAAAGTGGAGATATATTCGCACCATAAAAGCCTTAAATATTTCTTCACTCAAAAAGAACTCAACATGCGCAAATGACGCTGGCTCGAGCTATTGAAAGACTACGACCACACTATTCAATACCATCCTGAGTAAAAGCGAACATTGTAGTTTGACGCGTTGAGTAGAAGATCATATGCGGGAATGAGTGCGATGATGTCAAGTATATGTATAGAGCCAACTTTAATAGAAAAAGTTAAGTTTGCTCAAGCCACCGACCCGGAGCTGATGCGTATGAAGAAGTTAGTACAAGAAGGAGCTATTCCTGAAGCGAGAATTGATGAAGAAGGAATACTTCGAGTCCACTCTAGACTTTGTGTTCCTAACGACTCGATTTGAAGTACAAGATTATGATGGAGGCACACAATACACCATTTGCAATCCATCCTCGAAGTACTAAAATGTATCGTGATCTTCACATACATTTTGGTGGAACAATATGAAGAGAGAGATTGCAAAGTTTATCTCAATGTGTTTAACTTGTCAACGGTAAAGGCGAGCATCTAGTACCTAAGGGTCCGTTGCAACCACTTGAGATTCCGAAATGGAAGTGGGAACACATTACCATGGATTTCATTCTTACGGTCTTCCTACGGTTTCTCGGGCATCAATGCTATTTGGGTTATTGTTGATAGATTAACCAAGTCCGCTTCATTTCCTCGCCGACACGGAGACTTATTCACTTGAACGCCTTGCTAGTATGTACGTGAATGAGATTGTGAGGTTGCATGGCATGCCTCAGATCCATAGTTTCAGATCGTGACCCAAGATTCACTTCAAGATTTTGGGTTAGCTTGCAAAAAGCTATGGGCACCTGATTTATTTATTGGGCTAAGATACCATCCTCAAACGGACGGACAATCGAAAGGACTATTCAAACTCTTGAAGATCTATTAAGACTCGTGTCCTAGACTTCAAGGGCGGTTGGGATAAGTATTTACCATCAGGTGGAATTCTCCTACAACAATAGTTATCGTGCAAGTATAGGTGTGGCTCCATTTGAAGCATTATATGGACGAAAGTGTCGCTCTCCAATATGTTGGGATGAGGTGGGTGAAGCAACATTGTTGGGACCCGAAAGTTAAGACGTATGACTACCGAAAAGATCCAAATGATTCGACAACGATACAAATGGCACAAGATCGACAAAAGAGTTATGCGGATCTTCATCGAAAGGACGGGAATTTAGTATAGGGGATCATGTATTGTCATGAAGTTGCTCCATGGAAGGAGTTACAAGATTTGGGAAGAGAGAAAAGCTCAATCCACGATTTATCGGTCCATTTCAAATTCTTGACCGAGTAGGAAATGTAGCCTATAAACTCGCTACCTCCGAGTATGTCTCGTGTTCATAATGTGTTTCACATATCCGTATTTCAGAATATGTGAAAGACCCAAACCACGTTATTGAAAGTTAGAACCGGACGAGATAGCCAAGACTTAACGTGAGAGGAGGTACCATCCAAGATCTTAGATAGAAGGAGCATGTCCTACGCCAAGAAAGGTCATACCACAAGTTAAAGTTTTGTGGAGGAATCATGCTATGAGAGGAAATGACCGGGAATTGGAAACGGAAATGAAAGCGAGGTATCCTCACCTTTTCAAACACTGTGTATACGTCGCCAATTTCGAGGACGAAATTTCATAAGGAGGGAGGTCAGTAAGACCCCAACTTATTATTAATGAAATTTAATTTTCTCTATTTATTATTTTGAAATAGTAAGGGTTGATTTGATTAATGTGGATAGTTAAGGGTAAAATACGCAAATACTTCAAAATAAGCAAGTGGTTATAAAATATTCATTGTTGTTTGGGAATATTCGTTTGGTCGTGGAATATTCAATCGCCGTTTGGAATATTCGTATTTACTCGGCCAAGCCCATGTGTGGGCCCCATAACTAAAAAGCGATTGGATGAAGAAAACGACAAATATAAGTTGTTTAAAAATAACTTGACAGAGTTGTTACTGCTAATCTTCGTTAAAATACTCTGGTTAAAACACAAGAAGATTACCAGATTGCACCAATTATTGATTCTTACGTAAGAAGGCACTACTCAATAATGGTTACAAAGAATTATCGCTCAAGATTTTATTGAGTTAATAATTGTCATGCGTTGATATTTTATATTCTTGTTGTTTCAATAATTGTCATTACACAAGATTTTTTTCATTATCGAAGCAATAATTCATATTATCCAATAATATTATTAGATAACATTATTGGCAATGTCTAGAAAGTTCTGTCTAAGGAGAGGTTTGGTCACCTAATCAAGCATGCCTAGAAGAAATTCTTATTGAAAGCCCCTCTCTCCCTGGAACCGCACCTCATTGTCAATATCAGGATTCTGTAATATTATTTGTGAATAATTAATTATTGATTCATATGATGAGAAAAATATTAATTTTATGTGGATATGGATGGAGAAAATTTTAATGTGACAATTGTTGAAAATTGAAATTTTATCTTTTTCTCGATAAAATAATTCATTTAAATATATTATTATATTTTAATAATATAATAATGGTGATATTTTTACAACGAATGTGGGATATATGAGTATACGAGGAGGAAGAGTATTTTTGTTGCAATAAATGTTTATAACATGTTAAACATGTTGGTAGATCCCATTTATTGACTGAAATTTGATTATAAACACGTAAAATCGCCTGCTTTGTGGATTTCGGTCAATTTCTATTTGGAATTTGGAAAACTTTCTTCTGCAAAGTTGTAGAGAATTGAATTTCCTATAAAACTCAAGAGATTCGAATTTTCTGATGAAAGGGCTTTTATTATGAATTATTGAAGTTCAAGTCTAAATAATTGATTTTTGAAGTTTAAAATATTTAAAATTAGAAAAACGTTTTTTCTTACTTTTTCTAGAATGTGGCATGTGTTTGATGGCTGAAATCAGATTCTAGGCATGCGTAGGGAAATTTATATAATTATATTATTAATTTATTAAATTTTCTTCTTTTGGTGTTCTAAGCAATTTCCTATAAATAGGGTGCTTGGGTTAGAATTGAAAATCACACCGTAAAATCAAGTTTTCTCTCTATATTATCGAGCGTTATTCTTGTGAGTATTTTGAGTATACTTTGAGTATTGTTAGACGGTGCAAGTTCCTTCAAAGACTATATCCTGTATTCCAAATTGTAAAGTACTAATCTTTCGAGGTAAGGATGTTATTTTCTTCTCAAATGATATTATTTCTTCAATATCATTATGTCAAATATTGTTTGGAACTTTTATCAAATTTGAAACTTTTTCATGCTCGGGTTACTATTCATGAGTTACTATTCACGAGTTACTATTCATGAGTTACTATTCACGAAGTTACTATTCACGAGTACTATTCATGAAGCGTGAAGATATTTTTTTTGGAATTTCTATCTTTTGGTTTGAGTTACTATTCACGATACTGAGACTATTCACGATACTCTGACTATTCAATTAAAAATAAAATTTCTTTTTTGTCCAAAATATCTATTCTCGGATACTAGCTTTGATTGTATCCATGTTTTGATCATTCTTGAATTTTACACCACTATGATTATTTTTGAGGTATTTTTGAACATGGATAAAACAAAGTACTAATCCTTAATCCTTAATCCTTAATCCTTGTCATTTTGTTTCACCGGATTCGCTTTTTTAAAAAATATTTTTATCATCCTCTCGCCTTAAATGATGATATTATTGAATATCTTTGGCCTCAGAAAGTGCAAAGATGAATGATTTCAAGAATATCTTTGGTCAGAGTGCAAAGATGAACAGTGTTTAGATGAACACTGACTTAATCGATGAATATCTTTGGCCCTGAGTGCAAGATGAATATTTGATTCCGTATGTATATCGATTGATGTTACAGGATAAAAGATAGATGATGAACTTTTAAATTCATACATGTAAGATAGTAGTTTGCATTCTCTACTTAACTCTTCTAATGAATTATTATTTCATGCGAATATTGATTTAAAATTTGTTGTCTATTGTATTCTATTAGATTTTTCTCTCGTTGAAGACTAACGGTAATTTGTTGTATATTAACTTAGTCATAATATTCTTTATCGGGCTAGTTGAGCTCACCTTTTCCTTTTTGTTCCATTTTTCTTCTCGTGAGGCGAGAATATAAATGAGTACGAGTCTGGGGTATGGAATGAAGGTTTTAGAAAGGATTGTTTAGTAGTCCTCACCATTTTTGTAAAATAATGTATCAATAAATGTGATGAGGATTTATTTGAGTATAGATATTGTCTAGAAGATAATATTTGTATTCAAACTCACAGTTTTACTGTTGTAATAATAAAGTTGTAGTTGTTTCTGTACCATGTATTGACAACTCAGAATAGGTGATGTATACCTATTTTGGGGGCGTCACACTTGTCATTGAACAATTCTTGGAACTTCTCCCAAGTTATCTTCAGTGCGGCATGTTGAGTACGTTTTACAGATTCCCACCAGTAATCTGCCTCTGCACGCAACATGTAGTGGCATAGGGAACCTTTACTCCTCAGAGCATCCTAAGACATCAAATATCTTGCAGATCTGCTTTATCCACGTCTCTGCCTTAAGTGGTTTTGGCTCTCCAAAAAACTCCGGTGGTCCCAGTTCCTTAAACTGCTTAGCGGTGACCGTCTGAGAGTTGTCAGTGTTTCCACCTGTATTTTGGACAGGAGCCGCTCTTGCCAGATGTTGAATGAATTGCATAAATCCTCTGAATATTCCATCGTTCATCATCTGGTCCGTGTTGTTGTTTGCCTGAGTATTATCGCCTTCCTGATGCACATTATCCTGATTATTGATCTGTGAAGACTCAACGGTCTCCTCGTGGCTCCATTGATGTTCTCAACATTCTCTGATGTCATTTTCAAATCGCCACAAAACAAGGGTTAATTAACATATCACATATTATCCCTATACTCGACCGACCAATTAAATACCAAATAAATTTAGGTAGGTCATACTAATGAAAAGAATTCCCTGACTCTCCCTCCTAATTCTTGTCTCACTTCTTAGCTTGTGGATCATATCCTAAGCTTTGATACTAATCATGTGACGCCCCCAAAATAGGTATACATCACCCATCTTGAGTCGCCAAATACATGGTACAAAATTCAAATACAACTTAATTACGGCAACAATGTGTAAAATACGACAAAACATATCTGTGAGTTTTAATACAAATATTGTCATCTAGACAATATCCACACTCAATTGAGTCCTCATTACATTTATTATCACACTATTTAATAGAATAGTGAGGACTACTAATGTTATTATCTGGACTGTCACTCCGTTCCCCGACTAGTCCCTGCTACGTTCTCATTTCCTGAAGAGAACAATGAAAGTAAAAGGGTGAGCTTAACTAGCCCAGTAAGAAATATTATGACTAAGATAATACAGAATAAATTATCGTTAACCTTCAATAGTGTTAAACTGATACAATATAACAAACATCAAGTTTAACTGCAGCGGAACAAGCAATCCATTAAAAGAGTCTAGTAGAGAATAAAATCTACTATCTTTTATAATTTAAAAGGTTTTTCATCACTTTTATCGCTGAGACTCAACTTAATAAATAATCCACATCATCCCTGCACTACGACCAATGATATTCATTAGTATCACAACCACAAATTATCCATGCACTACGGGCCAAGAATATTCGTGTATTCATCAATGGTCATTATCATGCCAAAAACTTTCCATCAATGCACTACGGGCCAATGAGGACTTTTACCACATCATTTGTAACATTACGGTCATGATTATACCGAATAATCCCTGGTCATAATCATACCAAGTCCATCTATGCACTACAGGCCACAGATGACTTTCAACATAATATAAACATGAGAATGATGACAATGATATAAGAATTCAATAAAACAAGTTCAAGAATTAATTTATCCAGGAACCAATAACGTCCAAATTGTCAACATGATACTGGTTTGTGGGGTAAAACTCAAGAATGCTTAGAAGAATATTTCCATAAAAAGATACTGGATGAAGCGCAAATATCAAGGATATTCCATTAATTTCATGGAGTATAAAAGCCAAAATTTTAACTAACTGAGTATAATAAAGAATGAAATAACAAAAGAAATCACTAAGAATGCGATAGGACGCACAGACAGGTTATTACAACAAAATAATAAATAATGGAACCAGTGTCACAGAACGCATTTTACGTGATATTCAAAATGAATAATAAACAACGGAACTTCAGTCACGCGAAACGCACGCATAAGATGTTCCAACAGAATAATAAATAACGGAACCGTGTCATGCGTAATGCACGCATACGATGTTCCAATGTAATAATAAAGAATGGAATAACGTAAGATTTTCACCATGTATGTGGTATTGCTTGATGTATGGTTATTCCAACATAATAATAAGAATGGAATAATGTAAGAATTTCACCAAGTATGCAGATTTCGCGACAGATGTGTTATTCCAACATAATAACAAAGAATGGAATAATGTAAGTTCTCTTCATGAAGACGAAAAGAAAGAAATAATACCCTTACCTTAAAACAAACCGGATATAGAGTACCAAGTAGCGAAATACTTTTCTTCTTTCTCTCTATAGTTTCTCTCTCAAGAGTTTCAAAGAATTAAGTAAGAAATAATGAAGGAATGAGCTTCTATTTATAGGAGAATGGACCTAATAATAACTAATTCTTGAACGGCCCGTATTGATTTACTTTTTAAACAGACTATCCAGATTGGTTTACTATAAAATATTCTAATAAAACAAAATCTTTTAAATAAAATATAATATATTCTATTTATAATCTAATAAAAACGAATAAATTTATAAAATATTCTGCTTTATATAAAAAGATTTTACTATGTAAATACTATATGAGACTTATGCAAAACAATTGCATATAATAAAATATATTATATTCTAATTATTGTTTAATAAAACGAATAACTTTATAAAAGTATTCTGCTTTTTTATATAAAAAGATTTTACTATGCAAAATACTATGCGTAATAGAATACAATATATTCTATTTATAGTCTAATAAAACGAATAACTTTATAAAAGTATTATGCTTTATATATAAAAAGTTTTTCCTGCTTTTATTATATTAATAATACTAATAATGTAAGACCTCAACTTATTATGAATAAAATTAAATTTTCTTTATTTATTATCTTAAAATAATAAGGAGTTAATTTGATATAATACTTTGGTTATGGGTGAAATGTGCAAATTTTACAAAATAAGCAAGTGGTTATAAAATATTCATTTTTTTATCTAGAATATTCTTATTGGTCGTGGAATATTCTTGTTGTTTCGAGAATATTCGTATGCACTGACAGTAGCACCCATTCGTGGGTCTCATAACGTAATATCCGCTTGGATGAAAAAAACGACAAGTTTGAGTTTTATAAATAACTACAGATTTGTTACCAATTAACATCGTTGAATATACGGTGGTTAAAATACGTGAATAAACGTGATCGCACAAGAAGGCACGGTATTGCATAAATTTTTGAATTATCGATTCTTACGTAAGAAGGCACTACTCAATAATGGTTACATTAATTACTTTTCAATATTTTATTTTATCGATTCAATAATTCTTTGCGTTGATATTTATATTATTGTTGTTTCAATAATTGTCAACGCATTGATTTTACCATTATCGGATCAATAATTCATATTATTTGAATAATATTATTAGATAGCATTATTGGCAATGTCTAGAAAGTTCATTTAAGGAGAGCTTTGGCCACCTAATCGAAAGCCGCCAAGTAAGGAAAAATCCTTATCTGAAAGCCCCTATTTCTTTCGGACTAAATTTGGTTATTCATAATCAGTGATTCCGTAATATTATTTGTGAATAATTAATTATTGATTATATGATAAGAAAATATTTATTTTATGTGGATATAAATGAAGGATATATTTATTTAATATGGATAAAAATGGAGGAATTTTTAGAAAAGTGGCAATTGTTGAAAATTGATATTTTATTTTTCGATAAAATAAGTCATTCAAATATATTATTATATTACATTATAAATGTATAATGTGATAATATAATCATGGTGATATTTTTACACTAAATTCACGGTATATGAATAAAATAGGGTGGAAGAGAGAAATGGAATTATGAATTCTTTTTAATAATTATAAATGTTTTAATATATATATATATATATATATATATATATATATATATATATATAAACATGTGGGTGGGTGAGTTGTACTTTTGGAAGGTTTTGAAAATTCAAAGGAATGTTGCAGAGAGAAGAAAAAAAAGAAGCCTCTCGCATGTATTTTGAAAGTGTGGAAAATTTATCCGTATGTAGATTTCGGTTATTTTCTGTTTGGAATTTGAAAAACCTTTCTTCTACAAAGTTGTAGAGAATTTAATTTCTTATGGAGTGAACATAAAATTCGTATTTTTCTGATAAAAAGGTTATTTATTGTGAATTAAATAGAGTGAAGATAATCAAATTGAATTAGTTTTCAAATTGAATTTGAATTCTTTTATTTTAAAAACATGTGATAAAGGTGGAGTGGGCAACTTGGACTTATTAGCATTGAGGTGTGCTGCAAGCTTTCAAAAATAATTACTCGTATGTAATTTTGTCAAAAATGTTAGGCTGGCAATTCCCTATAAATAGAATACTTAGTTAGAATTGAAAATCACACTAAAAATAATTTTTCTCTCTCTATATTATCGAGCGTATTATTGTGAGTATTTCTCTTGAGTATAAGAATACTTTAAGCGTAGTTTTTCTGCAAGATTTTCTTAGAATAATATCCGATATTCCTGGCAAATCCGATTTCTACTAAGGTAAAGGATATTATTTTATTGCTTCTATAATTCCTGAAATGATTGTTTCATCTAATATCCTTTCATAGAAATATTGGTCTGAACTTTTTAATCAAATTTGAAACTTTTCATCACGGCATCTGCTTCATAGTTATCGTTCACTTCACCATCGCTCACGGCACCGCTTCACAAAAAGATTTTTTTTCCCTTTCAAGTTATCTATTGTGACCCTTATTCTTGAAATTGAATCCATGTTTTGATCTTCACTATAGTTTATTATGGAGCGTTTTTAAACTTGGTTCATCTAAAGTACGAGTCCCTAATCTTTGTTCTTCTATCTCACTGGATTCGTTCTCTAAAATGTTTTTCATCATCCTCAGTCCTTAATGGTGATATTTGATGAATATCTTTGGCTGTAGTGCAAAAAGATGAATGATTACTCATGAATATCTTTGGCCCATAATGCAAAAGATGAATAGGTGTTGAGATGAACATGATCAATCGGTGATATAAATGAATATCTTTGGTCCGTAGTGCAAAGATGAATATTTGATGCAAGATGTATATTGATTGATGTTATAGGGATAAAATATTGATGATGGACTTTTAAATTCATAGATGATAGTAGATTTCATTCTCTACTTAACTCTTCTGTTGAATTGTTATTTTCGCTGTGAATATTGATCTAAAAATTGTTGTCCATTATATTTTATCTGATTTGTTGAAGGCTAACGATAAATTGTTGTTCATTATCTTAGTCATAATATTCTTTATCTTCAATAGTTGAGCTCACCCTTTTCCTTTTTGTTCTATTTTTCTTCTCGGGAGGTGAGAATGTAGCGAGAACCACGGGGGTAAAGAGTGATGGTCCTAGACAGTCGTTTTAGTAGTCCTCACTATTTTTATAAAATAGTGTATCGATAAATGTAATGAAGACTTATTTGAGTGTGAATATTATCTAGAAGACAATATTTGTATTTAAATTCACAGCATGTGTGTTGTCGTATTTTGCACGATAATTGTAATAATAAAAGTTGTAGTTGTTTCTGTACCATGTATTTGGCGACTCAGAATGGGTGATGTATACTTATTTTGGAGGCGTCACAAATAAAACAAAACTTCATCATCATCATTATTATAATTCACACTATTAATCGACTAGGTCGCTCCCAGGAAAGAGGGGGCTTTCCAATAAGGATTTCTCCCTATTGGCGCACAATTAGGTGACCAAACATCTCATTGGCAGAACTTCTAGACATCGTTAAAATTGAAAATAATAATATTAATAACTTCGTCGTCTCAATTATTGATTTAATAATATATAAAATATTGACAATAATTGAATCAATTAACGTGAGATACTATGCAACAATTACTTAAGCAATAATTGAACAAAACTGAGTGACTTCTCACGTAAGCATTAATAATCAATACTGTGTGCTACTATGCAACCACGCGTATTCCTGTATTTTTAACACTGGGTGTTTCAACAGTTAACGATAAAACTTTCGTCGTTATTTTCATAAAATATTTTTGTCGCTTTCTCAATCCGATAATAATTCAATTAATGGGTCCACTTAATGATTATTGTCGCGTCATATTAATATTCCCCGTTAAAACGAATATTCCCCACCAATCGAATATTATATAACAACTTGCGTACTTTGTAAAATTTATAACTATTACCCACAACTATAACATTATATCAAATTAATTCCATAATATTCAAAAATGATAATTATAGAAAATTCATCTTTATTCATAAAAGTTGGGGTCTTATAAGAAATTTCTGACGTGACATATTCAATTTGTTGGAATTAGAAAAAATTAATAGTTTAATCATTTAATTGACAAAATTAAAAGGTGGATCATCGAAGTGGAATATGGCCTATAGTTTAAGGTACTAATTCATATTTAAGCCTTAAATTTGAATGAGTGTATTTGAATTTCATTTATTTATATTTTGATCCCCTAATAAAAGTAAAAATATAAATAGATGTAATTTAAATAGACTCGTATCTAATTTTCATATCCACCTAGAATAACTCAACAATAAAAATAGGGCATTTTAGAGGTGGGCCTATTAGATTGACAAGTGAATAAAACTGGGCCCACTGGTGAATTGTGAAAAAATAATACTAATATTATCACATAAATAAGGGTTACATAATGTTCACATATACACACATGAATATTATAGGCCTCACATGTCAGGTAGGGGTCTATAGTATGCATGTGTATGTGAGAATTATCTAACTATTTTTTATGTGATAGTAGCATTGTTGATTGTGAAAACTTTGGGTCAGATGCGGCAGTTAGGCGTTCGTGGTTTGTTTATAGGGAGTACTCCCTCCGTCATTTAATATAAATTTTTTTAGAATTGTGTATAAGTATTAAGAATATGATTGTATATATATCATTAAATATAATATCAAATGTCTATATTGTACTTTTTTTAAAAAGATATTATTATTTATTAGACAAAAAGTAATGAGAGAATCAAAATTATATTTAATATTTGATGTAATATTGAAAATTAAATAATTAATGTTCACTTGAATTCTAAAACGTCATATATTAAGGGATAAAAAATATTTTTCTAAAACGTCTTATATCAATAGAGCGTGTGAATATTTGTTTTGACAGGTTCTATATTTGTGGACAAGTTAACTGGTGATGAGCGAGAGCAGATTATCTGTCCCTATTTTCTTTGTTCCCTTGTGTCTCTCCACTTAAATTTTGACATTTAATCTTTTACTTAACACCAATTAACTCTAAAATTAAATAAGAGTTTAGGTGTCAAAATTTAAGTGGAAGGGGGAGACAGAAAAAATAGGGACAAAAAATCTGCTCTCGTGATAGGCGCATGGGTTACGGTAATTGAGGTCTTAATTTTTTGCCACGTGGATGAATACCGATAATCTCTGATTTACGAAATTTCCAAATGAAAAAGAGAAAAAAATATTTGAATAAGTCCTCTTTTTCGCTTAGTAAAATGAACAAAGCTCGGACAATTTAATGAAAGGGGTCTCTTTCTTGATGCCTCTGCCTGCTTTTGCGTGCTTAGTTCATGTAGTTATTATATAAACCACTCATACCAGAAATTTAATTTAATAATTTTGTACTACTATCTTTGAATTACTAATCACGCCTTTATGCATGTGGGCTCAGTACTTTGGTAATGCCAAGGTGGTGGTTGATTTGGGTTGTTATTTAAGGCTCGAGTAATGGGATTTTTTTTTTTTTTTTTTTGATTTTTAAAAAATATATATATTTATTTTAACAGAAATTTTTATAAAATATAATATTTTAGGTGTAATTTGGATATATATACAAAAATAGGGTTATACAGTCTGTATAACTCTGTTTTTGTTTATGTATCCAAATTATACCTAAAACACTATATTTTATAAAAATTCTTGTTAAAATAAATACTATATATTTTTTGAAAGTCACAAACAAATTTTTTTTTTATAAAAATATTCAATATTCATGTTCAATAAAAATATCTGCCAAGACTTATTCTTAAGACTCAAGGACAAAGGACAGATAGGGTAAACTGCCCTTAACTCTCCCCAATTCGTAAATACTAGTAATATAATTTATTTAACTTAAAAATAATAAATAAATTTTATAATTATATTATCTAAAATTAAATAATTTGTGTTATCCTAAGTTTGAATATGCATATTTATATGATGTGGTAATGAACAATAACATATATATTCAAAACTTTTATTCAAGGTGGACAAAGAATAATAAACTCTTAATCAAAATCACGGTGGACATATTATATGTCTCTTTTAAACTTTTTATCATATTTTTTTTAAAAAAAATAATATTTTGATAATACCAACGAATTTCCACCAAAAATCAATTTGGACAACTGCCACCTTGCTTACAAAGTACTTCCCCTCCAATTTTTAATATAGATCATTTTAGATAAGGGTGTAAACGAGTCGAACCAGAGCGAACAGAAAGTTACTCGAATTTGACTTGAAATGATAAATTCGTATTCGAATTTGGCTCGAATTCGAATTATATTTGAAAAATTCTACTCAGATTCGACTCGACTCGAATATTTAGTACTCGAATTCGATCCGACTCAACTCAAATATTTATTCAAACTACTCGCGAGCTTCAAATTAAAACTCGAATTCGAGTCTCCATATAATAATTAATTTTATAATAAATATAATTATAAAATTAATTTGTTATTTTACATAAAAATGAGAAAATATATTTATTATTACACTTTACAAATATAAAATCATAATTAAAATTAAAAATAAAACAAAATAATAACTAATTATCCTAATTTGATTTAAATTTGTATATATTATAAGAGAATGTATCGAACATCTAATCAAATATGTATTAACCTAGTATGTATCGAATCACAATAAAAATTTGAGTAGTTTGAATCTTAAACGAGTAGAGAGATAACTTTGCTTTTATTCTACTCATATTTTTATTCTAACTATTTTAATGCTTTCGATTTGGATCATATTATTAACGAATCCGAGTCTCGCTCAAATTTTTTCGAGTCGAGCTCGAATCGAGCCCGAACTGTGTTGGCTCGTTTACAACCTTAGTTTTAGAGTTGTACACGAGTATTAAGAAAATAATTGTGTAGTATTAATTATAATAACAATTGTCTATATTGTCCTTATATTGGAATAAAAGATTGTTATTTATTGGACAAAAAATAGTGAGAGAACCAAATTTATATTTATTACTTGGAGTAATATTAAAAACTAAGCCATTGATACTTACTTGAAATTCCAAAACGACTTATATTAAGGAATAGATGGAATAATAAAGAGACAATCCAATAACATACTATTATATATATATATATATATATATATATATATATATATATATATATATATATATATATATATAAAGATCCTATTAATATGAAATTAACTTATAGCTGAAGTTGGTCGAATTGATTAATACACATGTTGATATGTAAAAAAGATTACCTTTCAATTGCATGTATGTGGACATTATATTAATCAATTGACCAAAATTAATTTTATATTAATCACTAATATATATATATATATATATATATATATATTTTATATTAGGAGTAGGTGTTAACATTTTTGAGGAAGGAAGCATAAAGTGTTTTTTCAGTAGAGTATTAAGGCTGAATGAAGTTGTTCGAAAAGTAGTCATTTGATTTATTTATTCCTTTAAACATGATTCTGGCCGTAGAGAGCACGGGTCATGTAAAGCATTAAAATTCCCTACTCCATTTTCCCATGCTCACGTTTCTCCGTGCTTTCCTTTGGCACTAAAGAAAGTTACTACGACCATGCACCTAAAATATTCAATACTAGCTACTAGTTCAACCGTAAAGATCAAGTGTGATTTTTAAAAATAAATATTATTCCGTTCTTAAAAAATTATCGTTTGAAGTTCTTGTACATGAATTAAGAAAGTATTATTTAATTCTATTACTATCTCTTTATAAGAAATTAAAAACTATTAATATAAAGGAAATAATTTCTTGGGATAACGAGAGAAAGTAGGAATAATATAGGAAAGTAAATAATTTATTCTTCTCGAAAGTTGTAAACAATAAATATTTTAAAATAAATTTTTTCTTCTAAAACGACAATCATTACGTTAAATTACATTACATTATTGCTCCCATCAAACCATCCACTTACTTTCTTTAATTTCCTTTTTACCACCACCGAAATCTAAAGAACACAAAAGTAAAGTTAAAAAAATAGAAAAGAAAAAGTGCGAATTGGGTCACAATACATGAAAAGATATTCTAGAGATGGATTGTCCAATCCAATGCATGTAGTTTGATCATGTGTGTTTGTGCTTCCTCTTTTAAGGGCAACAAGTGAAGCTAAGCTCCTTGACTTGTTGGGGTTTCTCTTTAATTAATATTTATAATCTTTTTCTCACTTTACTATTCAACATAAAGTTGTATTCTTGATATATGTAGTATGTTTTTAGCTTCAAATATTTAAAGAGAAAGAGATAGCTTCAAATATTTAAAGAGAAAGAGAATCTATCTCTTGAGTTGAGTCTGACAAATTCAAATCGAGTAGTACTAATTTTATATCTATATATCTTAATTTGATGACTCAGATTCCCAAAAAATAACGAGAAGACAATGAATAAGGTAAGGTTTTCAGGACCGGCCCTGGGATAAAGTTCAAAGTGTCCGAATTTTAGGCTTAAAATTTTTTAGGGCCCATTAAATATTTGTAGGCTTCGTCTGAAAAGCAAATAGTCTGAGACTCAAATAGTTCGTCACTTCGTATCCTAGACTCAGATAGTTCGTCTCCTTCATCTCACTATCTCACACAAATAGTTGGTCTCTTATACTCTTTCACACACAAATAGTTCATCTCCTTCACACAAATCAATCAATCTGAAAAGCAAATAATCAAAGCTTCTCCAGCGGATTTCGTCTCCTTCAATCCTTCATCACTGTTTAATTTCAGGTATTAATTCTATTTTTTAGGATTTTGAAATTAATTATTTTTTAGGGATTCCACTAGAATTTCTCTTTTTTAATTTATAACGTGATTTTTTTTTTCCAAAATTCTGAAATTCAAAATTGATGGTTTTACACAAAAGAATTGTAATTATTGTGGATTCTGGATATAGATAGTAATACTAATTACAAAAGTTTGTTGATGTTGTGTTGTTGTTGTTTTCCCTTCAAAATATGAATCACATAAGCATTAATTTTGAATATCAGAACTTTACAAATTGATTCAGAAAAATCTTTTTGTCGAAAAACGGGAGTATCTTTTTTGACTATTTATTTTGTTGCTGGGGAAGTGGACGAACCGAAAATAGGAATAATGATTTTGAGTTCCATGCTTAACTTTGTTACTGAATATTGGAAAAATGAAGACTAGAGCTTAACAATACTAGAGCTTAATTCTATTTATTTCTACTACTAACCACTAGTATGTAAATGGTAATTTCAGATTCGCTATCCGTATTCAAAAAAAGCGGATATTATTCTATTCGAAAAAAAGCTGGATATATCCGTATTCTAGTTTAAAAGGTATATTAGTTGTCAATACATGGTAAAAACAACTACAACTTTATTATTACAACAAGAAATCGTGAGTTTGAATACAAATATTATCTTCTGATAATATCTATACTCAAATAAATCCTCATCACATTTATTGATACATTATTTTACAAAAATGGTGAGGACTACTAAACAATCCTTTCTAAAACCTTCATTCCATACCCCTCACTGCACTGCTATATTCTCGCCCCCCGAGAAGAATGGAACAAAAAGGAAAAGGGTGAGCTCAACAGCTTAGTAAAGAATATTATAACTAAGATAATATACAACAAATTATCGTTAGTCTTCAACAGGAAAAATTTAATAGAATACAATAGACAACAAAATTTTAAATCAATATTCGCAGCTTAAAATAATTCATTAGAAGAGTTAAGTAGAGAATGCAAACTACTATCTTCTATGTATGAATTTTATTCATCGCTATCTTTTATCCTCGTAACATCAATCAATATACATCTCAAATCAAATATTCATCTTTGCACTATGCTGCTACGAGCCAAAGATATTCATCACTCATTATGTTCATCTCAACACTGCTCATCTTTGCACTACATGAGCCAAAGATATTCATTAGTTGGTCATGTTCATTTAAACACTGCTCATCTTTGCACTACAGCCAAAGATATTCTTCAGAATCATTCATCTTTGCACTACAAAAGCCAAAGATATTCAATAATATCATCATTTAAGACCGAGGATGATGAAAATATTTTTTTAAAACGAATCCAAAGGAAACAAAATGACAAGGATTAAGGATTCGTACTTGGTTTTATCCATCCCCAAAAATACCTCAAAAATAATCACAAGGTGTAAAATTCAAGAATGATCAAAACATGGATACAATCAAAGCTAGTATCCGTATTAGATATTTTGGACGAAAAGAAGAAATTTTATTTTCGATGAATAGTGTCAGATATCGTGAATAGTGCATTAGATAATGCGTGAATAAGAATCTCAACACCAAATGATAGAAATTCCACAAAAAAAAACATTTTCTCGCTTCATTTAATAATACTGAATGAATAGTAATCTCGTGAATAGTAATCCTTAATAGTAACTCATGAATAGTAACTCATGAATAGTAACCTAGACATGAAAAAAAGTTCCAAATTTGATAAAAAGTTCCAACTAATATTTCAAAGATAATGATATCAAAGAAATAATATCATCCTGAGAAGAAAATAACATCCCTTACCTCAAAGAATCAAGATTTCTAAGGAAAGATCTAAGTGATCTTTGAATGAAACTTGATCAACAACAACTCTCAAAGTATCTAAATACTCACAAAATACGCTCAATAATATAGAGAGAGAGAGAGAAACTTTGTTTCGTGTGATTTTCAATTCTAACTTAGCCCTCTATTTATAGGAAAATGTTAGCCACCAAGCAGATTTGACCAAGCACTGATGGCTTTACTCTGCTACTATTGCCACCCACCACATTTGAAATAAAATTCAAAGACATTTTTTTTCACCAACCACAAGTGGGGCCCACTCAATTCTAGAATTTTCCACCAAAATCAATTATAAACCTAATTTCCTAATCGGACACCTCTTAAAATTCATAACAAATCATTCGTGCATTTTAATAAAATTTGTGATATATACTCAACTTATGTATGTATAATATACCCAAAAATACCACAATCCAACTATTAAAAATTATAACCCCATAATATATCTCAAAACCCCGATTTGATTTTTATACCTCAATCCGATAAAATATAAAACACCTCAACAATAATTTCTTCATTTATAACACATAAATAAATCCATCATTTATATCCACATAAAATAAATATTTTTTATCATATGAATCAATAATTAATTATTCACAATAATATTACGTAATCACAATTATGACAACCAAAGCCGCTCCTCGGTGAAAGAGGGGCTTTCCGATAAGGATTTCTCCTCATCGCGCAAGCGCAATTAGGTGACCAAACCTCTCCTCGATGTAACTTTCTAGACATTGCCAATAATGCTATCTAATAATATTATTCAAATAATATGAATTATTGATCCGATAATGGAGATAATGTAAGGTGACAATTATCAACAACAATAATATAAAATATCAACGCAAAGAATTATCAATCAATAAAATAAAATATTGAATAATTCATAAAAATTATTGAGTAAAGGCCTTCTTACGTAAGGATCAATAATAATCACATGCAAATACCGCTGGGCTATCGCGGTAACTAATGCCAGACATCAGATATTTATTTTAACCACTGGGTATTCCAACGATTTTAATTCAGTGAATAACTACGCCAAGCTATTATTTTAACCAACTTATATTTGTCGTTTTCTTCATCCAATCGCTTCCATTATGGGGCCCGCATGGTATTTGTCTTGCCGCATTTAATATTCCCCGACAAAGACGAATATTCCACGACCAAACTAATATTCCCGACAACAATGAATATTTTATAACCACTGCTTATTTTGAAATATTTATATTTTACCCTAAACTATCCACATTAATCAAATCAACCCTTACTATTTCAAAATAATAAATAAAGGAAATTCCTTTTATTTAAAAAAATTTCGGTCTTATAACCTCCTCCTTATGAAATTTCGTCCTCGAAATTGACGTGACGACTGGTGTTTCAAAAGGTGAGGATACCTCGCTTTCATTTCCGCTTTCCAATTCCTATTTCTACTATGGCATGATTCTCCACAAAACTTTAACTATATTTCTCAGGCTGTATATCCAAAATCTCGATACCTCCTCATACGCTAAGTCTTCTATCTATCTCGTCCCTGCTCTAACTCTATAACGTGGTTCGGTCTTTCACATATTTAATAAGTATGATATGTGAAACACATTATGAACACGAGACATACTTGGAGGTAACGCAAGTCTATAGGCTACATTTCCTACTCGGTCAAGAATTTGAAATGGACCAATAAATCGTGGATCGAGCTTTCCTCTCTTCCCAAATCTTGTAACTCCTTCCACGGAGCAACTCGCAATAATACATGATCCCCACACTAAATTCCACGTCCCTTTCGATGAAGATCCGTGATAACTCTTTTGTCGATCTTGTGCCGCTTTGTATACGTTGTCGAATCATTTGGATCTTTTCGTTAGTATACGATTAACTCGGGGTCCCAACAATGTTGCTTCACCCACCTCATCCCAACATATTGGAGAACGACATTTTCGTCCCATATAATGCTTCAATGGAGCCACACCTATATATGTTGTAGGAGAATTCCACCAATGGTAAATACTTATCCCAATCGCCTTGAAGTCTAGGACACAAGAGTCTTAATAAATCTTCAAGAGTTTGAATAGTCCTCTCTCATTGTCCAATGGTATGCCGAACTAAATCGCAAACTGCGCTCATAGCTTTTTTTGCAAGCTAACCCAAAATCTTGAAGTGAATCTTGGGTCACGATCCAAACTATGGATACAGTATGCCATGCAACCTCACAATCTCATTCACGTATACATACTAGCAAGACGTTCAAGGGAATAAGTCTCCCGTACGGCAAGAAATAAGCAGATTTGGTTAATCTATCAACAATAACCTAAATAAAGATTGATGCCTTTGAGAAACCGTGGAAGACCCGTAACGAAATCCATAGTAATGTGTTCCACTTCCATTCCTAATCTCAAGTGGTTGCAACGGACCCTTAGGTACAAGATGCTCTAGCTTTATACGTTGGCAAGTTAAACACATCGAGATAAACTTTGCAATCTCTCTCTTCATATTGTTCCACCAAAATGTATGTCAAGATCATTTTAGTACTTCCAGATGGATTGCAAATGGCGTATTGTGCCTCCATCATAATCTTGTACTTCAAATCGAGTCGTTAGGAACACAAAGTCTAGAGTGGACTCAAGTATTCCTTCTTCATCAATTCTCGCCCCTAATAGCTCTTTCTTGTACTTTCTTCTTCATACGCATCACCTTTCGGTCGATGGCTTGAGCAACCTTAACTTTTCTATTAAAGTTGGCTCTACGCACTCGCTCTCGCATATGATCTTCTACTCAATGCCGTATATATCAATAGTTCTTTCATAGCTCGAGCCAACGTCATATATTTATATATACTTTCTCCCCATATAGATAGTGCTTCCATATTTTTAAGCCGAAACGATCAATGCTAACTCTAGATCACACACTTTAAGTTGTCATGCGAGGCATAGGCTATGACTTTCCCACGTTGCATGAGAACACATCCTAACCCTTTGCACGAAGCATCATTGTAGATAACAAATCCATCCGAACCAGATGGTATTAATAAATAAGTCTCCTCTTAAGCTCTTGGAAACTTTTCTCGCATTCTTCGCTCCAAACGAATTTTGTATCCTTCCGAAAGTTAGGCGAAGTTAATGGAGTAGCGATTCGAGAAAACCCTTCCACGAATCTCCGAATTAATTTGAAACTTTGTATTGCTTCAATCTTCGCGGATCAATGATATACTCCATGTTTCGACACCATTACGTGCCCAAGGAATGCTACTTCTCAAGCCGTAACTCGATTTCTTCAATTTGGCATATAGTTGGTTTTCACGGGGCCTTCGAGTACCAAATTTCAAATGGTGCTCATGATCTTCACTATATGAGGATATATCAATAAAGATATCCAAATATATAATACTCGGTTCATATATCCATGAAAGCCAGCAGAGGAGCATTAGTTAGTCCGAAAGACATGACTAAGAATTCATAATGCCCATACCGAAGTTCAAGGCGCTTTGAATATCCTCGCCTAATATATGATATCCGTAATCGAAGATCGATTTTGAAAAGAATACAACCCGGTCAAACAAGTCATCAATACGAGGTAGAGGATACCTATTCTTGATGGTGACATGGTTCAATTCCGATAGTCAATACAAAGTCGCATACTCCGCCTTTTCTTCTTTACAAATAAAACAGAGCACCCCAAGGAGATGTACTAGACGAATGAAACCAATGTCCAATAATTTCAGAGTTGGACCTTTAACTCTCAAGTTCAATAGGAGCCATTTGATATGGGGTTTTAGAAATGGGCTTTGTACTGTGTTCTAGATCAATAAAGAATTCAACTTCACGCTCTAGGGGTAGGCAAGAAGTTCTTCGAAATACGTCAGAAAGTCAATAACAACAGAATATTATTCAAATTTGACGTGTCTTTATTCAAATCCATAACATGGGCTAAGAAAGCTTCGACATCCGCTTTTCAATAAACGAATAGCTTTATGATTAGATATGATAGTGATTGATTTTAATGGTTTAGTTGCTTGAATTGCATAAAATGAAAGTTGGTTAGGAATATGAAAACTAACAACCTTACGAAAAATCAATCAATTTTGGCATGATGAGTAGTTAACCAATCAATCCCTAAAATCACATCAAAAGCAAGTATCTTTAAAGAGATAAGGTCAGCAGTAAGGTAATGGTGCCAACTTGAATCAAACAAGATTTATAAACAAGATGGATGTGATGAAAGTTTCTCTAACGAGTTTCCACAGATAGGTCAAAAGTCCAATTTCTTCTTGAGTCAAGTTTAAACGTTGAGCACACGCAGAGAGATAAATGAATGGGTAAAGACCAGGTATCAAGTAAGGTATAAACTTCGCAAGAATTTATAAATAGCTTACCCGTGATCACCTCGCTTTGGGTTCCTCGCGTTATGACTAGTCACAACAAACGCCTTCCGGAATCGCCGACTTTGACTTTTCTCGGGGATGATCTTTTAGTCACCGTCCCATCAATAACTAGGTTTCGCTACTGCATAATCTCGAAAGCGATATGTCCTTCCTTTCCACAACTATAGCATACATTGAATCTGTTGTGGCGCTTGACCGATATGTCCCTCTTTTCCCGTGATTAGTAGCATATGATCGGTGGTCGTTTCTCCTCCCTTAGAACCGGTTGCTTAAGCCTCAAGACTGTCGTCTTCACATAGTCGTTGTTAAATCTCCTCTTTTAAAATCTCCTCTCGACTCGCTTCTTTTTTTCATGACCATGATTACCACCATACGATCCTCGGTTGTGGTCCTCATATAATAATTGAGCCTGCTTACAACATCTGAATAAAGAGAAAGTTTATAAATGAGATACCGACGTATCTGGGTTTCAACCTCTAAGAAACATCCGCGCATATATGCTATTCTCCACCAAACGAGGTAAACTCGATAACTCTATGTCATGTGTGAGACACCGCCATGTTGTTTTGCTCTAAACTGATGAACTCCACTTCCTTCATATGAATTAACACTTTCGTGAAAGTATTTGTCATTAAATATTTACATTTATATATATATATATATATATATATATATATATATATATATTATGTGTGTGTGTGTGTGTGTGTAAACTTACATTCATTAATTAATCACTAGCATTCATTTATATAAGTTATTAATATATATATATATATATATATATATATTTTATTTATTGATTAAAATGTGTTAAGTCCTAATTAATAAATATCACAACAATACACACTATTTATTTTATGTTCCTTCATTTTAAAATTAAAATTGCACATGAATTTATTAAATAAAATAATTAATTATTCATTATTTAAAAATTCAAATTTATTGTGATATTTTTTTTTATAAATTATATTAATTTTAAAAAATTTTAAAAATAAATTAATTTATAAAAGACAAATTAATTAAAAATTCTTTTTTATACAAGGATGTATTTTAGCATATCTAAATTAGAAAGCTTATATAAATGAATTTTAGCAGATCTAAATTAGAAAGCTTATATAAATTAGAAAGGTTATATTTATATATATGCAACTAGTGTATTTTAGGAGATCTAAATTAGAAAGCTTCTCTCCGCATCTCAATCCTTCTTTATCAAAAGTCTCACTTTAATTAATAGTTTCTAAATTTTCTAGATCCTCTACTGCTTCTCTGCGTTAGATCTGCAGATTAACGGATGTATTTTCTTCTTCTTCTTCTTCTCCTTCTGCGTTAGATCTGCAGATTAATCGGATTCAACCCCTCACCTTCGCCATCCCGTCCCCGTCGCCACCGCCTGCTCCGGTTAGATCTGCTTATTTCCAGTTAGATCTGTAAATATTTAGATAAATGTTTGTGATAGTACATATCGGTAGTTATTTAATGTGATAGTTTTTATGATATTTATGTGGTATATGTATATTTGTGATGGATCTGTTAATATTTACTTATTTAGATCCGAAAACAGAGCATATTATAAACTGACAAAAGGGCTGAATCTACAATGGTGTTTGTTTGCTTTGGAAGTGAGTATTTTCTCTCCACTGAGAAAAATGAATTAATTAATTACTGGATCTAATTTGGTGAGGAAAAATATATGGAAGAAAGGAAATTAATAATTAGAGATAATGTTAATCCACATCATGGAAGAAAGGAAAATAATAATTAGAGATCATGGAAGAAAGGTGTTATTTAAGGCCATATTTCCCCAACTCTTAATTGGAGTTGACCAAGTGAGCCTAACTAAATATATTCTAGCTTCCCTTGAACTTGAATATGGCTACATCCTTTCCTTCCGAGACTCAAGAACGGATAATTCTTTAGTTGACTATCCTTCCCTCTTAATAAAATGAAATTCTTTACTTGGAAAATGAAATTCTTTCATTGTTAATTTTAACAAGTAGTTAGTAGCAGTGCTGCCTCAATTGTATTAATTGTATTAATTGCATCAAGCGTTAATTGCAGGTTAAAAAATGTCTCAACAAGTAGGTAGTAGCAGTGCTGCCTCAATTGCACAAGTTGATAGTTTAGCTTCTTCTACTAATGCTACAACTAATGTCCCTAATGATACATCTACTCCGATTGGTGAAGAGACAGCCCCAACAGCGAGTGGTCGTAAGACAAGAGTTTTGACATCAACTATTTGGGCAGATTTTGATAGGGTTGGAACGGGTAACAATGTTGTTGCTACTTGCAAACATTGTAAAAGAAAATTTGACGGGGCAAGCAATAAAGGCACAACTCATTTGAAAAATCATCAAAAAAATTGTGCTCTTGCCAAAAGACAACGTGTTGACCCTTTGCAACCATTTCCTGGGAAGTGTGTCACCGAAGACAACCATATTCTGAAGGTAACTACATATATATATGACCCATTAGTTGAAAGATCTTTGTATGAAACATGATTATTCTTTTTTTATGGCTGAGCATAGCTACTTTCGTCTTTGGATTTCATATGTTATGCCAATTTATAAATTCCGTTCACGAAACACCGTGAAAAAAGATTTGGGTGATGTGTTTGAAGAAGAGAGGGCTAAAATTTATACAGAAATTGAGAGTTTATCATCTAGAGTTAGTTTAACGACCGATGGATGGACACCAAACTTTTAAAATCGGGGTTATTTTTGTGTGACTTGTCATTACATTGATGATGCATGGGAATTACATAAAAAAATAATTGCTTTTCATGTTGTTGAATATCCACATCATAGTGTGAATTTAAGTGAGTGGTTAAAACATCAAATTCTTGAGTGGAATATTGATAGAAAGTTATCTAGTGTTGTTGTTGACAATGCTTCAAATAATTTTGGAATGTTAGAAGGTGTCAAAACATGGTTGAATGGTAAGAAAGCTTTGTTGCATAATGGTGACATGTTTCATCTTCGATGTTGTCCTCATATTATAAATTTGATTGTTAAACAAGGTTTGAAGATAGTTCATGGTTTAATTGAGGATATTCAAAAAGCGTCAAATATATTGATAGTTCACCTGCTAGAGATGAAAAATTTGCTCTTGCTTTGACCCAAACAAGATTCAATTCTAAAAGGCGTATTCCATTCGATGTGGAAACTAGATGGAATTCTACCTTTGATATGCTTGTGAATGCTTTGGAGCTTCGGGATGCAATTGAGCGTTTAATGATTTAGATAGTGGTTATAAGTTTGTGCCTTCTTCGAAGCATGGGAAAGGGAAAGAACGTTTGTGATTGTTTGAGTTTGTTTAATGACGTGACAAAAAAACTTTCGGGAGTTAAGTATCCTACGTCCAAATTTGTATTACATGGAAGTTCATTCTATTCGCATGAAGTTGGTGGAGTGGAGAGAGAGTCATATTTATTATATTTCTGAATGGCCATTGAGATGCAAACAAAATTTGATAAGTATTGGGAGGAATCTAACTTGCTTCTTATAATTGCGGTAATTCTTGATCCTCGTTATAAGATGAAAATTATTGAGTGGGCTTGTAGGGAAATACATGGTGATTATGCCGAAATATATATAAACAAAGTTCAAAAATTTTTGTTTGAGTTATTTACTGAATATGATGATACTAGTGGATTTGAAGCAAGGGGTGACACTAGTATTTCATCCATGAGCCATGAAGATAATTTATCAAAGTTAAAAAATAATCCAAGTGGAATTTTCTCATTTAAGAAGTTTGTAGCAAAAGATTGTGCATCTAATGTTATGAAAAAAGTGAGTTGGAGGAATATCTTGAAGAGACTTTGCACCCTTTGGATGATGACAATCCACTAGATTTTAATATTTTGCATTGGTGGAAACATTATGGACCTAAGTTTCCAACACTTGCAAAGATGGCTCGGGATATTCTTGCTATTCCTTCTTCTTCCGTTGCTTCGGAGTCATCTTTTAGCCACACACGTAGACTTATCACCTACATTCGTGCATCATTAAATTCGACAACGGTGAAAACTCTAATGAGTGTCAAAGATTGGTTACTGGAAGTTGAAATGGGTAAATGTAAGTATGATTAATTTAACATTTTTCTAAATTTTTCAATACTTGTACTAATTTTATTTATGTTTACTATTTATATACAGCTGGAGAATCCACAATTGAAGTTGGTGCTACCATTGGAGATAGTGAGGAATGAGGATCATGAGCTTAACATTTGTAAGTTTTTCTAATGCAGTAGCTTAATAATACACAACTGAATATTAATATTACATAAGATGCAGTAGCTTAATATCAAATTAAGAGAGAAAATGTTTACACAGTTTGTAACAGTGAAAACCTACAACTTCTGAATCACAAGTGAATATTAATTAGGAGAGAAAATGTTTGAGCAGTTATATTAAGTGATTAGGAGAGAAAATGTTTGAGCAGTTATGTTATGTTAACAGAGCAGTTATGTTATTTTTTTAAAGTTATGGCAATGTTAATGTTAAGGAGTTGGAAGTAGTGGTTGCATCGTCTGGAATGTTAAGTGATTACTCTAATAATTTTTTATTTTTTTTCCTTTTCTAATTCATATTTGATTTTGGTTGTAGGATCAATTTTTGAGTTACTACATAATTCATATGTGAAAGGCGATTTAGCTCTTGGCTCTATGTTAGGACCTGGGCGAGGTAAGTTGTTACTTGTAAATCTTTTCTCATTAGGAATTTATGGTCATCTCAGGAATTTTATTAGTCTGCAAGTGTATCTTTATATATGTTTCTTGGTTTTGATAGCATGTAAATCTAGTGTTGACATGAATGATTAGAATGATCCTCTTATTAGAATATTTTTGGAAACCCATATACATTTCACCTTTATTGAGAAAAGTGCTAAACTTAATAAGTCGCTTTATGAAAAAACAATATCTTTGTTGCGAGTTGCTTTTTTGATGGTCTAAGGGCATTCACAAAGCAATCACCAAATATGAACTCTCTAGTTGGATTTGGATCAATTCTTTGCATTCATAATTAGTTCTATAAGACTCATCTTCTTGTTTCAATTGAGTTTTGCTTCCTTTGCATGATTTCTTGACTTATCTTTTAATGTCATTGTTATGTTTATTCTCAAAAGTATGTGTCTCAAAAGTCATAACCTTGACTTACCATGCCATAATCTGTTATAATCATTGAAACATAATCAAGGTGTTGCATCATAGTTGTTGAAATGAATAATGATATTTAAAGATTACAAAATAAAATAAAAATATTATATGTACATAACAATGAATACTAGAAGGTAAAGTAAAATACCAAAATAAATCTTACATAAGATTCAGAAGTTATAGGTTTTCACTGTTACTTAATATTTAGAAGTGTAATTAACTTTCATTCATTTCTTAATTAGGTTTTCATTGAGCACTAGTAGACAACCTGAATATTAATTAGGAGAGAAAATATTTACACGCTTTGTAATCACAAGTGTAATAGTAGTTATACTAATATTATTTATTTTTCTCTTGCAGTACAAGTTAAGATGCAATCAATGTTGTATTATGATGTGAATTAAGTTAATCTTCTTGTATGATAATGTTCAATGAAGGATGATCAATGGTGTATGCATCAAGTTAAGTTAGGATGCAAATTAATCTTGTAATTTTTATGATGATGTGTTTGACATTTTTCTCCCTTTATGATTATGATGTTTAATTAATATGTATGGTTTAAATATTAAATTGTGTTTAATTAATATGTATGATTTAAACTTAAATTTTTTTTTTTAGTAAATATTTTGAATGAATTTTATATTAGGTTCTTGATAAATCTAATTCGGATATTAGGATATTCGAATAATTTGTCTATTCGGATAAAATAAACGGTAACAGATATTATCCGTATTCGAATATTTTTTTGAATACCGGATACGGATAATATTTTTAAAATCTGCCGGATACCGGATACGGATACGAATAACGAATTAATTTTCCAGATACTGATACGGATATACCTGTATTCGTATCCGTTTAATACCGTTTACACCCCTACTAACCACCCCCAACTAAAATTGAAAATAAATAATTGACCCTCTTCTCATTAGCATTAGCATTCAGAATATTTTCTCAGGAGTGGTGACCTCAATATTTGAATTAAAAAGTCAAAATAAAAAAACAAATACTAGTATTCCTTCAAAAGTTTGGTGGCCTAATAACTATTAATTTCTTAAATCAGTCTTTTATGCTGGAATTTTGCAGATTTTTAAATTTTAATTCACCATGGCTCCTAAAAAGTATATGTCTGAACTGAAAAAAAAAAAAAAAAAAAGCGGATGAAATAGTCCGTTATTATATTTTGTATTCTTTCGTATTGATACTCTTTTGTTCTGAAATTTTTTTTCGTTTTTTTATGCCTATCTTAATAGCAATTCGCAAAAGGACCATTTTTTGTTGTTCGCTTTGGGCCCAGGGCTGGCCCTGAAGGTTCCCCACACACTACATACACACAAATTAAAGAAAGTGTTTGTATTGAAGAAAGTGTTTGTATGGTAGAGAGAATGATGTTTCATAGTAAGTTTCATAATAGGTTTCTGCTTGTATTGCTTGTGTCCATTCTGGCTGATGGGTTTTCACTTTTTAACTTGTCTATTCCTATGTGCTTCAGTAAATCTGGATTTTTAGCTTAAGGTGGGATAGACTTAGAGCCCAACCATTCCAATATAAATTTTCTTAATGCCACAAACAAGGACAAAAACAACGATGAGTCTTGCTTTCTAAAACCCCGCCCACACCAAGATACTACTTCCACTGTATACTACTACTAGCACATGTGGCAAACATTTGCATGTGTATGTGATACGTAGACTTGACATAATATCGTTATGGGTTGGTTTTGATTTATAAGTTATAATTATGGTTCTATTTAAGAATTAAAATTATATTAACTATTTTTTATATAAATTGGAACCATATAATTATGGTTCAAATATAACTCGACCCATATTTTAAATTTTAAACTTATCTTTATATATTATGATCCAATTAAATAAATTATTATTAAATATACCATGTATACATAATCACTAAGCATTTTTTTTTTGGAGTGAAGGTGGCGTGGGGCGTAGAGAATGTATACATAATCACTGAATATTTTTTTTTGGGTGAGAGTGGGGCAAGGCGGGGGGACGGGAGTGAGAGTGGGGGCGGGGTGGATGTATATACATAATTAGTAAATATTATTATTTTGAAGGGGGTGGGGTGCGCAGGGTGGGGGTATATAAACAATCAGTAAATATTATTTTTTTGAGAGGGGGGAGTGAGAATAGGGGTGGGGGTGGGGGTGGGGGTGGTGGTGGTTGTGGTGGGGGTGTATACATAATCACTATATATTATTTTTTTTAAATCAAAATTTATGAATCTGGGGTAAAAGAACTTTTATTTTAAATTTGGAATGAAATATGGGTCGAAAATGGTTAGCCAGTTTGAACCTATATTTCTTTTTAAAAATATGGTTCCAAACCTTACCCAACTTAAATAAATAAAAATAGTTAACTAACTCATTTGGTTAATATGGGTTGACCCAATAGTTAACCAAATATATTGTCAGGTTTAGTACTACGTTGTTCATATTGATGAGAAGTAATTTTACATGAAAAAAAAAGAAAAGAGACTTATTTTCTTCTTCCAGATGGAGAAGATCTTTTGCATACATGTAAAAGCAAAAATTTATTGAAAACATTATGTTTCTAGTTGTTATAGCTCATTTGAGGTTTGATGCATAAGAAAATGAAATCTTTTCAGGAAAAATTGATATATTTCTTTTCGTCATTAAGGAGACAGCTAAGAAAAATAGTGCGAATCGTATCGCTTGAACACTAGAAACAAAAGTGACCTGTTGGGGTACCCCTCGAATCATATTTAGATACAAAGTTGAAGTATTCAATAATTCGAGTCGAGAGAGGAATTGTCGTGTTACTTCTCGAATCCTATTTTTAATTGGAATATTATTTTAGAAAGGAGTCTATTTATAGTAGGAGTTTTATTTTGGAAGTGTCATATTTTGAATAGGAAGAGGAGAATTGTTGATACTCTATAAATAGTGTGTTATCTGAATTGTTGAAGTATCACAACCAAAAGTTATGTAGCATCCTAAGACTTGAGATAAGGTGTGAGTGTATTTTTGTATTTGTGTGAGGGAGAGGAATTTTGCAACTTTTATATTCCGTACAAAAAAGTTTTATTATGAGTGGGAGGGAGGGTTTTTGTAGCTTTTAGTCCGTACAAAAAGTTGTGTTGCGATATTTTGAAACCTCAAGTTTTACCTCAAGTTTTATGGCGTAAAACTTGAAAGGATTATTGTAAGTCCATTATTTTGATATAGTGGAGATTCGGAGTTTGACGTGTGATTTTTCCCTTTAAGGGTTTTTTCATTTTAATTCTTGTATTATTTTATCTCTCTTTATTTTATTGTGTGGTTTGCGTTGACTTAATTCCCAACAAGTGATATCATTAGTTAGGTTGATTGGATCCAAGGTAGAAGGGAATTAGTCGCATTCCTGTGACAAATTAAGAGAGTAAAAATTGAAGGAGTTGGTGTTCATCATGATGTTGAATAAGAGATTTTGGGCTTATGAATAATCATCGATACAGTCGTTAGATGAAGATCATGAAGATGTTGATGAAGATAAAAATAATAATTATGATGATAATGATGCAGATGATGCAGATAATGTAGATTATGCAGATGGTTCAGATGACGTGAATGACCTGGATAAAGTGGATGTTGCGGATGACGCACGTTAGTTCCCAAAGGCACACAATAGATCTAGAAGGGGGGTTGAATAGATCCTTTTTAATTTTTAAATACTTTTCCTTTTTATTTTGTATTAGCATATGACAAACATAAGAATCTTTTCAAGCACAGTGGAATAAGTAAAAGATCCCCTTCATTGATATATTTATAATCATATATACATTGTTCTTAGAATTAGTTAAGTTGTAAGTAGTTAATACATACATAGCAGTTATAGCAGTTAAGTATATAATGTAAATGACATAAAGTAAATGACACAAGGAATTTTAAGTGGTTCAGAGACTCAAGCTCCTAATCCACTCTTCTGCTTTTAACTAGTAGGATTTCCACTAAGGAAGGGCATCACCCTGAATCACTAAGATTCCTTCAAGGCCAGCAGCCTTGGAACTTCAGTTCACTAAGAACTCGTCAAAGCCAGCAGCTTTGGAACTCCTCTAGTTCCCTAGGAACTCTTTAAGCCCAGCAGGCTTGGAACTTCGTTTAGTCCCTCTGGACAAGGACCCCTCAGTCCCTAACTTCTTGTTGTTGTTGTAGTTGTTGTTGTTGTTGGTGCCTAGCTGCTAAGATGTCATTAAGTTTGAACATCTTTTGTATTTAACAGCTTGGTGTGGTCCTCTTTGCATTCTGCTTTGAGTCTGGACCACATCTTCTCTGGTAGAGCTGATCTTTACTCCTTTTTGCTCATCTTCATTTGATGTCAGCTGTGCACCATCACCATCAGGATTCGCTAAGTCTCTGAGCTTTTGGTAGACTTCGTTTGGCACTTAACAATCCTTGAACCCTTCTTTAATGTTTTGTAGACATGGTTCTGCACTTGTTCAGTTTTAGCTTTAGGTTCATGGTGATTCGTAGAGTGGCTCTCTGGATCTTCTTTGTGCTCTACCACTCTTCTGAATGCTATTTTTTTTCCTTCTTGGCTCTCAGCTTAGCTGCCATTTTCAGTGGCATTGTCATCTTTGTTGAGTGAAGCTTTAGTCTGTTTAAGTCCTTCCACAAAGCTGCTTCACTTCCACCTATGTAGTCTCACTGTCACTAAGTCTTGATCTGTTAATCTTTACGTGGAACTCGTAGAGTCAACAATAGTATTCAACAACTCAACGATTCTGCAACATAATAATCATCAGCAACTCTTGATCTTTGAGGATCTGTTGATTTATACTCCTTCCCAATTTTCCCGTTGGAAAGTAGCCGTTAAAAGCTTTTTGAATTGCTTCGCAGATCTCGAGTTATTTGATGTAGACTGCAGATGTGACATGACATGACTTTCTGACACTGCAGTCTACTACTTCACCTTCCCCATCAGAGATGTTACTTTTATATCTTTGGCAGATAGTCGACTTTATTACCTCCTTCTGATTTCTCGATCAGAGGTTGTCCTTTTGCATCGATGCTCTCAATAAGCTTTGTTCGAATATCAATCTTCGGGTTAAACCGTTGCCAATGCTTCAATCCTCAGTTGTTCAAACTCTATGATTCTAATGTACATCTTTTTGGACCTGATCGTAGTGTCTAGTTGATAGGCAGAGACATCACTACGATCTTGAAGAGTGTTCATTTGATCTTCAGTGTAGAACACCTCTTCCTTCTATTGTGCAGTACTTCAACACTTCTTGTTTGCTTCGACTGCTCTCAGATACTGATGGCTTGAATCCTTGCTCTGGCCCCTTTTGAATAGTAAGACACTTCAGATTTGTGGCGTGTCCAGCTCACTTTCTCCATGTGATCTCCCGTTCAGTTATCATTAATAGACTGACCCAATGCTTAATCACTTTAGCCTTGTTCTTTAGAAGCTGACCAGTATCTCTGTGTACACTCCATCAGTTCTTTTTTGTTTGGAAAACACTACGATCCTGGTTACTTCCAAGATCGTTGTCATCTTACCACTTGACAGCTACTGCACTTGCTGACTTTCCTTAGTCAGCTACTGAAGTCTTCTTATGATCATCTTGTGGAGGACTTCATCTCGAATGGCTTCACAACTCAATCTGGATGCTGATTGGGTTGATGCTTAGATGTTCTTTTAGCTTGCATGCCATTCGTTGAGTGCTCTCTGGTTTCCTTCATGTGGGATGTATCGTTGCAGTATCAACGAGAGGCTTCATTCCTTTGGATATTCTAGGAGTGCTCATTTGTTGAGAATTGAATTTGCTCTATGATTCTGCCTTGGCATTGTGAGCACATCTGTTGAACTCTCAGTTCTACACTCTACACTCTACGATTCAGCTTTGGCTGTGCAGACACTACGATTACGACTCCAATCCTAGGATGAACAATGGGTGTTTTCTGTGTGGATCAACGGAGCATAAGGTGAAGGACTGTCCAAAAAGGAGGATGGATATAGGAAGCGTGACTGCGGGGAAAGGCATTGGAACAATAGCCATAATGGGACCAACTTCGACGAAATCAACCGCAAGAGTCTTCAACATGACGGTTCAGGATAGCGTAGTGGCCGGGGATGGAACTTCAGGTATTATTCGTATGAATTGTATTTTCGTATATATGATTTTTCTTAAAAATAACTAAATTATCTTATAAAGAATTTTTGAAGGAGAAATTTGAGTTCTGTTAGAAATCAAATTTTTGTATAATTGGATAGACAAGCTTTATGTTGAGTAGTTAAAGATCAGTTCGATCGAATCTGATCGAGATCTACTTGAAATGACTGTGTATGCTATTTGCCCTTGTGTCTATACGTTTTAAAGCGGTGATTCCGGGGACAGAATTCTTATAAGGGAGGGTGGATGTAATAACCCAATATTTTCAATAAGAAATTTTGCGAATAATTTTTTTTTTTATATATAAGGGTGGGAATATGTGCAAAGTAAAGTATATGTATATATCTGATAAATAAAATTATTTATTAGATGTAACTAATTTCTTTTTAGAACTATTGATTATTATAGATTATATTCTTATAATAAAATTATGTTGTAATAAAATATTTATTATTTATTTTCCATAAAAATATGATTATTGTATATATGATATGGATATTATGATATGCATTTATTATATTAGTTAAATTAATTATTTTAACTTAATTAATAATGGTATCTATGAAGGTTATGTCGAGATATAAATTCAAAACCCTAAGTCCGGATTTTGAATAAGGAATGAGAATAATAATATAATATTATTTATATTTCAGTAATATAAACATGCCTGATATGTGTGTAATGTTAATATGTGGAACAATTATAGTAAAACAGTAGAAAATCCTAGCATTACTGATAAACTATAGTACAGAGTGAACTATGACTGTAAGGTTTGTTAAGTTATGTGTTATGTAATTAATAACCATTATTATGTTTAATGTTAATTAGGTAAACCCTAATTAATATTTAAAAACCCTAATTACTAAATTAAAACCCTAATTGCTAAGTTATAAACCCGAATTCTTAATTTAGCAAGCTTATGGTGATTAGTACATTATAAAGCCTAATTTATAAGTTCTAAGTGATTAGGAAACTTAATTTAATTAAGGAACCTTAATTCACCTTTTTAGAAGTTAGGATTTCCATTTTTGCCCTTAATACACAATCCTAGATTTTGAGCTTAGAAAACCCTAAGGGTTAAACCCTAAGGGTTAGAATGAATTGCCAACTTTGTCACTAAAAGTAAGTACCAAATGACCAAATTGCCCTTCTTGTATTATTTAATAGATGACTTGTATAGGTTGCCATAAATTTAGTTGGTAAACCAGCTCAACCTAGCCATGTGGTCTAGTGATGAACTTTAATCATTCAAATATGATAAATATGATCAGCCCTAACCATTTCACCATATTATAAATAGAATTGGAGAGAGAAATCATTTTACAAGCTCATTTGTGCTCATATCCTTAACCAAAACCCTCTCAACTTTAAACATCCGTATTTTAATGTTGGACCAGTCACAAAACAAGCCCTACTATCACTTGTAGCAGATCAGAAGCATTAGATCAAGAATTTGTTCAAGAAAGGTAAACCCTAAGCCAATAATATTTGATCTTGTATGCTATGTTAGATTTGATATATGAATGTTTAAATATGTTATATAAGGTGTGAATCAGTGATCTGGGTTGCTAAATAGTGGATCCATAACATTTATATGCTCGAATTTAAGTTTTTACAAAATTTGGGAAATTTTCAAGAGTGGTCTGACAACCGAATGTCAGACCACAAAGATCTTTATCTGGTTATCATTTTTGTTGTTTAAATGTTTAAACTTATAGTATGTTATGATATCTTTAATCTAGAACTAGAATCAGGGTCAGATGATATGTAAATTTCATGTTATTCTTGGTCAAAACCCGTTAACCGGGCATGACCAGATGAATTCTGGAAAACCAAGAAATCATTTTCCAGCGTCTAACAAGATTTTTAAGGCTCCACACTACAAGAAATCACACATTTTATGACGAATTTTTTGCCACGCACAAAATTTTGTCACAATTTGTTAATTAATAATTATGAAATTCATAATCGTCACTAAAACTTTTGCTTTTGTGACGACCTTTAATTTTGTTACTATTAATCATTTATATCGTCACTAATTTACACATTTGATGATGATTAACAAAATTTAGTCACAAGTTATTTTAGAGGTAGAATTTCGTACCAAAATTTTGGAGGGAAACATTTTAGTGACATTTTGTGATAATTGATGACAATATTTATTGTCACACAACATTTCTTTCGATGACAACATAATAGTTTGTCATTAATTATTTGTAAAATTCAGTGACAATGTGATGTCGTCACTAATGTTTACATTTAGTGATGCCAAATACAAATTCATCACAATTTTATTTGGAGGCAAAATTTTTCTGAAATTTTTTGGAGGGGAAATTTTTTAAAGACGAAAAAAATAATAATTTATGACAATTTTTATTGTCATAAATCCCAATTTTATATAACGAGATAATAGTTCGTCACTAATTAGATAAGTTGATAAGTGACAAAGATGGTTTGTCATAAATTTTTTTATATTTAGTGACAAAGTATGTAATATCGTTATAATTTTATTTGGAGGCAAAAAAATTTTAAAAAATTTTGGAGGGAAATTTTTTAAAGACAAAAAAATAATAATTTATGACAATTTGTATTATCATAAATACCAATTTTATATGACGATATAATAGTTCGTCACTAATAGATGAGTGGATAAGTGACAAAAATGGTTCGTCATAAATTATTATATTTAGTGACAAAGTACGTAATATCGTCACAATTTTATTTGGAGGAAAAAATTTATAAGAAATTTTGGTGGCAAATTTTGTAAAGATGAAAAATTAATAAATTATGACAATTTTTATTGTCACAAATACCAATTTTATACGACGAGATAATAGTGCATCACTAATTAGATGAGTGGATAAGTGACAACACTAGTTCGTTATAAAATATTATATTTAGTGACAAAGTATGTAATGACGAGGCAAAAATTTTCCCAAACAAACTTATATCCAAGCGACGTCACTCGTCTTTCTTTTATCATTGGCAGCCTCCATTTAGTCAAGAACCTCCATTATCAATTTTCAATAATCTCAATTTGAAGGCAAAAATTATTTGACATTTTAGGTATGTTTCTATACTACAAGAAAGTAGGGATGTAGTAAAGGAAATTTTGTGAAGGAATTCATTCATTCACATGAGAAGTTTTCTAGTGAAGGAACAATGAAAGAAAAAATATAGTGACAAATTCAGTTCTTGGCGAAAGAAACATCATTCACAATATTTATTTTTTTTCTCGCACAATTGAGGTGGTAGAAGGATATTTAGCGCCAATTTATGATGAAAATTTATGAGAAAAAACAATTAATGAATAAATTATTACTCAGTATATATTATTGTTCAGAGGTTTTTTGCGAGAGATAAAATTGGTCAATGTTTTGTTTTTGTAGAATTAATTGTGGTGAATATAAATACATTATTTTTTTACAATATTAAATTTACTTTTAATAAAACTTTTTAAATAACTTACAATATCGACTATTTCTTTTAATAAACTATAAAGTAAATAATTTTACACTACATTGAACTTTAAAATTTCATACATTGATCATGACAAAAAAAAAGAGATAGTGACGCTCTTTTGTAGAATAGAACATAAATGCCAAAAAAAATACTCATATGTTCTACCAGAAGAGTTAAGTTTGAATTTGTTCTTTAGTTTATAATATACTACAATTAAAATTGTCTATAATTAATATTTTAATAGAAAATTTATTCTTAATAATAATTTTAAGTAATTTACAATATTAATTATATTAACAAAAATTTTAAATTACAATAATTTAAATTTTAAAATATTGTAAATTGACAATAAACAAAATTATAATAATTATGACTCTTTTTGTGGAATAAATTATAAATGTTAAATATTAATTTTTGGTTCTATAAAAGAAATATATTTTAATTTATTAAAATTAATTTATAATATCCTAAAATTTAAATTTAAATTTATAACAATAATTTTACATATAATATTACTCCTAGAAGAGTTATTTTTTTAAAATGCTATCAAACTCTTTTTTTTGGACAGCAGTACTCCCTTAATTGTCTTGGCGTCACGTGGTTGGAAGGTATGAAACAAAGATCAATTGGGTTTCATCTCACCTCCTTAGTAAAATTTGATGTTTCAATTTGAGAGAAGGGCTAGCTAGGTCTCTACCAATTTGGGTTTCTTCTTTACCAATTTAGGTTTCTTCTCTACCAATTTCCCCAAAATTGCTCATCTTTGAACCAAAATCTGCTCTTCGATTTTTGACTAATGGACGATGGATAGCTTCTGATAAGGATAGCCTCTGGACATGAGGAATCGACTAAGTTCGATATGGTCTTGGTTGAGAACGAAAGAACCCAAGAAATTGACCCATGAATAAGATCGATATGGATGTACAGTGAGTTTTCTTCATTTCGTTAATGCACATCCCTTCCAGATTAAGTTTTTTATATCAAAAATGCTTAATTTTTGAGCACATAATTCGCTAAGGTACTTCACACTACTTTTTGATAATTTAGAGTTATCTGACATGGTGTTAGCATATAAACTGTTTGGTGAAATGCTTCGATGAAAATATATACCGTTGAGTAGTTTGTAGCTCTTCATCTTCTGATTCATCATAGCTCTTTACTCTTGGAGCCTATGCTTTATCTACTTTAGCATGTGATGGAGGGGATTAATTTTGGTGTTATATGGGGTTATGGACCATGTAAAATACTAGGTATAGTCCCATTAAATTCCCTATTTGGCATTTGATATTATTTTACATGAGTAATTTAGGGTTATTGGTTGTGTTGGTTTCAAATTCAGTTCTTGGAGTAACTGTTCTTACCATTGGGAAAGACTTGATCTTTATAGGTAATTGGAACTAAGAAAGGGAAAACATTTAGTGATTGGATTAATGAATTAATTGGGTTTGATTATGTTCTTGTTTCACGTGGTTTCTATCCGTGAAGCCTTTTGCCTGGGCATCAATTTCTTCGATACATCCCCATAAGTACAATTACATGTATCTTTTCTTTCTGGGTTTTTATAATTTACCTAACTTTATGGTTTTTATAAAGTGTTTTTCATGTTTTCTAATTTGGGGGTTCTTGATTTTTAATATTCGTGATTTACTGGTGCCGGACAAGATAGTGATTATCCTGTGGGCTGGGTAACAATGGATTTCACAGATAAAGAAGCAATAGATTCACCAGAAATAGAGAAATTTCTCTAATGGTTAAGTTTATATTAAAAATTCATGCCTATTAAACCCACAAGCCGGGTTTATATATAGATGACAAACTTTATTTGTGACGCCCCCAAAATAGGTCCACACGACCCATTCTGAGTCGCCAGATATTCCACTATAAAAATCATTTACAAACTTCATTTATATAAGCTGTTGAATCGTCAAATGCGAGAATCGACCACACGCTTAAACTGTGAGTTTTAATACAAATGTATGTAACTCTCGTGGTGCCTCGACCACAACCTTACAATGGTACTTTACATAAAAGTACAGTCAATAACTGTTTTAAAAATTAAAATCTTTGGGAAGTGCTCAAGGAAACCTTCGTACATGGGAGGCCATGCGTTAAGGTTATGATAGATATCATATGTCCACATAATTATTCTTGGTTGATTGAATAGACCCCAAAGAAAAAAAAATAGAAGATTATTATCATGTTCTTTCTTTCAATGGTGAGTCTTCTCGATATATAACTATCTCCACATCTGCAAATTGAAAATTATATTTCAACTAAACTCTAAGATCATATAGGTAGTGCTCGTAGATATACTCAGCAAGTGGATGTGCACAACCCTGTCTTATGATAACACGAGGTTGTATGTCATTAGACATCTTGTATGATAGTGGAAAAACACCCTTCAAAAGTTGGGTTCACCTCACCCTATTCGATTCACCAAAATTAAATATCAAATGACGTATATAATACGACACACTTATCTAAAGTTCTCAATAAAATTATTTCCATACTATTTAAGGAGAACCTTAACAGCTATAGACCACCGTTCTATTCTCCTGTTACCCCCGCTCGACCCAGCTACACTCTTATTACCTGAAAGAAATTGTGAAACAAAACGGGTGAGTACAACTAGCCCAGTAAAGAATATCATGACTAAAGATAATTTACATCATCAATAGCCTTCATCAGTAATAAATCAGAGATTTATAATATATGGTAGATGATAAAAATTTTCAACCATAGTTGCAGCGGAACGAGCAATCCATTAGAAGAGTCAAATAGACCATAGGGTCTATTATCTTCTCCATGTTAAAAGTCCACCAATAATGTTTTATCCCTGTAACATCAATCAACAATTCCTGTCCACAATCATGTGAATAACTCATAATCATAATTGTGATTCTAAATTCCTCTTCGCACCTAGGACGAAGATAATTTTCATCACCTGTCTTTACTTGAAACATTAAAAATCATGGTTATACCAAATCTCAATTCTTGTTTATAATCATACTAATAAATTTATCTTTGTACTACGGGCCAAAGATATTCATTAACAATTTATCTTTGCTCTACAGGCCAAAGACATACAACTGTATTATAAAAGAGTCAAGTAGAGCATGATATCTACTATCTTCTACGAATTAAAAGTGTATTATCAATATGTTATCGCTGAGACTCAGCTTAATAATTAATCCATAGCATCGAATCATCTCTGCTCTACGGCCAAGGATATTCATTAGTATTACGACCACAAATTATCCATGCACTACGGGCTAAAGATATTCGTGTTTTCAATAATGGTCATGATTATACCGAATAATCCCTGGTTATAATCATACCAACAACTGTCCATCAATGCACGTAAGCCAAAGATATACAACTATAAAACCAGTAATCATCAGTCCATCTTTGCATGTAAGCCAAAGATATACAACTATAAAACCAATAATCATCAGTCCATCTTTGCACGTAAGCCAAAGATATACAACTACAAAACCAATAATCAACAGTCCATCTTTGCACCTAAGCCAAAGATATACAATTGTAAAATCAATAATCCATCTTTGCACGTAAGCCCATGATATATAATTATAAAATAAATAATCAACAGTCCATCTTTGCACGTAAGTCAAAGATAATTTTCATCACAATATAAGCATGAGGATGATGACAATGATATAAGCATTAATCAAACGAAAATAAGGATAAATATTAAAGACTTTAAATTTATCCAAATATTATCAATCACATAATAAACTCATAATCTAATATTATTAATATTATAACAATATTTTAATCACTTCTTAAACTTATAAACAATTTATTTTAATTATTTACACTTTACTAAATGATGCATTTAATCATTTAAAATGCCCATACTCATAAGATTTCATCACCAATGATCAAATCTCTCATCAAAAATCTGCATATACCTTATATATGATTCCCAAGCCATAAAATCTTATTTTCCAATTTTGTTACTTCACATAACATATTTAATTCATTTACTCATAACTAGTTCATTTTCATGAAAAATACCAAATTAGTCCCAAAAATATTTCTTTTTTGGGATTTAGCAGAATATAGTCCCATATTGAACATATATTTTTCTCAAAATTTTTAAAATTCATTTACTATTTTTTATATGGCCAAAATTGCCGAATATTTAGACATTTATCATAAATTGTATTTTTGTCCAAAAATTCCAAAATTTACAGTGTATACTTCTGTTATATACATGTACTCCCAATAAAATTTTTTCCAATTTTGGAGTTAACCACAAGGAGTTATAAAGGTTTACTTTTAAAATAGTCTTTTTTTTTCCGTAAAATTCATAACTCCTAATCTATACATCCAAAAATCGCCATTTTTGGACACAATCTAGCAAACTCATCAAATTATCATTTTAAATTTTTCCACAATTTTTGAGGGTTAGAAAAATTACGAAAATACAAATGGATTTTCACCCGCCATGCAGTAATCCACGTAGACAGATCATTTCCACAATTTAATAAGGAATGAATACAAAGGATCATTCACCATGCATGCGGTAATCCACATAGACAAAGTTATTCCAATGTAATAATAAAGAATGGAATAACGAGAAGAATTCACCGAGCATGCGATAGATCGCGCAGACATGTGTTATTCCCAAATGAATAATAAAGAATGGAACCAGGTCATGCGTAATCCGCACAGTTAAGATATTCTAACAGAATAATAAAGAATGGAACCAGATCATGCGTAATTTGCACAGACAGGAAATTCTAACAGAATAATAAAGAATGAAATAACAACAGAAATCACTAGACATGCGATAGACCGCACAGACAGGTTATTCTAACAAAATAATAAAAAATAGAATAACAGAAGAATTTCACCATGTATGCGGTACTTCACATAGACAGGTTATTCCAACATAATAATAAAGAATGAAATAACAACCCTTACGAGTATTGAAAGAAAATAACTCTTTTCATGAATACGAAAGAATAATACTCCTTACCTTAGAAGAAACTGGATATTAGAATAATGAGGTAATAGACTTCTCTTCTTCTTTCTCTCTATAATTTCTCTCTATAATAATTGCTCTAAAGTTTTAGTGAATTGGTGAAAAATGAAGAAAGAATGAGCTTCTATTTATAGAAAATTATAGTTTTGATAATTGCACATTTTGGGGCTCAAAATATTACAGTACAACACCTTCAACTTTTCTTTTATTTTTAATTTAGTCCTGCAAGTATTATCAAACTTGCACCACCTCCCCTAATAGTAAATCATGTGAATCAATAGAAAATTACGTGACTCAATAGTTCTAAACATGTGAAAAAATTAATTATAGTATAGTACCTTCATCTATACCTCCATTTTTAACTTAGTCATACAAGTATTATCAATCTTGCACCACCTCCCCTAATAGTACATGAATGTGAATCAATGGTACACACATGTGAATAAATAGTTATAAGCATGTGAATTAATAGCAATTAATTGCTCATTTATCCGGTTAATTACCTGATTAGTCAATATAATCTCCATACATCAATTATTATCGAAATAAATGTCGATTTTCACTAACACCAATAATTCCAACACAATGGAACTATCAATTTCATCTTTAATCAATACGAACCTATTCATTATTAATATTATAATTCACAATATTTAACAACCAGGTCGTTCCAAGGAAAGAGGGGGCTTTCCGATAAGGATTTCCCCTTATTGGCGCGCAATTAAGTGACCAAACCTCTCATTGATAGAACTTCTAGACATTGTCAATATTGCAAATAATAATATGAATAACTTTGCTCATTGTCTCAATTATTGATTTAATAATATAACATATTATACAAATTATCTTGTGATAATAATTGAATCAATAATATGAGAGATATGATGCGTGAATTCTTCGTAGTAATAATTGAGTATAACCGGTGACTTCTTACGTAAGCATCAATAATCAATACCGCGGTGCTACTACTTATGCAACCACGCATATTATCGTACTTTTACTACCGAGTAGTTCAACAGCTTTAAACGGTAACACTTTCGTAGTTATTTTTATAAAATGATAATTACATGCTTTTTTTACTACTACGACAATACTTTCGTTATTGGGTCCACTAATGATTGTCTTGCCATACGAATATTCCCCTACAAAAAGAATATTCCCCGACCAAACGAATATTTTATAACAACTTGCATACTTTGCAAAATTTTCACATATCACCCTTAACTTTAACCCTTTCTCAATTTAACCATTTACTAAATAAAATAATAATTATAAGAAAAATGAATACTTTTATTTCATAATTTCGGGATCTCACAATCTCCCCTCCTTATGAAATTTCGCCCTCGAAATTTACGTACCTGGTAGTTCAAAGAAATGAGAATACCTTGCTTTCTTTTTGGATTGTACCTTCCCGGTTATTTCCTCTATATCATGATTTTTCCATTGCTCATCTCCTGTATTTTAGATATCATTCTAGAATATATCTTCAATACAAAGGTTAATTGACATATCACAAGTTGTCAACTTATTAAGTAAATAATTTCAGCTTAGGTAAGTCACACACTAGAGAAATATATAACTCGTCTCTCCCCTCCTAGTTCTAGACTCTTATCTCCGCCAGCGACCTTATCCCTAAGCTCTGATACCATTTGTGACGCCCCCAAAATAGGTCCACACGACCTTTCTAAGTCGCCAGATATCACACTATAAAAATAATTTACAAACTTCATTTATACAACTGTTGAACTGTCGTACAGAATACGACTATAGTTAAATTGTGAGTTTTAATACAAATGTAAGTAACTCTCATGGTGCCTCGACCACATCCTTACAATGGTACTTTACATAAAAGTACAGTCAATAACTATTTTAAAAATTAAAATCTTTGGGAAGTGCTCAAGGAAACCCTCGTATATGGGAGGCTATGCGTCAAAGTTATGATAGATATCATATGTCCACAAAACTATCCTTGGTTGACCCAATAGACCCCAAAGAAAAACGAGAAGATTACTATCATGTTCTTTCCAATGGTGAGTCTTCTCTTGACATATAATTATCTCCACTGTCTACAATTGAAAATTATATTTCAACCAAACTCCAAGATCATATAGGTAGTGCTCGTAGATATTGTGATGCCCCCAAAATAGGTATACAACACCCATTCTGAGTCGCCAAATACATGGTACAGAAAACAAACTTACAACTTCAATAATATAATTGTCGTGCAAAATACGACTACACATACTGTGAGTTAAAATATAAATATTGTCAAATGAGTCCTCATTACATTTATTCATACACTATTTTACAGAAATAATGAGGACTGCTAAAACATCTTTCTAGAACCATCAATCCATACCCCGACTATATCCTGCTATGTTATCACCTCCTGAGAAGAAAAATGGAACAAAAAGGAAAAGGGTGAGCTCAATTAGCCCAGTAAAGAATATTATGACTAAGATAATATACAACAAATTATCATTAGTCTCCAACAGAGAAAAATCTAATAGAATATAATAGACAACAAGTTTTAGATCAACAACCGCAGCGGAAACAACAATCCATTTGAAGAGTCAAGTAGAGAAGGAATTCTACTATCTTCTAAGATTTAAAAGTCCATCATTAATATTTTATCCCTGTAACAACAATCAATATACATCTTTAATCAAATATTCATCTTTGCACTACAGACCAAAGATATTCATTGGTATCACCAGTTGGTCATGTTCATCTCAACACCTGTTCATCTTTGCACCGGGCCAAAGATATTCATCAGTTAATCATTCATCTTTGCACTACAGGCCAAAGATATTCATCAAGTATCACCATTAAGGACTGAGGATGATGAAAAACATTTTAGAGAACGAATCCAGTGAGACAGAAGGACAAATATTAGGGATTCGTATAACAGTTTATCCAAGATCAATAATACTTCATAATAATCAATTGTGAAGTAGAATTCAAATATAACGCTCAAAACATGGATACAATCAAAGATAGAAACCATAATAGACATCTTTGACAAAAAGGAAAATTTTCATTTTTCGGTGAATAGTGCCGTATTCGTGAATAGTGCTGTATACGTGAATAGTGTTGTATACGTGAATAGTAATCCCCGACACAAAAAGTTTCAAATTCGATTAAAAAGTTTAAACCTATATTTCGGCATAATGATATTGAAGAAAATAATATCATTTATGAAGAAAATTCACCCCTTACCTCAAAATGATAGTACTTCTGTTCGGAATATCGGATATAAAGCCGAAGGGAACTTGCACTGAAATGCAACTCTCAAAGTATCTAAATACTCACAAAAATACGCTCGATAATATAGAGAGAAAGAAAACTTGTTTCTGGTGTGATTTTCAATTCTAACCTAAGCGCCAATTTATAGAAAAATGCTAGAACGCCAAAGGAGACTAAAATAATAAAATATTATTATTTGTTTCTCAAATTCTATGCACACTCACCAACCAAGACTAACACCTCAATTCTGAAAATTTCAGCAGCCCACATGTTTAATAAAACAATAGTGGGTCCCACCCATAATTTAATAAAAATTATTTTATTTTCCAAAACTTCAATAATTCATAGAAAATAGCCCGTTTATCAGAAAAATATAAATTTTATGTCCATTCCACACGAAATCGAACTCTCTACAACTTTGTAGCTTTAAGTTTTTCTAAATTCCAGACAGAAAATATTCGAAATCCATAAACGAATGCTTTTCAATACCTCTTAAATTTCATAACAAATCATACGTTAATTTTTAACGGTTCAAAATTTGTGGACATATACTCAACTTATATATGTATAACATATCCAAAAAGCACAACGATCCAACAGTCGGATTAAAATTATAACTCACGCAATAGAGCTTTAAGAACACCGATTTGATCTTTTAATACCTCCAATCCGACAAAATACTGATAAAACACCTCAATAATAACTCATTCATTTATAACCACATAAATAGATTCATTATTTATATCCGCATCAAATAAATATTTCATTATCATATAAATCAATAATTAATTATTCATAAATAATATTACAGAATCACAATAATGACAACCAGCGGCCTCCTGTTCCCGAGAGAGGGGCTTTCCAATAAGGATTTCTCCTTCTTCGGCGCAATTAGGTGACCAAACCTCTCCTTAATGAACTTTCTAGACATTGCCAATAATGTTATCTAATAATATTATTCAAATAATATGAATTATTGATATTATAATGGGAAATCTCAATGTCTTAGATGATAATTATTGAAACAATAATAATATAAAATATCAACGCAACAATTATTGAATCAATAAAATAAAATATTGAACAATAATTACATAACAATTATTGAGTAGTGCCTTCACGTAAGGATCAATAATTCAAAAATACTTTGTGCAATCTGGTGTCTTCTTTGCAAACCACGCGTACATCGAATTTTAACCACCAGGTATTTCAACAGTGTTAACGGTAACGATTACGCCGTTATTTATAAAAACCCATACTTGTCGTTTTCTTCATCCGACAGTTATTCTGTTATGAGGCCCACGAATGGTCATGCACATTTATCGTCTGAATATTCCCCAAACAAGAAATATTCCACGACCAAGTGAATATTCCCCGACAACAATGAATATTTTACAACCACTTGCTTATTTTGCAAAATTTGCATATTTCACCCATAACCAAAATATTATATCAAATTAACTTCTTATTATTCACAATAATAATTAGAGGAAATTCGATTTTATTTAAAAAAAAATTGGGGTCTTATAACCTCCCCTCCTTATGAAATTTCAGCCTCGAAATTGACGTACGCACCTGGTATTTCGAAAAGGTGAGGATACCTCGCTTTCATTTCTGATTTCAACTCCCAGGTCATTTCTTTAATAACATGGTTCCTCCATAAAATCTTAACTTGTGGTATAACCTTTGTGCGTAGGACATGCTCTTTCCTATCCAAGATCTTGACAGGTACCTCCTCGTACGTTAAATCTTTGGCTATCTCATCTGGTTCTAATGTATTAATGTGATTCAGGTATTTCACATATTTACGTAACATCGATACGTGAAAAACGTTATGAACACGCGACATACTTAGCGTTAAGACGAGTCTATAGGTCACAGTTCCTACTCGATCAATGATTTCAAATAAATCAAAGGTTTGAGCTTTCTTCTCTTCATCGAATCTTACTTCTAGAATAACGCCTTTTTGAACCTTCTTCTTTATATTCATCAGCTCCGGTGTGCAGCTTGAGCGGTTTTAACTTTATCAATTAAAGTCGATTCTATTTTAACATCATAACGTGGGTCCCTAGAGTCTTTAACTCTATCTTTATCGTTTGTAAATTATACAAAATAGGTCTTTATGTTCAACAATATCGCACTCATACTCGCGTACGATCTTCTACTCAACGCATCAGCTACCACGTTCGCTTTTCCAAGATGGTATGGTCAGAACAAGTGCCGAAATGAGTCGCCTCTTGAGCTCTTACAAAATATTCTCGCATTCCTCGTTCCATACGAATTTTTTATCTTTCCGAGTCAGCTAAGTTAATGGAGTAGCGATTTGAGAAAATTCTTCCACGAATATCCGATAATAACCAGTTAACCCAGAAAGTTACGTACTTTGGTCACCGACTTTGGTTGCTCTCAACTAAGATTCATATCCCAATCTTGGATAGCACGTCACAATGGTACCTATCGTTTTACCACCACACAAATATAGAGTCCCCTACGGAGAGTTTGGCTTTAGTACATTCCACAAAGGAAGTCACGAGATAGAGGCTTGGGTACCAATTCTTGTACATGGGTTTTTAACTCCTGAAGTTCAATAGAAGCCATTCGATATGAGATTTTATAAATGGGTTTTGTATCGGGTTCAAAGTCGATACAAAATTCAATATCACACTCTGGTTCTTCAAGAAATACGTCAGGAAGTTCACTAACAACATAAATTTTATTCAAATCTGACGTGTCTTTATTCAAATCCATAACATGGACTAAGAAAGTTTGACATCAGTTTTTTATTAAACGAATGACTTTATGACTTGATATGAAAGTGTTTGACTTCAAAGGTTTGGTTGCTTGAATTCGCATAACAGGTTAGTTAGGAATATGAAAACTAACAACCTTACGAAAACAATCAATTTTGGCATGATGAGTAGTTAACCAATCCATCCCTAAAATCACATCAAATGTAAGTTTCTTTAAAGAGATAAGATCAACGGGTAATGTGATGGTGCCAACTTGGATCAAACAAGATTTATAAACAGTGGATGTAATGAAAGTTTCTCCTAACGGAGTCTACACAGATAGGTCAAAGTCTAATTTCTCCGGAGTCAAGTTTAAACGTTGAGCACAAGCAGGAGAGATAAATGAATGGGTAGAACCGGTATCTAGTAAGGTATAAACTTTGCAAGAATTTATGACTAGTTTACCCATGATCACCTCGTTCGGGTTCCTCGCATTTTGGCCAGTCACGACAAACGCTCTTCCAGGAACCGTTAACTATGACTTTTCTGGGACAGCCTTCTAAGTCACCATCCCCGCTGAACTTGGTTTTGCTATAGTACAATCTCGAGCGATATGTCCTTCCTTTCCACAATTATAACATACCTTGAACTATTGTGGGCAGTTTGGACTGATATGTCCCTCTTTCCCGCATTTATAGCATACGACGATGGTTGTTCTCCTCCCTTAGAAATAGTTGCGGCTGGTGCTGACGTCTTCACATTGTCGTTGTACCTTCTTTTTTTAAAATCTCCTCCCGGCTCGCTTCTTCTATTATCATGGCCACGATTATCACCAGAGTGATTACCGCTTTTGTCTGTATTCCTTCCTCCCCGCTGGTTATCATTACTCCGATGTCTGCTGTCACCGGTCTGACCCTGGTTGTTTTCCCTCGGTTGAACGTACTCATTATCTCGTTCTAATAATTCCGCCCTGTTGACAACATCTGAATACAGAGAAAATTTATGAGAAATTAGATATTGACGTATATCGGGTTTCAGACCTCTCAGAAACATCCGCGTCATACGTTCCTCATTCTCCACTAAATGAGGTGTAAACCTGGATAACTCTGCGAACTTCGCCTCGTACTGGGACACCGTCATGTTGTTTCGTTTCAGTCTAATAAACTCCACTTCCTTCATATGACAAATACTTTCAGGAAAGTACTTGTCATTGAACAGTTTCTGAAATGTCTCCCAAGACATGCTGAGTGCAGTTGGATGGGTACGTTTCACAGATTCCCACCAGTAATCTGCCTCATTATGGAATATAAAAGTGGCGAATGGAACCTTCTGTTCCTCCGTGCATTCCAAGACATAGAATATCTTGGTAATTTGCTTGACCCACGTCTTTTCCCAGAATTCTGGTGGTCCCACCTCTTTGAACTGCTTGGTTGTGATAAACCGCGCGTTGCTATCATTTCCACCCGTATTCTGTACACGAGTCTCCCTAGTCTGATTTTGCATGAACTGCAAAAAGTTTCTAAACATCCCATCATTCATCGTCTGATCAGTGGTGTTGTTTACAGGAGGAATATTGCCTTCCTGTTGCATGTTCTCCTGGTTTGTGACTAAAGGTTATTCCACAGTCTCATACACTCCATTGTTAACGTGAATAGTGTCGTATACGTGAATAGTGTCGTATACGTGAATAGTAACCCCGACACAAAAAGTTCTAAATTTGATTAAAAAGTTCAAACCAATATTTCAGCATAATGATATTGAAGAAAATAATATCATTTAAGAAGAAAATAACATCGCTTACCTCTAAATGATAGTACTTCTGTTCGGAATATCTGATATAAAGCCAAAGGGAACTTGTATTGAAAAGTAACTCTCAAAATATCTAAATACTCACAAAAATATGCTCAATAATATTGAGAGAAAGAAAACTTGTATCTGGTGTGATTTTTAATTCTAACCTAAGCGCATATTTATAGTTAAATGCTAGAACGCCAAAGGAGACTAAAATAATAAAATATTATTATTTGTTTTTTAAATTCTACGCACACTCACCAACCAGGACTAGTACCTCAATTCTAAAAATTTTAGCAACCCACATGTATAATAAAATAAAAGTGGGTCCCACCCATAATTTAATAAAAATCATTTTATTTTCCAAAACTTCAATAATTCATAGAAAATAGTCTGTTTATCAGAAAAATATGAATTTTATGTCTATTCCACACGAAATTGAATTCTCTACAACTTTGTAGCTTTAAGTTTTTACAAATTCCAGACAAAAAATATCCGAAATTCACAAACGGATGATTTTCAACACCTTTTAAAATTCATAACAAATCATACGTTAATTTTTAACGGTTCAAAATTTGTGGACATATACTCAACTTATATATGTATAACATATCCAAAAATCACAACGATCCAACAGTCGGATTAAAATTATAACTCACGCAATAGAGCTTTAAGAACACCGATTTGATCTTTTAATACCACTAATCCGATAAAATACTGATAAAATATCTCAATAATAACTCCTTCATTTATAACCACATAAATAGATCCATTATTTATATCCGTATCAAATAAATATTTCATTATCATATAAATCAATAATTAATTATTCACAAATAATATTACAGGATCACAATAATGGCAACCAGGCAGTTCCCAGGAAAGAATGGGCTTTCCAATAAGGATTTCTCCTTACTGGCGCGAAATTAGGTGACTAAACCTCTCCTTAACAGAACTTTCTAGACATTGCCAATAATGTTATGTATTAATATTATTCAAATAATATGAATTATTGATATGATAATGGGAAATACTGTGCCGTGACAATTATTAAAACAATAATAATATAAAATATCAACGCAGTAATTATTGAATCAATAAAATAAAATATTGAACAGTAATTACTATAACAATTATTGAGTAGTGCCTTCTTACGTAAGGATCAATAATTCAAAATATCATGTCAATACTGCATGTAATACAAAATGCAACCACGCCAGATTACTAAATTTTAACCACCAGGTAGTTCAACAGTGTTAACGGTAACGATTATGCCGTTATTTATAAAAACCCATACTTATCATTTTCTTCATCCGACAGTTATTTTGTTATGAGGCCTACGAATGGCTGCGACGTCGTACAAATATTCCTTGACAACAAGAATATTCCACGACCAAGCGAATATTCCCCGAAAATAATGAATATTTTATAACCACTTGATTATTTTGCAAAATTTGCACATTTCACCCATAACCAAAATATTATATCAAATTAACTTTTATTATTCACAATAATAATTAGAAGAAATTTGATTTTATTTAAAAAAAATTGGGGCCTTATAGATATACTCAGCAAGTGGATGTGCACAACCCTGTCTTATGATAACACGAGGTTGTATGTCATTAGATATCTTGTATGATAGTGGCAAAACACCCTTCCAAAGTTGGGTTCACCTCACCCTATTCGGTTCACCAAAATTAAATATCGAATGACGTATAAAATACGACACACTTATCTAAAGTTCTCAATAAAATTATTTCCATACTATTTAGGGAGAACCTCAAAAGCTATAGACCACCGTTCTATTCCCTTTTATCCCCGCTTGACCCGGCAACACTCTTATTACCTGAAAGGAATTGTGAAGCAAAAGGGTGAGCACAACTAGCTCAGTAAAGAATATCATGACTAAAGACAATTAAATTATCAATAACCTTCATCAGTAATAAATCAGAGATTTAGAACATATGGTAGATGAAAAAACTTTTCAACCATAGTTGCAGCGTAACGAGCAATCCATTAGAAGAGTCAAATAGACTATAACGTCAATTATATTCTCCACGTTAAAATTCCACCAACAATGTTTTATCCCTGTAACATCAATCAATAGTTTCTTTCCACAATCACATGAATAACTCATAATCATAATTGTGATTCTAGATTCCTCGTCGCACCCAGGACGAAAATAATTTTCATCACCTGTTTTTACCTGAAATATCAAAGATCATGGTTATACCAAATCACAATTCTTGTTCATAATCATACTAATAAATTCATCTTTGCACTACGGGCCAAAGATATTCATTAACAATTCATCTTTCCTCTACAGGCTAAAGACATACAAATGTATAATAAAAGAGTCAAGTAGAGTATGATATCTACTATCTTCTAAGAATTAAAAGTGTATTATCAATATGTTATCGCTGAGACTCAGCTTAATAATTAATCCACAACATCGAATCATCCCTGCTCTACGGCCAAGGATATTCATTAGTATTACGACCACGAATTATCCATGCACTACGGGCCAAGGATATTCGTGTTTTCAATAATGGTCATGATTATACCAAATAATCCCTAGTTATAATCATATCAACAACTATCCATCAATGCACGTAAGCCAAAGATATACTGTGACGCCCCCAAAATAGGTATACATCACCTATTCTGAGTCGCCAAATACATGGTACAGAATACAAATAGAATCTTTAATATACAACAAGAAAGTTGTGAGTTTGAATACAAATATTGTCTTCTAGACAATATCCACTCTCAGAATAAGTCCTCATTACATTTATTGTCACACTATTTAACAGAATAGTGAGGACTACTAATACTATCATCTGAACCGTCACTCCGTTCCCCGACTAGTCCCGGCTATGTTCTCATTTCCTGAAGAGAACTGTGAAAGAAAGGGTGAGCTCAACTAGCCCAGTAAGAAATATTATGACTAAGATAATGCAGAATAAATTATCATTAGTCTTCAATAATGTTAAACTGATAAAATTCAATAGACATCAAGTTTAACTGCAGCGGAACATGCAATCCATTAAAAGAGTCAAGTAGAGAATAAAATCTACTATCTTTTATGATTTAAAAGGTTTTTCATCACTTTTATCATTTGAGACTCAACTTAATAAATAATCCACATCACCTGCACTACGGCCAAGGATATTCATTAGGGTCACGACCACAAATTTATCCATGCACTACGGGCCAATGAGGACTTTTACCACATCATTTGTAACATTACTACCATGATTACAATCAATAATCCCCGGTCATAATCATACTAAGTCCATCTATGCACTACAGCCACGAGATGACTTTCAACAAAATATAAACATGAGGATGATGACAATGATATAAGAATTCAATAAAACAAGTTCAAGAATTAATTTATTCAGAACTAATAACGTCCAAATTGTCAACATGATACTTCTTTGTAGAGTAAAATTCAAGAATGCTCGTAAGAATATTTCCATGAAAAGATATCGGATGAAACGCAAATATCAAGGATATTCCACTAATTTCATGGAGTATGAAGTCAAAAATTTAACCAACCGAGTATAATAAATAATGGAATAACAAAAGAAATCACCATACATGCGGTGATTGCATGTATAAAGTTATTCCAACGTAATAATAAATAACGGAACGGTCGAAGTCAGCGTATACGCGACCGACATGATATTCCAAATGAATAATAAAGAATGGAATAACAAAAGAAATCACCATGCATGCGGTACTTGACATGTATGCGAGGTTATTCCAATGTAATAATAAATAACGGAACCAGTCCCACGTAAAATGCATGTATACGATATTCTAATAGAATAATAAAGATTTTAACTGGTCCCATGTAAAACGCATGCATGTGGATATTCTAACGAATAATAAAGAATGGAATAATAGAAGAATTTCACCAAGTATAGGGTAGACCATGATACAAAGTTATTCCAATGTAATAATGAAAAAAATAGAATAACAGAAGTTCTCTTCATGAATACGAAAGAAATAATACCCCTTACCATAAAAGAAAAGTATTCCGACTGGTAGGGCGAGGATATTCTTGAATAAAACTTGCACTACGCTCAAAGCTTCTTAAAACTCTAAAGAAATACGCTCAAGATTATAGAAGAGAATTTCTCTGAATTTCTGGTGTGATTTCAATTCTAACTAAGAATCCTATTTATAGGAGAATGGAAGAGTACTGTTAATAAACGGACACAACAATTATATTTTTTAAAAAATCACGGACGAATATCACAGCCTCACTGATCCAATGCATCAGTAATCCTTTTTCAAGGAGTTGGCCAATTAAAAAAATTACACATGTCAATAAGGAAGTCTTAACCAATTAAAAAAACACCCTAAATCACAAGTTGTCTAAAATCTTTATAATTAAAAAGGTTGGCCAATAATGTGCAAGTTTGAAAAATTCTCCATAACCCGCCAAAAAATCATTCCTCATTCACCCATTCACCAAATATATATATATATATATATATATATATATATATATATATATATATATATATATATATATATATATATATATATATCACCTTTAGTTTATATATAATAATCAATCCCTTACCAATACGTAAACCTTTCCCACCCTCATTTCCATTCTTCATCCCACATGTGGCCCACCTTTATTATATAAAATAATTTTCTACCGATTATTTTGAAAAATGGGTAAATAGGGGTCCATAAAATAAGCAAAATTTACATAAATACATCATAAAAATCCCCTCAATATTTTTTAACAACATTTATCATTATTATTATAATTCACAATATTAATCGACCAGGTCGTTCCCAAGAAAGAGGGGGCTTTTCAATAAGGATTTCTCCCTATTGGCGCGCAATTAGGTGACCAAACCTCTTATTGACAGAACTTCTAGACATCGTTAATATTGAAAATAATAATATTAATAACTTTGTCATCTCAATTATTGATTTAATAATATATAAAATATTGACAATAATTGAATAAAACTGAATGACTTCTTACATAAGCATCAATAATCAATACCCTGTGCTACTATGCAACCATGCATATTACAGTACTTTTACTACCGAGTAGTTCAACAGTATTAACGGTAAAACTTCCACCGTTATTTTCAATAAAAATATTTTTGTCGTTTTCTCAATCCGACAATAATTTCGTTGTGAGGTCCACCAATGATTGTGCCGTCGTACGAATATTCCCCGACCAATCGAATATTATATAACAACTTGTGTACTATTCAAAATTTATAAATATTATCTACAACTATAACATTATATCAAATTCATTGAAAAATGATAATTATAGAAAATTCATCTTTATTCATAAAAGTTGGGGTCTTACAATCTCCCCTTCTTATGAAATTTTGCCCTCGAAATTAGGGTACGTACCTGGTATGTCGAAGAGGTAAGGATACCTTGATTTCATTTCAGATTCTAACTCCCAGGTCATTTCCTCAACATCGTGGTTCCTCCATAAAACTTTGATTTGAGGTATAACCTTAGAGCATAGAATATGTTCCTTCTTATCCAAGATTTGAACAGGAACCTCTTTATACGTTAAATCTTCCGCTATTTCGTCCGGTTCTAACGTTACAATTTACCAAATAATGCATTTAATCATTCAAAAATGCCATACTCATAAGATTTCATCACCAATGATAAAATCCCTCATCAAAAATCTACATATACCCTATATAGGATTCCCAAGCCATAAAATTCTATTTTCCAATTTTGTCACTTCATATAACATATTTAATTCATTTACTCATAACTAGTTCATTTTCATGAAAAATACCAAATCAGTCCCAAAAATATTTTTTTTCTAGGATTTAGCAGAATATAGTCCCATATTGAACATATATTTTTCTCAAAATTTTTAAAATTAATTTACTATTTTTCATATGGCCAAAACTTTCGAATATTTAGACATTTATCATAAATTGTACTTTTATCCAAAAATTCCAAAATTTACAGGGTATACTTCTGTTATATACATATACTCCCAATAAAAATATCACAAGGAGTTATAAGGGTTTACTTTTAAAATAGTCTTTTTTCATAAAATTTATAACTCCTAATCTATACATCCAAAAATTGCCATTTTTTGGACAAAATCTAGCAAACTCATCAAATTATTATTTTAAATTTTTCCAGAATTTTTGAGGGTCAGAAAAATTACGAAACTGCAAATGGATTTTCACCCGCCATTCGGTAATCCATGTAGACATACCATTTCCACAATTTAATAAGGAATGAATACAAAGGATCATTCACCATGCATGCGGTAATCCACATACACAGGTTATTCCAACAGAATAATAAAGAATTGAATAACATAAGAATTCACTAGGCATGCGATGTAATCATACGTATACGTTATTCCCAATGTAATAATAAAGAATGGAACCAGTTCAATGCGTATCCGCATGCATGTGATATTCCAATAGAATAATAAAGAATGGAACTGTGTCATGCGTAATCCGCATGCATGTGATATTCCAACGAATAATAAAGAATGGAATAACAACAAAAATCACCGGGCATGCGATACACCAAGACAAATAGGTTATTCCAATGTAATAATAAAATGAAATAATGTAAGAAATTCACCATGTATGCGGATTTCATGTAGACAGTGTTATTCCAACATAATAATAAAGAATGGAATAACAACCCTTACGAGTATTGAAAGAAAATAATTCTCTTCATGAATACGAAAGAATAATACCCCTTACCTCAAAAGAAGACTGGATACTGGAATAGTGAGGTATCAGACTTCTCTTCTTCTTTCTCTCTATAATTTCTCTCTATAATAATTGCTCCATAGCTTTAGTGAATTGGTGAGAAATGAAGGAAGAATGAGCTTCTATTTATAGAAAAATATAGTTTCGATAATTGCACGTTTTGAGGCTCAAAATATTACAGTACAATACCTTCAACTTTTCTTTCATTTTTAATTTAGTCTTGCAAGTATTATCAAACTTGCACCACCTCCCCTAAAAGTAAATCATGTGACTTCAATAGTTCTAAACATGTGAAAAAATTAATTATAGTATAGTACCTTCATCTATACCTCCATTTTTAACTTAGTCATGCAAGTATTATCAATCTTGCACCACCTCCCCTAATAGTACATGAATGTGAATCAATAGTACACACATGTGAATAAATAATTATAAGCATGTGAATTAATAGAAATTAATTGCTCATTTATCCGGTTAATTACCCGATTGGTCAATATAATCTCCATACATCAATTATTATCAAAATAAATGTCAATTTTCATTAACACCAATAATCCCAACACAATGGAACTATCAATTTCATCTTTAATCAACACGAACTTATTCATCATTAATATTATAATTCACAATATTTAACAACCAAATTTTTCCCAGGAAAGAGGGGCTTTTTCGATAAGGATTTCTCCTTATCGGCTGCATAGTGACCAAACCTCTCCTCGATGTAACTTCTAGACATTGTCGATATTGCAAATAATAATATGAATAACTTTGTCGCCTCAATTATTGATTTAATAATATAACAAATTATATAGATGATAATCGTGACAATAATTGAATCAATAATATGAGAGATATAATGCAAACAATTATCTTTAGTAATAATTGAGTATAACTCGAGGTGACTTCTTACGTAAGCATCAATAATCAATACCGCAAGGCTACTACGCAACCACGCCAGACATCGTATTTTTACTACCGGGTAGTTCAACAATTTTAATGGTAACACTTTCGTCGTTATTTTTATAAAAAGATAATTCTGTCATTTTCTTACTACGACAATACTTCCGTTGTGGGGTCCACCAATGATTGTACCGTCGTATGAATATTCCCCGATAAAAAGAATATTCCTCGACTAAACGAATATTTTATAACAACTTGCATACTTTGCAAAATTTTCACATATCACCCTTAATTTTAACCCTTTCTCAATTTAACCATTTACTAAATAAAATAATAATTATAAAAAAATTGAATACTTTTATTTCATAATTTCGGGATCTCACATTATTCCCAAGTCACTTTAGAATATTCTTAGGGATATGGGAATACAATCTTTCTAGGGAGTTGAGAAAGATTCTAACAAACTTCCTAATTTTATGGAAACAAATAATAAACTTACAACTAATAATAGTTATTTTATTTAAATAAAAATTAAAAGATTTAACTAGTAATCTGTTGGCTTTGAAGACGCTATTCTTTTACTGAAGCCGAAGGTGGAGCTGAATGAACCCGAAGCTTTATTTCTCGAAGCCGAAGGTGGAAATGTTATCGAAGCTGAATGGATTAACGCCGAAGGTGATTACGTCTTTTCTTACAATCCTTTCGTTCATGATATTTCAAAGCAATTAACATATCATTCAATAGCTCAGTTTCTTTGGTCTCGGACCATTCTGCATCAGAATGTGTATCGACTGTAGAGCCATTAATAAAATCACAATAAAATATCATTTCCCGATACCTCATTTAGATAATATGTTAGATCAACTGTCTGGGGCAAAATTCTTTTCAAAAATTGACCTAAAAAGTGGATACCATCAAGTTCGGGTAAGGCCTGGAGATGAATGGAAGACAGCCTTTAAAACACCGCAAGGCTTATACGAGTGGATGTTCACGCCCTTCGGACTTTCTAATGCGCCTAACACCTTCATGAGATTTATGCATCAAGTACTACGACCGTACATGGGAATGTTTGTGGTGGTTTACTTTGACGATATTCTCATCTACAGCAAGACTTCGGAATTACATCATGAACACCTCAGAACTATATGTACAACATTAAGGGAAGAATGGTTGTTCATAAATCAGAAAAAGAGCTCTTATTTCACAACATCGGTAACCTTCCTCGGTTTTGTTGTTTCTACCAAAGGTGTTCTCGCTGAACCAACCAAAATCGAAGCAATCTCAGCATGGCCAACACTAAAAACCACACACGACGTCAGAAGCTTTCATGGATTAGCATCTTTTTACAAGCGATTCATCCGAGACTTCAGCACATTGGTTACGCCTATCACTGAATGCCTTAAAGGGAAATAATTTCAATGGCCCCAGGAAGTTGAAGAAAGCTTTCAGATGATCAAAAAGAAGATGACCGAAGCACCCATACTAGTACTTCCAGACTTCGAGAAGGTCTTCAAAGTAAACTGTGATGCATCAGGACTGGGTATTGGTGGTGTCCTTAGTCAAGAAGGTCGGCCAGTAGCCTTCTTCAGTGAAAAATTGTCAGGATCAAGAAAGAATTATTCTACTTATGATCTGGAATTCTATGCCTTAGTCCAGATACTGAAGCATTGGCGTCATTACTTAATACAGAAGGAATTAATTCTCTTTACTGATCATGAAGCTTTAAAATATATTAATGGTCAGCATAAACTCAGTCGAAGACATGCTAAATGGGTAGTAAACTTGTAAGAGTTCACTTTCACTCTTCGACATCAAGCAGGGAGTCTGAATCGTGTTGCTGATGCACTAAGCCGAAGAGCATTACTCCTTAGTACTATACAAAATAAGATTGTAGGATTTGAAGTCTTCACTGGGATGTATGAAGGAGATCCATCCTTCGGTAAAATAATTTAAGACATACGAGAAGGTCGACGATCTGACTTTATCTTACACAAGGGATATTTGTTTCGAGGTCTCTAGCTGTGCATTCCTGATTGTTCACTTTGGCAACAGATAATGAGTGAACTTCACAAAGAAGGACACTTCGGGCAAGATAAAATAGTGGCCTTAATCACACCTGACTATTACTGGCCAAAAATCTCGAGCGATATTAAGTACTACGTAAAAGGGTATTCTACCTATTAAAAGTCAAAAGGGGTTCTTACTAATGCAGGATTATACACTCCCCTGCCTATTCCTGAAAGGCCTTTGTGTGATGTTAGCATGGATTTTGTCTTAGGCCTACCCCGAACCCAAAGAGCTTCAGACTCTATTATAGTTGTCGTAGACCGATTCTCTACAATGGCTCATTTCATAGCTTATCGAAAAACCATGGATGCTGTTCGGATTGCCCATCTCTACTTTCGGGAGATTGTACGCTTACATGGTGTACCATAGTCTATCACTTTTGACCGAGATACTAAATTCATGAGTAATTTCTAGAAGAGTCTATGGGAAAAGCTCGTAACGCAATTAAACTTCAGTAGTGCTTACCATCCTCAGACCGATGGTCAGACCAAAGTGGTAAATCGAAGCTTGGGCAATATTCTGAGGTGTTTGGCGGAAAATAAGCCAAAGCAATGGGATTTGGCACTACCTCAAGCAGAATTCGTGTATAACCGTTCAAAGAATAGAACCACCAAAATGAGTCTGTTTGAAGTAGTTTATGGACAGAAACCTCATGGAGTCTTGGACTTGGTTTCCGTTCCCCAAATTGACCGAATACATCCTAAAGCGGAAGAAATGGCAGATCATCTTCGGGATATTCATGATCAAGTGCACAAGTCTATCTTGGACAAAAATAGTAAATACAAGCTTCGGGTTGACAGTCATCGGCATAAGGTTGTTTTTCAAGTTGGGGATCTTATTTGGGCTGTACTTACCCGAGACCATTTTTCTGTCGGAGAATATAATAAACTTAAGGATCGAAAAATTGGCCCTTGTGAAATTCTACAGCGAATCAACAATAATGCCTATCGGTTGCGCATTTCGAACTATCTAAGGACTTCAGACGTTTTCAATGTTAAGCATCTGAGCCCGTATGTCGAACAGTCTGCTAAATAAACTGAGAACTCGAGGACGAGTTCTTCTCAACTTGGGGTGGCTGATGCAGAATGGTCCGAGACCGAAGAAACCGAGCTATTGAATGATATGTTAATTGGTTTGAAATATCATGAATGAAAGGATTGTCAGAAAAGATGTAATCACCTTCGGCATTAATCCATTTAGCTTCGGTAACATTTCCACCTTCGGCTTCGAGAAATAAAGCTTCGGGTTCATTTAGCTCCACCTTCGGCTTCGGTAAAAGAAGAGCTTCTTCAGAGCCAGCAGATTACTAGTTAAATCTTTTAATTTTTATTTAAATAAAATAACTATTATTAGTTGTAAGTTTGTTATTTGTTTCCGTAAAATTAGGAAGTTTGTTAGAATCTTCTCAACTCCCTAGAAAGATTGTATTCCCATATCCCTAAGAATATTCTAGAGTGACTTGGGAATAAAGTTTGTCATCAATATATAAACCCGGCTTGTGGGTTTAGTAGGCATGAATTTTTAATATAAACTTAACCATTAGAGAAATTTCTCTGTTTCTGGTGAATCTATTGCTTCTTTATCTGTGAAATCCATTGTTACCCAGCCCACAGGATAATCACTATCTTGTCTGGCACCACATTCTCCACGAGCCGTCCTTCTTTGGGACTAGTAGAGTTGGTACCGCACAAGGGCTCATACTTTCCCGAATGTACCCCTTCTCCATTAGGTCCACCACCTGCTTTTGTAGTTCTTCGGACTCCTTGGGGCTGAGTCTATAAGCTGGTCTTTTCAGTAGGCTTGATCCTGGGATAAGGTATATCTCATGTTGAATATCCCTTAATGGTGGTAATCCTGATGGAAGCTCTTCGGGCATCAAGTCAGCAAACTCTATTAACAGCTTCTGTACATCAGCTGTCATTTCTACGATTTCTTTTGCCGAACTGTCTTGACAAGGTAGTAATGCATACAGAACTCCTTCATGTTTCACCTCGGTTAGGAACCTGATCATGGATGATGAGATTTAAATTTCCGAACGCTTGAGCCGAATCGTTTTCTTTCGCCGAGGGCTAAGCAACCCTTTTTCCTTTGATGCTGAGAGAGTTGGTTATTCTTCTGACGATCATGTATGACGCTTTGGTCATATTGCCATGGTCTGCCTAATAGTATATGGCAAGCAACCATTTTCACTGCATCGCACCATGCGTTATCAAAGTACTTCTTTCCTATGGAAAAGGATACCAAACACCTTCTGTCAACGTTTACTTCACTACCTTTGTTTAACCAAGACAACTTATATGGTTTTGGATGCCGATCTGTTTTTAGGTTTAACTTCCGAACAACCTCTTCGGACACTACATTTTCACAGCTGCCACTATCAATAATTACCTTGTAGACCTTGGTTCTCAGCCTATCCTCTTCGGGTTCGTCTTTTGGAGTTAGCATACTTTTACGAACAACTAGGGTCTCTTGCCCGTCTCCATACAATATGCCTTCGTCTTCGTACTCATCATATATATGTCCTCCAAACTCCTCTGTTTCCTCAATCATACCTTCTTCAATCAAAATGTGTTTACCTTTTTGGTTAACAAGCTTCCGGAACTCTGTGGCTTTGTGACCTGGTTCTCCACACCTGAAGCATTTGATGTTGGGGTTAAAATTACCCGGAGGTTGAGGTGTAGTTCGAGACTGTGGGAATGGGTTCGGTTTGTGGAGGGGATTGCTCCTCGGCATTAGTTTGCTGTTCTGCTGTTGCTCTGCTTCCCGAGCTCACTGATACGCTTTAGAAATAGTCCAAAATGAATGGAGACCGTGGGCGTTTTGCAACTGCTGTTTTAATCCTCCCAAGTATCGTGCCACCAATTGATCTTCAGTTTTCGACAGATCATTCCTTGCTATCAATTGGTAAAATTCCTCAGTATAGTCATCCACAGATCGGGTACCTTGTCTTAATAGATGTAATCTCTTAAATAGAGACTGAGTGTATCCAAAAGGAAGAAAGTGACTCTGCAGCTTCTTCTTCATCTTCTCCAACTTGGTAATTTTAGATTTTCCTTATCTCTCTCTTGAGCGCCTCATCTGTTCCCACCAAGCAGATGCTCGGCCTTTTAATTTGATGGAAACCAATTTCACCTTAACATAATCGGATACTTCCATATAATTGAAGACACGCTCTACATCGTTCATCCAATCGATGAATCCTTCTGCGTGTAGAGTACCAGAGAATTCTGGTAGCTCAATTCTGAAACCCGGATTGTGGCGATGGTCCTCATGGCCACGTCGCTCCCATGGTTGCCTCCTATGGTAGTAGGGGTTTTCGAAGCCCAATTCGGAATCATAGGATTCTTCATCGTGTTCGAGATGTGGGACTTCCTCCTCCGAAAACTGTCCACGACGCCCCAGATTTTGCGCTGTTAAGCACTGGGTGAGCTCTGCAACATGTCTCTGTAAATCTTCAATCATCACGTCCTGGATGTTTCGATCACGGTGTGGAGCTTTCTCAGTCGGAATCTGCTCTTTAAGACCACGACCACGACCACGACCACAACCACCAGCCATTAAAACCGATGGGATATTCCCAGAAAGATGTTTTGAGCTTTGATACTAAACTGGTGCCGGACAAGATAGTGATTATCTTGTGGGCTGGGTAACAATGGATTTCACTGATAAAGAAGCAATAGATTCACCAGAAATTCCCAAGTCACTCTAGAATATTCTTAGGGATATTGGAATACAATCTTTCTAGGGAGTTGAGAAAGATTCTAACAAACTTCCTAATTTTACGGAAACAAATAACAAACTTACAACTAATAATAGTTATTTTATTTAAATAAAAATTAAAAGATTAAACTAGTAATCTGCTGGCTTTGAAGACGTTCTTCTTTTACCGAAGCCGAAGGTGGAGCTGAATGAACCCGAAGCTTTATTTCTTGTAGCCGAAGGTGGAAATGTACCGAAGTTGAATGGATTAACGCCGAAGGTGATTACGTCTTTTCTGACAATCCTTTCGTTCATGATATTTCAAAGCAATTAACATATCATTCAATAGCTCGGTTTCTTCAGTCTCGGACTATTCTACATCATTTACATTCAACCTTTTAGCTATTAGTGATTGAATGCTTTGAAAGTGCCGAAAGAACTTGCACACGGGTGTAATTTCCCCTATTTTAAAACTTTTTGTACACGCTTAAGCACTATTTTTTTCCTTTGTTAACAGATAGTAATTTTTAGGTTCTTGTTCTCTACATCTTTGATATTGGGCAGTGTTGTGACGTCCCCAAAATAGGTCCAATCCATCCAACCTATTCTAAGTCGCCAAATACATGGTACAGAAAACAACTACAACTTTATTACTATAATTGTCATACAAAATACAACAACACATATACTATGAGTTTTAATACCAACTGTGAGTCATGTCTCAACTATGGACAACACCTCACATTGATACATTATAAAAAGGTACAGTCAATAACTGTTTTAGAAATTAAAATCTTTGGGAAGTGCTCAAGGAAACCTTCGTACATTGGAGGCCATGAATCTAAGTTATGATAGATATCATATGTCTAGAGAATTATCCTTGGTTGATCCAATAGACCCCAAAGAAAAATGAGAAGATTACTATCATGTTCCTTCCAATAGTGAGTCTTCTCTTGACATATAACTATCTCCACCGTCTGCGATTGAACATTATGTTTCAACCAAACTCCAAGATCATATAGGTAGTGCTCGTAGATATACTCAGCAAGTGGATGTGCACAACCCTGTCTTATGATAACACGAGGTCATTAGACATCTTGTATGATAGTGGCAAAACACCCTTCCAAAGTAGGGTTCACCTCACCCTATTCGGTTCACCAAAATTAAATATCAAATGACGTATAAAATACAACACACTTATCTAAAGTTCTCAATAAAATTATTTCCATACTATTTAGGGAGAACCTCAAAAGCTATAGACCACCGTTCTATTCCCCTGTTATCCCCGCTCGACAAGAACACTCTTATTACAAAAAAAGGAATTGTGAAGCAAAATGTGAACACAACTAGCTCAAGAAAAGAATATCATGACTAAAGACAATTAAATTATCAATAGCCTTCATCAGTAATAAATCAGAGATTTAGAACATATGGTAGATGAAAAAACTTTTCAACCATAGTTGCAGCGGAACGAGCAATCCATTAGAAGAGTCAAATAGACTATAACGTCAATTATATTCTCCACGTTAAAAGTCCACCAACAATGTTTTATCCCTGTAACATCAATCAATAGTTTCTTTCCACAATCACATGAATAACCCATAATCATAATTGTGATTCTAAATTCCTCGTCGCACCCAGGACGAAGATAATTTTCATGACCTGTCTTTACCTGAAATATCAAAGATCATGGTTATACCAAATCATAGTTCGTGTTTATAATCATAATAATAAATTTATCTTTGCACTACGGGCCAAAGATATTCATCAACAATTCATCTTTGCACTACATGCCAAAGATATTCAACAACAGGTCATCTTTGCACTACGGGCCAAAGATATTCAACAACAGTTCATCTTTGCACTACAGGCCAAAGATATTAATATCTCAAAGAAATATGTAATCATTTCAGAATTTATATAAACCATAATTATAATCATGTTGATCAATTCACCTTTGCACTTAAGCTAAAAATATTCAATTGTAAATTCAATGGTGATGATCATACCAGTCAACAATTCATCTTTGCACTACTGGCCAAAGAGAACCCATAGTCACGATCATACCAATAATCTACCCATCTTTACACTCAAGTCAAATAGAAAATTCTTCTCCAGGATTATAAAAATGTTATATATGATAATAAAAACAATATAATCAACATATAGATTTAATCTCAAGAGTAAGATTCATAAATCAACGATAATTTGGTCAGAAAAAGAAACCAATGTTGTCTTGAATAGTAACTCGTGAATAGTAACTCATAAATAGTAATCCCGACACGAAAAGATAAAGTTTCACAATACTATCCATATCAATATTTACAATACCTTAATCCAAATGTTATAAATCACTTAATAATCTCATAATCTAATATTATTAATATTACAACAATATTTTAATCATTTCTTAAACTTATAAACAATTTATTTTAATTGTTTACACTTTATTAATTAATGCATTTAATCATCCTAAAATGCCAAACTCATAAGATTTCATCCCCAATAACCAAAACCCTCATCAAAAATCAGTATATACCTCATATATGATTCTCAAGTCATAAAATCATATTTTCCAATTTTCTTACTTCACATAACATATTTAATTCATTTACTCATAACTTGACTATTTTCATGAAAAATACCAAATCAGTACAAACAAATTTTCTTTTACGGATTTAACAGAACATATTCCCATATTGAACATATATTTTTCTCGGAGTTTTTAAAATTCATTTACTATTTTTCATATGGCCAAAACTGCCGAATATTTAGACATTTATCATAAATTGTAATTTTGTCCAAAAATTCCGAAATTTACAGAGTATACTGCTATTATATACATGTACTTCCAATAAAAATTTCACCAATTTTGGAGTTAACCACAAGGAGTTATAAGGGTTTACTTTTAAAATAGTCTTTTCTCATAAAATTCATAACTCTTAATCTATACATCCAAAAATCACCATTTTTGGACACAATCAAGAAAACTCATCAAATTATCATTTCAATTTTTTCCAGAATTTTTGAGAGTCAAAAAAACTACGAAATTGAAAAATATAATAACCTCATGATCCTTTTACCTCAAAAGAAGCGATTTAACCTGAAATATCTATGTAAAGTCAAGGAACCTTACCTTTGGAAAGTATCTAAATACTCACAAAAATATGCTCGATAATATAGAGAGAAAGAAAACTTGTTTCTGGTATATTTTCAATTCTAACTTAAGCGCCTATTTATAGAAAAATGCTAGAACGCCATAGGAGACTAAATAATAAAATATTATTATAATCTTTTTTTTTCTCCCTACGCAAGCCACTTTGAAAAATGACCAGCCATCACAGTGGGGCCCACCCAAAAATCAGCCACCTATCCCAACAACCAAAAGTGGGTCCCACCCAATTTTAATAAAAATTATTTTATTTTCTGATACTTCAGTAATTCATAGAAAATAGTCCGTTTATCAGAAAAATACGAATTTTATGTCCATTCCACACGAAATCGAATTCTCTACAACTTTGTAGCTTTAAATTTTTACAAATTCCAGACAAAAAATATCTGAAATCCACTAACGGATGATTTTCAACACCTTTTAAAATTCATAACAAATCATACGTTACTTTTTAACGGTTCAAAATTTGTGAATATATGCTCAACTTATATATGTATAACATATCTAAAAATCACAACGATCCAACGGTCAGATTAAAATTATAACTCACGCAATAGAGCTTTAAGAACACCGATTGATCTTTTAATACCTCCAATCTGACAAAATACTGATAAAATATCTCAACATTAATTCCTTCATTTATAACAACATAAATAAATTCATCATTTATATTCGCATAAAATAAATATTTCATTATCATATAAATCAATAATTAATTATTCAAAAATAATATTACAGAATCACAATACTGACAACCAGGTGGTTCCCAGGAAAGAGGGAATTTTCCGATAAGGATTTCTCCTTACTGGCGCGCAATTAGGTGACCAAACCTCTCATTGACAAAACTTTCTAGATATTGCCAATAATGCTATCTAATAATATTATTCAAATAATATGAATTATTGATCTGATAATGAAAAATACTTTGCAGTGACAATTATTGAAACAACAATAATATAAAATATCAACGCAGCAATTATTGAATCAATAAAATAAAATATTGAACAGTAATTACTGTAAAAATTATTGAGTAGTGCCTTCTTACGTAAGAATTAATAATTCCAAAATACTATATGCAATCACAGTGTCTTCTTTATGCAACCACGCGCGACATCAGTATTTTAACCACCAGTATTCCAAGCGATGTTACTTGAGAATAATTACGTCGTTATTTATAAAAATTCAAACTTGTCGTTTTCTTCATCCGACAGTTATTCTGGTATGGGACCCACAAATGGCTGTGTCGTCGTACGAATATTTCCCGACAATAAGAATATTCTACGACCAAACGAATATTCCCCGACAACAATAAGTATTTTATAGCCACTTGCTTATTTTGAAAAATTTCATATGTCACCCTTAACTTTAACTTTTTATCAATTTAATCATTTACTGAATAATAATTATAAGAAAAATTGAATACTTTTATTTCATAAAATTTAGGGTCTTACAAGTGTTCTTTACACCAATAAAATTGTAAAATGTAAAAATAATAGTATAAAATGTTGCTCCGTACATGGGCTCTATGGCCACTACATTCATGATTAATTTAACTACATTAATAATTTATTTGTATACGAGAAACAATATTGTTACGAGATACTTAAGCTATCCACACAACTAAATATAATTGCTGAATAATACCTCCTTCCGCCAGGCCCCAACCCCCACAAAAAAAAAAACAACAACAAAAGCGTAAGGATATTAGAACAAAAAACAACTATTCTCAAAAGCATGAAGAAAGATACCTCTGCAAGAACAACACCAATTTGATTATCAGATGCAGTCAATAGATCAACAACATTAGTGGGTGATGAAGTATCTATAGCCAACTTATCTTCTTCTTGGACGAGAAAATTAACACTGCATTCCTCAAGACAATTTTGAAGAACTTCACATTTATGCAGCAACTTCACGGTAGCTGCATTTGCATGTTCACTTCTTTGCTTTTCCTGGTGGAGAACCCTCTTAACAAAATAATCAACTATCCATAAGTAAAACTAAAGAAAGAAAAAAAGTACCAAAAGTAAAACAAGTAATTTTCAGCACAGAAAAATAATAATAATAGGCTATTGACATTTTACTATTTTTAATATTCATAATATTAGTGATTAAATGCTTTGGAAGTGCTGAGAAGTGAATAGATTGTATCAACAAAATGTGGAAGTCATAAAGAGGGTTTTGATTTCAGTGCTGAAACGGTGACTATAAGCATTGACGAGAGTTTGGCTTGGTTATAGCTGAATTATGTTGATATATTACAATGCCATGACATTGAATTTGGGTCTCTTGATCAGGTACTTAATTGGTGGTTGTTGTTTATTGATTTCTCAATTTTGTGTCTCCTGGTCTAATATTCATTTCAGTATTTCTAGTTATCTAAACACTTGTTCTACAATTTTGTAGCATGTATTTGTATATGTGTGCACTAGTGTGTTTATTGAATGGTTAACATTGTTAGACTTCAATGACTTTTGCTAATTTTTTGCTATTTAGATTTAGAAATACTGAACCTTGGATTTGTTTTGTTTGCGACATATTGTACATGAGACTATTCCAACCTTACCAAAGCTCAAGGAGGCTGGGAAAATCCGATTCATTGGTATAACTGCAAGAGAATATATTGTTTTTCTTCTTGTCGATGTTCCTGCATCCACCAATTTGACTGTCTGATTGTAAAACAATATTGTCAGAGTCAATGGTAAGTAGATCAACGAATGTTGTTTTCCTTAATGGAATTGCGAAATAAATTTTGGAAGAAAAAAGGCAGAAGTTTCAAGACGACTCTTATTGCTAGAAATATAATATCTAGGATACAAGATGCAAGATACAAGATACAAGACACAAGATACAAGATACAACCTCCAGGAAAACATAGCAATTCTAAAATTTCAACTTATTAGAGATATATGATGATAGATCAATTAATTACTGGTAAATATTGAATCCAGCATCTGCAGTTACAGTAGACAAATTTTTGAACAAATAAAAGAAAAAACAGATGCAACTATTACCATTGAAAGACTCTTCCTATTGGAGATAAATTCTCTAAGTTCATTCTCTAGCTGAGACTCAGACGGAGTTTCAGCACTATATATTACCTTTCCTTCAATCAAGAAAGTTATCTTTCCCTTTGGTGTGTGACTTGAGAACGCTACTTTTGCTTCACCTAGAGTACCCACCCAAAACTAATAAGGAATCATCATTTACATTACTAAATCAGGGGACACAATCATCTTTACAAGTTATGTGGCTTCGCCACTGGTCTTGACTCGAGTAGTAAACTTTGTTTCTAATGCCAATAACATAGTGCATGTAGTACTTTTTTTAAGAGGGACAAAGAAAGGGGTGGGGGTATTTTACTTAACAATTATAATAACTCTAACTGAATTTGCATTCCAATTACAGGGACGTTATTTTCAGCATAGGATGGGAGTAAACTTTGTTTTTAATGCCAAACACCATAGTGCATGTAGTACTTTTTTTTAAGAAGAGGAGGGATAGAGAAAGGGGGGGTGTTTCACTTAACAATTCTAATAATTCTAACTCAATTTGCATTTCAATTACAGGGACGTTATTTTGGAAACTAAGCCAAATGCACTGGTTTGCGTTATCTTGGTCGTAATATATTATTTCTTGAAATTTAGTTGAAATTCACCTTTTACTTTCATTGTTCTCTTCAGAAAATGAGAACGTAGTTGGGACTAGTCGGGGAACGGAGTGATGGTCCAGGATAAGTGGCTTTACTAGTCCTCACTATTCTGTGAAATAGTATGATTATGAGTTATTCACATGATTGTGGACAAAAATTATTGATTGATGTTACAGGAATAAAACATTATTGGTGGACTTTTAACATGGAGAAGATAATAGACCTTATGGTCTATTTGACTCTTCTAATGGATTGCTTATTCCGCTGCAGTTAAACTTGATGTTTATTGTATTTTATCAGTTTAACACTGTTGAAGGCTAAGGATAATTTATTTTGCATTATCTTAGTCATAATATTTCTTACTGAGCTAGTTGAGATCACCCTTTTACTTTCATTGTTCTCTTCAGGAAATGAGAACGTAGTTGAGACTAGTCGGGGAACGGAGTGATGGTCCAGGATAAGTGGCTTTACTAGTCCTCATTATTCTGTGAAATAGTGTGATAATAATTGTAATAAGGACTCCATTGAGTGTGGATATAGTCTAAAAGACAATATTCGTGTTAAAACTCTCAGCTATGTTTTGTCGTATTTTACACGACAGTTGTTGTGAGACCCCAAATTTTATGAAATGAAAGTATTCAATTTTCTTATAATTATTCTATTTAGTAAATGGTTAAATTGATAAAAGTTTAAAGTTAAGGGTGATATTTGAAATTTTTTCAAAATAAGTAAGTTAAGGGTGATATTCACATGTGTGTACTATTGATTCACATTCTTGTACTATTAGGGGAGGTGGTGCAAGATTGATAATACTTGCATGACTAAATTATAAATGGAGGTATAGATGAAGCTACTATGGAGCCCCCAAAATAGATATACATCACCCATCTTGAGTCGCCAAATACATGGTACAAAATACAAATAAAAACTTAATTATTCAACTGTCGTGTAAAATACGACAAAACATATACTGTGAGTTTTAATACAAATATTTTTATCTAGACAATATCCACACTCAATGGAGTACTCATTACATTTATTATCACACTATTTTATAGAATAGTGAGGACTACTATGACACCATCTCGGACCATCACTCCGTTCCCCACTAGTCCCTTTCGTTCTCATTTCCTGAAGAGAACAATGAAAGCAAAAGGATGAGCTCAACTAGCCCAAGAAGAAATATTATGACTAAGATAATGCGGGATGAATTATCATTAGCCTTCAACAATGTTAAACGATAAAATCTGATAGACATCAAGTTTAATGCGCGGTGAATAAACAATCCATTAGAAGAGTCAAGTAGAGCATGATATCTACTATCTTCTATAATTTTAAAATGTTTTCATCAATTTTATCATTTGAGACTCGCTAAATAAATAAACCACGTCATCGAATCATCCACCACTACTTTTCACAAGAGGATATTCATTAAATCATCAATGGTCATGACTATATTACGAATAATCCTTGGTCATAATCATACCAAAAACTGTCCATCAATGCACTACAGGCCATTGAAGACTTTTACCACTTCGTTTATAACATTACAGGTCATGATTACACCGAATGATCCTTGGTCATAATCATAACAAGTCCATCTCTGCACGTAAGCCAAATATATACAACTATAAAACCAATAATCAATAGTCCATCTTTGCACGTAAGCCAAAGATATACAATTTAATAATCAACAGTCCATCTTTGCACGTAAGCCAAAGATAACTTTCATCACCATATAAGCATGAGGATGATGACAATGATATAAGAATTAATCAAACGAAAACAAGGATAAATATTAAAGACTTTAAATTTTTCCAAATATTATCAACCACTTAATAAACTCATAATCTAATATTATTAATATTATAACAATATTTTAATCACTTCTTAAACTTATAAATAATTTATTTCAATTGTTTACACTTTACCAAATAATGCATTTAATCATTCAAAAATGTCATACTCATAAGATTTCATCACCAATGATAAAATCTCTCATCAAAAATCTGCATATACCCTATATAGGATTCCCAAGCCATAAAATCCTATTTTCCAATTTTGTTACTTCACATAACATATTTAATTCATTTACTCATAACTAGTTTATTTTCATGAAAAATACCAAATCGAGTCCCAAAAATATTTCTTTTACGGATTTAGCGAATATAGTCCCATATTGAACATATATTTTTCTTAGAATTTTTAAAATTTATTTACTATTTTTCATATGGCCAAAACTGCTGAATATTTAGACATTTATCATAAATTGTACTTTTATCCAAATATTCTGAAATTTACAGGGTGTACTCCTATTATATATATGTACTCCCAATAAAAGTTTTACCAATTTTGAAGTTAACCACAATAAGTTATAAGGGTTTACTTTTAAAATAGTCTTTTCCCATAAAATCCATAACTCTTAATCTATACATCCAAAAATCGCCATTTTTGGACACAATCTAGAAAACTCATCAATTTATCATTTCAAATTTTTCCAGAATTTTTGAGGGTCAGAAAAATTATGAAACTACCCCTGGCAGAAACCCTTTTTGAATGAAAATACTATTCATATGAATACAAAGGATCATTCACCATTCATGTGGTAATCCACATAGACAGGTTATTCCAACAGAATAATAAAGAATGGAATAACAGAAGAATTCACCATGCATACGATAGACCGCACAGACAGGCTATTCTCAACAGAATAATAAAGAATGGAACCAGGTCATGCGTAAACCGCATAGACATGATAGTCCAACAGAATAATAAAGAATAGAACCTGGTCATGCGTAAACCGCACAGACATGATATTCCAACAAAATAATAAAGAATGGAATAACAAAGAATTTACCATGCATGCGATAGACCACACAGACATGTTATTATAACAGAATAATAAAGAATGGAACCAGGTCTAGCGTAATCCGCACAGACAGGATATTCCAACAAAATAATAAAGAATGGAATAACAAAAGAATTTCATCATGTATGTGGTACTTCGCATAGACATGTTATTCCAACATAATAATAAAGAATGAAATAACAGAACAATTTCACCATGTATGCGGTACTTCGCATAGATAGGTTATTCCAACATAATTATAAAGAATGGAATAACAGAAGCTCTCTTCCTGAATACGAAAGAAATAATACCCCTTACCTTAGAATAAAGCTAGATACTGGAATAGAGAGATAAAAGACTTCTCTTCTTCTTTCTTTCTATAAGTTCTCTCTATAATAATTGCTCTATAGCTTAAGTGAATTGGTGAGAAATGAAGGAAGAATGAGCTTCTATTTATAGGAAAATATAGTTTTGATAATTGCACATTTTGGGGCTCGAAATATTACAGTACAATACCTTCAACTTTTCTTTCATTTTTAATTCAGTCCTGCAAGTATTATCAAACTTGCACCACCTTCCCTAATAGTAAATCATGTGAATCAATAGTTCTAGACATGTGAAAATACGAATTACAGTATAGTACCTTCATCTATACCTCTATTTTTAACTTAGTCATGCAAGTATTATCAATCTTGCACCAACTCCCCTAATAGTAAATGAATGTGACTCAATAGTACACACATGTGAATAAATAGTTATATAAGCATGTGAATTAGTAGCAATTAATTACTCATTTATTCGATTAATTACCCGATTTATCAATATAACCCCTAGACATCAATTATCATCGGAATAGATGTCGATTTCCACTAACACTAATAATCCCAACACAATGGAACTATCAATTTCATCTTTAATCAAACACGAACTTATTCATTATTAATATTATAACTCATAATATTTAATAAATGTGTCGTTCCTGGAAAGAGGGGGCTTTCCTATAAGCATTTCTCCTTATTGGCGCAATTGATTAGATGACCAAACCTCTCCTTGATGAACTTCTGAACATTGTAAATATTATAATTTAATAATATGAATAACTTTGTCGTCTAAATTATTGATTTAATAATATCACATATTATGCGGATAATACTACAATAATCGAATCAATAATATGAGAGATATGATGCAATAATTAATCGATAATTGAGTATAAGCGGTGACTTCTCACGTAAGTATCAATAATCAATACCGTATGTCTACTACTATGCAACCACGCCAGACATTCTTGTACTTTTACTAATGAGTAGTTCAACAGTTTTAAGGGTAAAACATCCGCCGTTATTTTCATTAAAATATTTTTGTCATTTTCTCATTCCGACAATAATTCCGTTGTGGGGTCCACCAATGATTGTGCCATCGTACGGATTTTTCCCGACAAAAAGAATATTTCTTGACCAATCGAATATTATATAACCACTTGCATACTTTTTAAAATTTCTAAATATTACCCACAACTATAACATTATCTCAAATCCACACCATAATTTTGAAAAAAAATATTTCGAGAAAATTAAATTTTTATTCATAAAATTTGGGGTCTTACAGGTACTATACTGTAATTAATTTTTTCACATGTTTAGAACTATTAAGTCATATGATTTACTATTTATTCACATGATTTACTATTAGGGGAGGTGGTGCAAGTTTGATAATACTTGCAGGACTAAATTAAAAATGAAAAAAAAGAGGAAGGTATTATACTGTAATATTTCGAGCCCCAAAACGTACAATTATCGAAACTATATTTTTTTATAAATAGAAGCACATTCTTCCTTCATTTCTCACCAATTCACTAAAGCTATAGAGCAATTATTATAGAGAGAAATTATAGAGAAAGAAGCTATAGAGAGAAAGAAGAAATGAAGTCTGCTACTTTGTTATTCCAGTATTCAGTCTTCTTCTGAGGTAAGGGATATCATTATTGTGTAAGGGGTATTATTTTTTTTATATTCATGAAGAGAGCTATTGTTATTCCATTCCTTATTATTCATTGGAATAACTTTATACACCGGACTACTGTAGTATACATGGTGAAATTCTTCTCATTATTCCATTCTTTATTATTATGTTGAATAACTGCCTCATCACAATCACCGCATACATGGTGAAATTCTTCTCATTATTCCATTCTTTATTATTATGTTGAATAACTTGCCATCAATACCGCATCACATACGTGGTGAAATTCTTCTATTATTCCATTCTTTATTATTACGCTTGGAATAACCTTTATCTGTCTTGATTCTATCGCATGCTTGGTGAATTCTGTTGTTATTCCATTTTTATTATTCGTGGAATATCTTGTCATGCATGTGGATTATGCTTGACTGGTTCCATTCTTTATTATTACATTAGAATATCACATCCGCATGCGGATTACGCATGACTGGTTTCATTCTTTATTATTCTCTGGGAATAACACATGCATGCGATTACATCGCATGCTTAGTGAATTCTTCATTATTCCATTCTTTATTATTCATTGGAATAACTTTGTCTATGTGGATTACCGCATGCATGGTGAATGACCTTTCGTATTCATTCTTTATTAAATTGTGGAAATGATGCGCTCACGTGGATTACTGCATGCGGATGAAAATCCATTCTTGATTTAGTATATTCTATTATACTCGTATGAGATATCATTTCTTTTGTACTCAAATCATGGAATATCATTTTCTTTGGTATTTTTATGAGTTACTATTCACGGGTTACTATTCACCCAGATTCTTATTCACTCTAGTATTATTCACTTTCGGGTATTGAGGCACTTTTCGTGTATTAGGAGTACTATTCACGAGTTACTATTCACCCAATTACTATTCACCAAATATTATTTACTCGGGTATTTGGGGTACTTTTCATGCCGGGTACTATTCACGAGGTACTATTCCTGAAGTATTATTCATAGGGTAATATTGCGGGGTACTATTTACCTGAAAAATATATTTCTTTTATGTCCAAATTATTTTTGGTACATGAATATTATTCTTGAATTTTACTCCACGAAGCAGTATCATGTTGACAATTTGGATATTTTTAAACTCTGGATATATTTAAAGTCTTTAATATTTATCTTTGATTTCGTTTGATTAATGCTTATATCATTGTCATCATCCTCATGCTTATATTATGATGAAAGTCATATGTGGCTTACGTGCATAGATGGACTGTTGATTATTGGTTTTACAGTTGTATATTTTTGGCTTACGTGTAAAGATGGACTGTTGATTATTGGTTTTATACTTGTATATCTTTGGCATACGTGCAAAGATGGACAAGTGTATGACATGATCATAACAGCTGGTGATAATAATGAATATCCTTGGCCCGTAGTGCATGGATAATTCGATGATGTGATTGGCAGGATCATGACCATTAGTTAATAGTTGAATGTCTTTGCCGTAGTGCAATCGACACGAATTAATTGATTGGTATGATCATGACCATTGGTTTTAAAGTTGAATATATCTTTGGCCCGCAGTGCAAAGGTAGACAACTGATTGGTATGATCATTGTTATTACATTTGAATATATTTAGCCTTTAGGGTAAGGATATTGAGTAAACGTTCTATTAAGCCTTTGTGGCAAGGAGAAACTGTTGAGTTATATGATTATAAATATGAATTGTGGATTTAACTATAATCTTTGGTGGTTTAGGTAAAGACAGGTGATGATAGTTCTTTTTGTCTTGGGTATAACAAAGAACTGTTGTAGAGTATTACAGGAATGAAATATTAATGATGGACTTTTAATCTAGAAGAGATAGGAGACATTATGTTCTACTTGACTCTTCTAATGGATTGCTTATTCCGCTGCAGTTGTTGATCTAAAACTTGTTGTCTATTATATTCCATCAGTTATACTGTTGAAAGCTAAGGATAATTTATTCTGCATTATCTTAGTCATAATATTTCTTCTTGGGCTAGTTGAGCTCACCCTTTCTTTCATTGTTCTCTTGAAAATGAGAATATAGTTTGACGAGTCGGGGAATGGAGTGATGGTCCAGGATAAATGGCTTTAGTAGTCCTCACTATTCTACGGAATAATGTGATAATAATTTTAATGAGGACACCATTGAGTGTGTATATTTTCTAGATGACAATATTCTTGTTTAAACTCTCAGCTATGTTTTTTTAATCGTATTTTACACATTTGTTGTATAATCAAGTTGTATTTGAATTTATGTATCATGTATCTGGCGACCAAGATGGGTGATATATACACTGCTTTTGGGGCGTCCATATTGGTATCAAAGCTTAGGGATATGATCCTGGTGAGATGTGAGACTAGAACTAGGAGGGGAGAGACGGGTAATTCCTTCGCTAGTATGACCTACCTAAGTTATTTGGAATTTAATTGGTCGATCAAAGTATAGGGATAATATGTGGCATGTTAATTAACCCTTATTTTGAAACTGTATTTTAGAATGATATCTGAAATATAGGAGATGAGAAATGGGAAAATCATGATAGAGAGGACATAACCGGGAAAGTACAATCCGAAAAGAAAGCAAGGTATTCTCATCTCTTCGAACTACCAGGTACATAAATTTTGAGGGCGAAATTTCATAAGGAAGGGAGATTGTGAGACCCCGAATTTTATGAAATGAAAGTATTCAATTTTCTTATAATTATTCTATTTAGTAAATGGTTAAATTGATAAAAGTTTAAAGTTAAGGGTGATATTTGAAAATTTTTTAAAGTAAACAAGTTGTCATAAAATAATCGGTAATAAAAGTATAGTAATACGCGTGATTGCATAGTAGCACACGGTATTGTACAATATCTTTGATTATTGATGCTTACATGAGAAGTTACTCAATTTTATTCAATTGTTGTCACAATATTTTATATTATTAAATCAATAATTGAGACGACAAAGTTATTCATATTATTATTTGCAATATTGACAATGTCTAGAAGTTCTGTCAAGGAGAGGTTAGATAATCTAATTGCGCGCCAATAGGGAGAAATCCTTATTATTCTTCTGTTATTCCATTCTTTATTATTCTGTTGGAATAACCTGTCTGTGCGGTCTATCGCATGCCTAGTGAATTCTGTTGTTATTCCATTCTTTATTATTCTGTTGGAATAACATGTCTATGTGGATTACCGCATGCAAGGTGAATGACCTTTTGTAAGACCCTAACTTTTATGAATAAAGAATAATTTTCTCGAAATATATTTTTTAATATTATGGTGTGGATTTGATATAATGTTATAGTTGAGGGTAATATTTACAAATTTTGCAAAGTAAGCAAGTGGTTATATAATATTCGATTGGTCGGGGAATATTTGTTTTAACAGGGAATATTCGTACGACGACACAATCATTGGTGGACCCCACAACGGAAGTATTGTCGTAGTTAGAAAATGACATAATTTTCTTTTTATAAAAATAACGACGGAAGTTTTACCGTTAAAGCGTTGAACTACCGGTAGTAAAAGTGCGATGAATATGCGTGGTTGCATAGTAGCACACTCGGTATTGATTATTGATGCTTACGTGAGAAGTCACTCGGTTATACTCAATTATTACTTTCATGAATTCTTTGCATCATATCTCTCGTATTATTGATTCGATTATTATCACGAGAGCATCTCGTAATAATATGTTATATTATTAAATCAATAATTGAGACGAAAAAGTTATTCATATTATTAAATTGCAATATTTACAATGTCTAGAAGTTCTGTCAAGGAGAGGTTTGGTCATCTAATTGCACGTCAATAAGGTGAAATCCTTATCGGAAAGCCCCTCTTTCACAGGAGCGACTTTGTTGTTAAATATTGTGAGTTATAATATTAATGATGAATAAGTTCGTGTTGATTAAAGATGAAATTGATAGTTCCATTGTGTTGGGATTATTAGTGTTAAGTGAAAATCGACACTTATTTTGATAGTAATTGATGTCTGGAGGTTATATTGACCAATCGGGTAATTAATCGGATAAATGAGCAATTAATTGCTATTAATTCACATGCTTATAACTATATGTTCACATGTGTGTACTATTGATTCACATTCTTGTACTATTAGGGGAGTTGGTGCAAGATTGATAATACTTGCATGACTAAGTTAAAATGGAGGTATAGATGGAGGTACTATACTGTAATTCGTATTTTCACATGATTATAACTATTGATTCACATGATTGAACTATTGATTCACATTATTTACTATTAGGGGAGGTGGTGCAAGTTTGATAATACTTGCAGGACTAAATTAAAAATGAAATAAAAGTTAAAGGTATTGTACTGTAATTTTTTGAGCCCCCTCTTTCCTGGGAACAACCTAGTTGTTAAATATTGTGAGTTATAATATTAATGATGAATAAGTCCGTGTTGATTAAAGATGAAATTGATAGTTCCATTGTGTTGGAATTATTAGTGTTAGTGGAAATTGACATTTATTTCGATATTAATTGATGTCTGGAAGTTATACTTGACTTGCCGGCAATTAATCTGGATAAATGAGCAATTAATTGCTATTAATTCATATGATTATAACTATTTGTTCACATGTGTGTACTATTGATTCACATTCTTTTACTATTAGGGGAGTTGGTGCAAGATTGATAATACTTGCATGACTAAGTTAAAAATGGAGGTATAGATGGAGGTACTATACTGTAATTCGTATTTTCACATGATTATAACTATTGATTCACATGATTGAACTATTGATTCACATTATTTACTATTAGGGGAGGTGGTGCAAGTTTGATAATACTTGCAAGACTAAATTAAAAATGAAGGAAAAGATGAAGATATTATACTGTAATATTTCGAGCCCCAAAACGTGCAATTATCGAAACTATATTTTCCTATAAATAGAAGCTCATTTGTAAGACCCAAGTTTTTTATAAATAAAATTGAATTTTCTCTATTCATTATACAACACGAGTTACACTATTCATGAGTTATACTGTGTATTAAAATTCACGAGTTACTATTCACATGTTACTATTCACCCAAATTACTATTCACCCGAATATTATTCACTCGGGTATTTGGGATACTTTTTTCTTGGGGTACTATTCACGGTACTATTCCCAAAAAGTACTATTCATAGGGTACTTATTAAATTATTTATTTACCACAAAATATATTTCTTTTCTGCCTAAATTATTTTTGGTACATGAATATTATTCTTGAATTTTACTCCATAAAGCAGTATCATGTTGACAATTTGGATATTTTTAAACTCTGGATAAATTTAAAATCTTTAATATTTATCCTTTATTTCGTTTGATTAATGTTTATATCATTGTCATCATCCTCATGCTTATATTATGATGAAAGTCATCTGTGGCTTACGTGCATAGATGGACTGTTGATTATTGGTTTTACACTTGTATATTTTTGGCTTACGTGCAAAGATGGACTGTTGATTATTGGTTTTATAGTTGTATATCTTTGGCTTACATGCAAAGATGGATAGGTGTATGACATGATCATAACCACTGGTGATAATAACGAATATCTTTGTCCCGTAGTGCATGGATAATTCGATGATGTGATTGGCAGGATCATGACCATTAGTTAACAGTTGAATGTCTTTTACCGTAGTGCACTGACAGACAATTGATTAGTATGATCATAACCATTGGTTTTAAAGTTGAATATATCTTTGGCCCGCAGTGGAAAGGTAGACAACTGATTGGTATGATCATTGTTATTACATTTGAATATCTTTAGCCTTTGGGGTAAGGATATTGAGTAAACGTTCTATTAAGCCTTTGTGGCAAGGAGAAACTGTTGAGTTATATGATTATAAATATGAATTGTGGATTTGACTATAATCTTTAGTGGTTTAGGTGAAGACAGATGATGATAGTTCTTTTTGTCTTGGGTATAACAAAGAACTATTGTTGAGTATTACAGGAATGAAATATTAACGATGGACTTTTAATCTAGAAGAGATAGTAGACATTATGTTCTACTTGACTCTTCTAATGGATTGCTTATTTCGCTGCAGTTGTTGATCTAAAATTTGTTGTCTATTATATTCCATCAGTTGTTATACTGTTGAAGGCTAAGGATAAATTATTCTGCATTATCTTAGTAATAATATTTCTTACTGGGCTAGTTGAGCTCACCCTTTCTTTCATTGTTCTCTTCAGAAAATGAGAATATAGCTGGGACGAGTCGGGGAATGGAGTGATGGTCCAGGATAAATGGCTTTAGTAGTCCTCATTATTCTACGGAATAATATGATAATAATTGTAATGAGGACACCGTTGAGTGTGGATATTGTCTAGATGACAATATTCTTGTTTAAACTCTCAGCTTTGTTTTGTCGTATTTTACACGACTGTTATATAATTAAGTTGTATTTGAATTTATGTACCATGTATCTGGCAACCCAAGATGGGTGATGTATATCTATTTTGGGGGTGTCACAGTTGTGTAATTAAGTTTGTAGTTGAGTTCTGTAGTGTGATATCTGGCGACTCAAGATGGGTGTTATATACCTATTTTGGGGGCGTCACAGTTGGTATCAAAGCTTAGGGATATGATCCCTGGCTGAGATATGAGACTAGAACTAGGAGGGGAGAGACGGGTAATTCCTTCGCTAGTATGACCTAACTAAGTTTATTTAATATTTAATTGGTTGGTCAAAATATAGGGATAATATGTGGCATGTCAATTAACCCTTATTTTGAAACTATATTCTAGAATGATATCTGAAATACAGGAGATGAGAAAATTGGAAAATCATGATAGAGAGGAAATAACCGGGAAAGCAAGGTATTCTCATCTCTTCGAATTACTAGGTACGTAAATTTTGAGGGCAAAATTTCTTAAGGAGGGGAGATTGTGAGACCCCGAATTTTATGAAATGGAAGTATTCAATTTTCTTATAATTATTCTATTTGGTAAATAGTTACATTGATAAAAGTTTAAAGTTAAGGGTGATATGTGAAAATTTTTCAAAGTAAGCAAGTTGTCATAAAATACCCGGTAGTAAAAGTATAGTAATACGCGCGGTTGCATAGTAGCACACGATATTGATTATTGATGCTTACGTGAGAAGTCACTCGGTTATACTCAATTATTGCTACGATAATTCTTTGCGTCATATCTCTCATATTATTGATTCATTTGTTGTCACGATCATCTCGCATAATATGTTATATTATTAAATCAATAATTGAGACGACAAAGTTATTCATATTATTATTTGCAATATTGACAATGTCTTGAAGTTCATCGAGGAGAGGTTAGGTCATCTAATTGCGGCGTCGATAAGGAGAAATCCTTATCGGAAAGCCCCTCTTTCACAGGAGCGACACAGTTGTTAAATATTGTGAGTTATAATATTAATGATGAATAAGTTCGTGTTGATTAAAGATGAAATTGATAGTTCCATTGTGTTGGGATTATTAGTGTTAAGTGAAAATCGACATTTCTTTCGATAGTAATTGATGTATGGAGGTTATATTGACCAATCGAGTAATTAATCGAATAAATGAGCAATTAATTGCTATTAATTCACATGCTTATAACTATGTGTTCACATGTGTGTACTATTAATTCACATGTATGTACTATTAGGGGAGGTGGTGCAAGATTGATAATACTTGTATGACTAAATTAAAAATGAAGGTATAGATGAAGGTACTATACTGTAATTATTATTTTCACATGTATAGAACTATTGATTCACATGATGTACTATTAGGGGAGGTGGTGCAAGTTTGATAATACTTGTAGGAATAAATTAAAAATAAAGGAAAAGATGAAGGTGTTATACTGTAATATTTCGATCCCCAAAACGTGCAATTATCGAAACTATATTTTCCTATAAATAGAAGCTCATTTGTAAGACCCAAGTTTTTTATAAATAAAATTTAATTTTCTCTATTCATTATCTTGAAATAATAAGGAGTTAATTTGATATAATGTTTTGGTTATGGGTGAAATGTGCAAATTTTACAAAATAAGCAAGTGATTGTAAAATATTCATTTCTGTCAGGGAATATTCGTTTGGTCGTGGAATATTCTTTTTGTTAGGAATATCCATACGACGGCGCAGTCATTTGTGGGCCCCATAACAGAATAACTGTTGGATGAAGAAAATGACAAGTTTGAGTTTTTATAAATAACTACAGAAGTAGTTATTCTGAATTAACATCTTTGTTGGAATACCCGGTTGGTTAAAATACGATGTCTGGCGTGGTTGCGATGGCGCTTGCGATATTGCAAGATTTGTTGAATTATTGATTAAATGCGTAAGAAGGCCTACTCGATAATTGTTACAATAATTCTTTGCTCAATATTGTATTTTATTATTTCAATAATTCTTTGCGTTGATAGTTTATATTATTGTTGTTTCAATAATTATCACTGCACAGTATTTTCCATTATCAGATCAATAATTCATATTAGTTGAATAATATTATTAGATAGCATTATTGACAATGTGTAGAAAGTTCTGTCAAGGAGTGGTTTGGTCACCTAATTGAGCGCCAGTAAGGAGAAATCCTTATTGGAAAACCCCCTCTTTCCTGGGAACGGCCTGGTTATCATAATTTTGATTCTGTAATATTATTTGTGAATAATTAATTATTGATTTATATGATAAGAAAATATTTATTTGATGTGGATATAAATGATGGATTTATTTATGTGGTTATAAATGAAGGAATTAATGTTGAGGTGTTTTATCAGTATTTTGTCGGATTGGTGGTATTAAAACATCAAATGGTGTTTTAAACCTCTATTGCGCGAGTTATAATTTTAATCTGACCATTGGATCGTTGTGATTTTTGGATATGTTATACATATATAAGTTGAGTATATGTCCACAAATTTTGAACCGTTAAAAATTAGCGCATGATTTGTTATAAATTTTAAGAGGTGTTGAAAATAATCCGTTTGTGGATTTCGGATATTTTCTATCTGAAATTTGGAAAAACTCAAAGCTACAAAGTTGTAGAGAATTCGATTTCCTGTGGAATGGACATAAATCATATTTTTCTGATAAACAGGCTATTTTCTATGAATTACTGAAGTTTCAAAAAATAAAATGATTTTTATTAAAATTATGGGTGGGACCCACTTTTGTTATAAACATGGAGGCTGCTAGGAAATTTTAGAATTGGCATGCTAGCTAATTCAAGATGGATGGCGTAGAAAGAAAGGAGATAAATAATATTATTTTATTATTTTAGTCTCCTATGGTGTTCTAGCATTTTTTTATAAATAGGCGCTTAGGTTAGAATTGAAAATCACACCAGAAACAAGTTTTCTTTCTCTCTATATTGTCGAGCGTATTTTTGTGAGTATTTTGATACTTTGAGAGTTGTTATTCAGTACAAGTTTTCTTCGACTTTCTATCCGATATTTCGATCAGAAGTACCGTTATTTTGAAGTAAGGGATGTTATTTTTTATTTCATAATGATGTTATTCTTTCAATATCATTATACCGAAATATTGGTATGGATTTTATTGTGGAATTTCCACCTTTTTGTGTCGAGGTTACTTATTCACGTATACTGGACTTATTCACGTATCTGACCTTATTCACGAATCATCACACTATTCACAAAAAAATAAAATTTTTCCTTTTTGTCCAAGATGTCTATTATGGTTACTATCTTTGATTGTATCCATGTTTTGATCTTTATTTTTGAATTTTGCTTCACAATTGGTTATTATGAAGTATTATTGATCTTGGATAAACTGTTATACGAATCCCTAATATTTGTCATTCTGTCTCACTGGATTCGTTTTTTTTAAAATATTTTTCATCATCCTCAATCTTAAATGATGATATTACTGAATATCTTTGGCCTGTAGTGTAAAGATGAATGATTAACTGATGAATATATTTGGCCCATAGTGCAAAGATGAACAGGTGTTGAGATGAACATGACTGACTGGTGATATAAATGAATATCTTTGGCCTGTAGTGCAAAGATGAATATTTGATTAAAGATGTATATTGATTGATGTTACAGAGATAAAATATTGATGATAAACTTTTAAATCTTAGAAGATAGTAGAATTCATTCTCAACGTGACTCTTCTAATGGATTGCTGTTTCCGCTGCATTTGTTGATCTAAAACTTGTTGTCTATTATATTCTATCAGATTTTTCCCTATTGAAGACTAATGATAATTTTTTGTATATTATCTTAGTCATAATGTTCTTTACTGGGCTAGTTGAGCTCACCATTTTCCTTTTTGTTCCATTTTTCTTCCCAGGAGGTGAGAACATAGCAGGATCTTGTCGGGGTATGAAGTGATGGTTCTAGAAAGATGTTTTAGCAGTCCTCACTATTTCTGTAAAATAGTGTATGAATAATTGTAATGAGGAATTATTTGAGTGTGGATATTGTCTAGAAGATAATATTTGTATTTAAACTCACAGTATGTGTTGTCGTATTTTGTACGACAATTATATTATTGAAATTGTAGTTTGCTTTCTGTACCATGTATTTGGCGACTCAGAATGGGTGTGGTGTATACCTATTTTGGGGGCGTAACATCATTCTTCCTTCATCCTCACCAATTCACTAAGACTCACAAGAGCAATTATAGAGAGAGAAGCTATAGGGAGAAAGAAGAAGAGTAGTCTACTACTTCACTACTCCAGTATCCAGTCTTCTTCTGAGGTAAGGGGTATTATTTATTTCATATTCTGAAGAGATATTATTTTTCGTATTCGTATGAATATTATTTTCGTTCAATATTCATAAAGAATATTATCTTCGTTCAATATTCGTAGGAATATTATTTTCGTTCAACAGTCGTAAGGGGTATTATTTCTTCGTAAATGATATTATTTCTTTCAATATCATTATGCCAAAATATTGGTACGAATTTTATTGTGGAATTTCTACCTTTTTATGTCGGGGTTACTATTCACTCTAGTATTATTCACTCGGGTATTCGGGGCACTTTTTATGCCAGAATACTATTCGTGAGTTACTATTCATGGGTTACTATTCACCCGGTTACTATTTACTCTAGTATTATTCGCTCGGGTATTTGGGACACTTTTTGTGCCGGAGTACGATTCACGAGTTACTATTCACCCATCTTGTATTATTCACTCTAGTATTATTCACCCATCTTGTATGTTACTATTAGTTACTTTTTGTATCTTTTTGTGTTGGGGTTACTATTTACTCTAGTATTATTCACTCGGATATTCGGTGCACCTTTTGTGCCAGAGTACTATTCACGAGTTACTATTCACGGGTTACTATTTACTCTAGTATTATTCACTCGGGTATTCGGAGCACTTTTTGTGCTGAAGTACTATTTACGAGTTACTATTCATGGGTTACTATTCACCCAATTACTATTCACTCTAGTATTATTCACTCGGGTATTTGGGGTACTTTTCATATCGGAGTACTATTCACGAGGTACTATTCCCGAAGTACTATTCATAGGATACTATTCATGGGGTACTATTCACCCGAAAGATATATTTCTTTTCTGTCCAAATTATTTTTGATACATGAATATTATTCTTGAATTTTACTCCACAAAGTAGTATCATGTTGACAATTTGGATAATTTTAAACTCTGGATATATTTAAAGTCTTTAATATTTATCCTTGATTTTTTTTTTATTAATGTTTATATCATTTTCATCATCTTCATGCTTATATTGTGATGAAAGTCATCTTTGGCTTACACGCATAGATGGACTGTTGATTATTGGTTTTACAGTTGTATATTTATGGCTTACGTGCAAAGATGGACTGTTGATTATTGGTTTTATAGTTGTATATCTTTAGCTTACGTGCAAAGATGGACAGGTGTATGACATGATCATAACCACTGGTGATAATAATGAATATCATTGGCCCGTAGTGCATGGATAATTTGATGATGTGATTGGCAGGATCATGACCATTAGTTAACAGTTGAATGTCTTTGGCCGTAGTGCACTGACAGGCAATTGATTGGTATGATCATGACCATTGGTTTTATAGTTGAATATCTCTGGCCAGTAGTGCAAAGATAGACAACTGATTGATATGATCATTGTTATTACATTTGAATATCTTTAGCCTATGGGGTAAGGATATTGAGTAAATGTTCTATTAAGCCTTTGTGGCAAGGAGAAATTGTTGATTCGCATTATTATAAACATAAATTATGAATTTAACTAACATCTTTGGTGGTTCAGGTGAAGACAGGTGATGAAAGTTCTATTTGTCTTGGGTATAATAAAGAACTATTGATGGGTATTACAGGGATAAAATTGATGATAAACTTTTAAATTATAGAAGATAGTAGATATTATGCTCTACTTGACTCTTCTAATGGATTGCTTATTCCGCTGCAGTTGTAATCTAAAATTTGTTATCTATTATATTCTATTAGTTGTTATACTGTTGAAGGCTAAGGATAATTTATTCTGCATTATCTTAGTCATAATATTTCTTACTAGGCTAGTTGAGGTCAACCTTTTCTTTCATTATTCTCTTCAGGAAATGAGAATATAGCTGGGACGAGTCGGGGAATGGAGTGATGGTCCAGGATAAGTGGTTATAGTAGTCCTCAATATTTTTATAAAATAGTGTGATAATAATTATAATGAGGACTCCATTGAGTGTGGATATTGTCTAGAAGCGCAATTTTTGTGTTTAAACTCTCAGCTATGTTTTGTCGTATTTTGCACGACAGTTGTATAATTAAGTTTGTAGTTGAGTTCTGTACCATGTATTTGGCGACCCAAAATGAGTGATGTATACCTGTTTTGGGGGCGTCACATTTTGTCTTTCATCTATTACATCAGCTATATTTATAGCACAGTACAACTATACAAAATACTAGTTTACCCTCTTAACTAACTCTCTGGGATCATATGGAATATGCTACTCTCTAGAAAACACTTGCTAATATGTCCCTGGCTATATTTTTCTGGGCCTGACAGTTTTACTGTTATCAGTTATTCCCGACATTGTTGATTGAGTTGTAACCAACTTACTTACCTTCTTCCTAATTATCACTATGTTGAAGATGGAAATTTTGGGAAATATTAATTCGCAGTTCTAGCTACCAGTGGTTTTTAATTTGTCAAAAAGAAGAAAAATTTATCAATAGCTTTAACGATGCTACATTTTCCAGGAAGTTTAATTATTATATTTAAACCTCCTCAAGTAAGAAAAAATAGATTCAAAACTAAATATTCTACCAAACTGCATTTTCTGTTCCCCATTTTCATATATGTATACTTATTTTCTATTTCAAAGCTGTCACTTTAAGGATTTCACTAGTTATTATGTAGTAGACGTGCTATTTTGGGGTATATAGAGTGTGCTTTGCAGGAAACTGGTCAAAATTATCCATAAGTTAGGGGGTTATATATATATATGCTAGATATATGCTTCCAACATCTTGTTGTACGTACAAATCTTTTATTCTCTGTTATCTTCCAATATTTTTTATATTTCCCTGTCTCGAAAGCAAAGCTTTTTAGCTCACTTTCAAGTATTTATGCTGCAGCCATTCACAAACCATTAAAGTCTCCAGCAGTTGGAAAGCACTGGTGAAAGTAGTTGATTGGTTTTATTCAAATATACTGCCGCTTCCTGTATCCGGCTGTTTTTGGGATAATTTGGATGCTAACGAAAAGCTAAATGAACTGGTAACTTATTTAGAGCTTTGTTGGCTTGCTGAGTTCCGGGTTGTAGATGATCTTCATGAAGAGTGCTCGAGAGTAATAATATCATACTTGGATTATACTTCATACTTGTCTATTAAAATCCTAAAACTAGCTGCTAGTTTATCTCAGTGGAAATTGACCAAGGTTGCTGCAGATTATGTGGCTCCTTTATATCATCGCCTATGCATTTCTAGGGATCTTGAAGCCCTAGATGAGGAGATAATTGATATGGTTCGTGCAACCTTTCTCAAAAGAAGGGTGGTGGTTATAACTCTAGTTGATTTGATGAGTTTAGGCCCTAGTCTTTTGGGATTTTATTGCAGTAAAATATATAGGAATCGTAATTTACCGGTGATGTTTAGTGCATGTATGTAAGTAATGTTTATCAACATGTTTTTGTCACAATATATAGGACTTTTAATTTTTTGGAATATATCTAATGCCGGTGAGAACCACCATTCTTCCATGGTGACCTTTGGGTTGTGTTTGGAACTTAAAGAACTCAAGGAAGAGCAAGAAAAAGGAAAAATGAATTGAAAGCTTAAAAATTATTGGAATATCATTCATTTATAACACACTATATTTTATCATTGTTGTGGATGTGAGAAGTATGATGGTTGGATTTGTGTTCGTTAAGATTCAGTTCAGTCTTCAGCCATAGTCTGAACGAAAAGAACTCCCGAGTCTGTTCCTGATGACGATGATTTGTTGTCTTCCATCTTAGGTATATGAAACGGTTCTTTCATTTTACATTGTGGACATGAAGCATAATTGTAAAGAATTGAGAGAGTAATTACCTTTGTTATTTTCTAGAAGTTATAACATCTAAATTATTTACTTGTTACAAGGTTTCCTTTCGCTTTAGATGTTTCTAATATAACTTACTGTTGCTGCAGTTGGAAGAAAGTCTTCAGTTTTGAAAGTAAAGGATACTCCGCAGCCTGAGATGTTTCTGAAACATCACAGGTCTGCTCCTTGGGCTAATAAAAGGAAGGTGCTTATGGATGATACAATGGCTTTGCATGGCGAGTATGTTATATTTTTTGATCTTGTTACTTTGTTTGTGTTAATAGCTATATATTTTACTAAACTTGGTTGCAGTTATGGATGGTGTTACAATTTTTTTTCAGAAGACAATGGCGGAATATAAGGATTAAAGTGGTTGTTATTGGATCATCTTTAGGATCTGCAGATCCTAAACTCACCAGGTGGTAGAATTGTTTTGTTTGTTGTTTTGCCATGAAAGACATAAATATTTACAAACAGGTATATAAGTCTTTTAATCTTATAAACTATGGAAGAGGTAGGAACCTTACACAGAAGTCAATGATTTTCCTCCTTTAGGTAGTTAATGTTATGCGTCAAACAGGTATGATTGGAACACATTATGACGCCCCCAAAATAGGTATACAACACCCATTCTGAGTCGCCAAATACATGGTATAGAAATAACTACAACTTTATTAATACAATTATCGTGCAAAATACGACAACACATGAACTGTGAGTTTAAAAACAAATATTGTCTTCTAGACAATATCAACACTCAAATAAGTCCTCATTACAATTATTGATATACTATTTTACAAAATAGTGAGGTCTACTAAAACGACTTTCTAGAACCTTTATTCCATACCCCGACTAGTACTCGCTACATTCTCGGCTCCTGAGAAGAAAAATGGAACAAAAAAGAAAAGGGTGAGCTCAACTAGCCCAGTAAAGAATATTATGACTAAGATAACATAGAACAAATTATCGTTAGTCCTCAACTGGAAAAAATCTGATATAATGCAATAGACAACAAGTTTTAAATCAATATTCGCAGGGGAAATAAAAATTCATTAGAAGAGTTACGTAGAGAATGAAATCTACTTTCTTCTATGAATTTAAAAGTTTATCATCAATATTTTATCCTCGTAACATCAATCAATATACATCTTGAATCAAATATTCATCTTTGCATTCTGAAGCAAAGATATTCATCGAATGTTCATCTCAAAACATGTTTATCTTTTTCTTTCTAAATAAAGATATTTATCGAAAATCATTCATCTTTGCACTACATGCCAAAGATATTCAATTATATCATCATTTAAGACTGAAGATGATGAACAATGTTTTAAAGAAAACGAATCCAGTGAAACAAAAGAACAAATATTAAGGATTCGTACTTTAAACAATTAAGTTCAAAAATACTTCATAAATAACCATAGTGAAGTAAAATTCAAGAATGATCAAAACATGGATACAATCAAAGCTAGTATCCATATTAGATATTTTGGACAAAAAATTAAAATTTAATTTTTTTGTGAATAATGTCGTATTCGTGAATAGTGTCATATATGTGAATAGTGCCGTATACGTAAATAGTAACCCCAACACTAAAAGATAAGAATTTCACAAGAAAAATCTTACCAATATTTCGGCATAATGATATTGAAACAAATAATATCATTTATAAAAAATAACATCCCTTACCTCCAAAAAGACAAGATGCTTACGGTTGGAATCTTTGGATATAATCTTTGAAGGAACTTGCACAGTATAACAACACTCAAAGTATCAAAATACTCACAAGAATACGCTCGATAATATAGAGAGAAAAATATTTAGTTTCTGGTGTGATTTTCAATTCTAACTTAAGCACCCTATTTATAGGAAAATGCTTAGAACACCAAAGCAGAAAATTTAATAAAATATTAATATATAATAAAAAATTTCCTACGCACACCAAAGAAATTGAATTCAACATGCTTTCAATACTAGGAGGGCCCACCAACATAATAAAACGGTTTTCTTTAAAAAATAATTAAAACTTCAAAAATCAATTATTCCGGAACTTTGGAACTTCAATAATTTATAATAAATAGCCCTCTTATCAGAAAAATTCGAATCTTATGCTCATTCCATAGGAAATTCAATTCTCTATAACTTTGTAAGTTTAAGTTTTCCCAAATTCCAAATAGAGATTGACCGAAATTCACATACGGACGATTTTACAAGCTATAATCAAATTTCAATTCGAAAATGTGGCCCAATCGAACATGTTTAACATGTTTTTAACATTTATTGTAACAAAAATACTCTTCCTCGTCATTTATTCATATATCACATATTCATTGTAAAAATATCACCATTATTATATTATTATAATATAATAATATATTTAAATGAAATATTTTATCGTAAAAGATAAAATATCAATTTTTCAACAATTGTCACTTTAAAATTTTCTACATCTATATCCACTTAAAATGAATATTTTCCTTATCATATAAATTAATAATTAATTATTCACAAATAATATTACAGAATCATAATACTGACAACTAGGCTAGCTCCTCAGAAAGAGGGGCTTTCGATAAGGATTTCTCACTTCGGTGCGTGCAATTAGGTGACCAAACTCTCCTTAGATAGAACTTTCTAGACATTGCCAATAATGCTATCTAATAATATTATTCAAATAATATGAATTATTAATCTGATAATGAAAAATACTGTATAGTGACAATTATTGAAACAACATAATATAAAATAACAACGTAACAATTATTGAATCAATAAAATAAAATATTGAATAGTAATTACTGTAACAATTATTGAGTAGTGTCTTCTTACGTAATAATCAATAATTGGTGCAACACCGTGTACTACTGTGTTTTAACCACCGAGTATTTCAACAGTATTAACGGTAACAACTACGCCGTTATTTATAAACAACTTATACTTGTCGCTTTCTTCATCCAATCACTTTCCGTTATGGGGCCCACACAGGTTCTTGTCCGTAAATACGATTATTCCCCACAGCGAAGAAATATTCCACGACCAAACGAATATTTCCCTGGAATAACAATGAATATTTTATAACCACTTGCTTATTTGAAATATTTAGCATTTTACCCATAACTAACCACATTAATCAAATCAACCCTTACTATTTCAAAATAATAAATAGAGGAAATTTAATTTAATTTATAATAAGTTGGGGTCTTATAACCTCCCCTCCTTATGAAATTTTGTCCTCCAAATTGACATACGTACCTAGTGTTTTGAAAAGGTGAGGATACCTCGCTTTTATTTCCGTTTCCAACTCTCAGGTCATTTCCTCAATAGCATGGTTCCTCCACAAAACTTTGACTTATGGTATGACCTTTGTGCCTAGGACATGCTCCTTCCTATCCAAGATCTTGATAGGTACCTCCTCGTACGTTAAGTCTTTGGCTAATTCGTCCGGTTCTAACTCAATAACGTGGTTCGGGTCTTTCACATATTTACGAAGCACAGATATGTGAAAAACATTATGAATACGAGACATACTTGGAGGTAGCGCGAGTCCATAGGCTACATTTCCTACTCGGTCAAGAATCTGAAATAGACCAATAAATCGTGGATTGAGCTTTCCTCTCTTCCTGAATCTTGTAACTCCCTTCCATGGGGCAACACGCAACAATACATGACCCCCAATACCAAATTCCACGTCCTTTCGATGAAGATCCACATAACTCTTTTGTCGATCATGTGCCATTTGTATACGTTGTCGAATTATTTGGATCTTTTCTGTAGTAATACATACCAACTTTGGTCCCAACAATGTTGCTTCACCCACCTCAACCCAACATACTAGAGAGCGACACTTTCGCCTACATACTGATGCTTGAATGGAGCCACACCTATACTTGCGATAAGCTGTTGTTGTAGAAAAATTCCACCAATGGTAAATCGTATCCCAACTCCTTTGAAGTCTAGGACACGAGTCTTAATATATCTTCAAGAGTTTGAATAGTCCTCTCTGATTGTCTGTCTGTTTGGGGATGGTATGCCGAACTGAATTGTAAATTCGTGCCCATAGCTTTTTACAAGCTAACCCAAAATCGTGAAGTGAATCTTGGGTCACGATCTGAAACTATGGATACTGGCATGCCATGCAATCTCACAATATCATTAACATACATATGAGCAAGACGTTCAAGGGAATAAGTCTCCCGTATCGGCAAGAAATGAGCAGACTTGGTTAATCTATCAACAATAACCCAAATAGCATCTATGCCTTGAGAAACCGTGGGAAGACCCGTAACGAAATCCATCGTAATATGTTCCCACTTCCATTTCAGAATCTCAAATGGTTGCAATGGACCCTTAGGCAGTTGATGCTCCGCCTTTACACGTTGACAAGTTAAACACCTCGAGATAAACTTTGTAATCTCCCTCTTTATATTGTTCCATCAAAATGTATGTCGAAGATCACGATACATTTTGATACTTCCAGGATGAATTGCAAACGGTGTACTATGTGCCTCCATTATGAGCTTGTTCTTCAAATTAGAGTCATTAGGAACACAAAGTCTGGAGTGGACTCGAAGTATTCCTTCTTCATCGGTTTTTGTCCTAGAATAGCACCTTCTTGTACTTTCTTCTTCATACGCATCAGCTCCGGGTCTGTGGCTTGAGCAACTTTAACTTTTTTGATTAAAGTCGGTTCTATGCATATACTTGACATCATCGCATGGGTCCCCAGAGTCTTGAATTCTATCTTCATCTTTTGTAAATCACACAAAATAGGCCTTTGTGTTAATAACATCGCACTCGTTCCCGCATATGATCTTCTACTCAACACGTCAGCTACCACATTCGCTTTTCCAGGATGGTATTGAATAGTGTGGTCATAATCTTTCAACAGCTCGAGCCAACGACATTGCCGCAAGTTGAGTTCCTTTTGAGTGAAGAAATATTTGAGGCTTTTATGATCGGAATATATCTCCACTTTCTCCCCATATAGATAGTGCCTCCAGATCTTTAAGCGAACGATCACGCTAACTCTGATCATGAGTAGGATAATTCCTCTCATATTCTTTAAGTTGTCGCGAGGCATAGGCTATGACTTTCCCATGTTGCATGAGAACACATCCTAACCCTTTGCCTGAAGCATCGTTGTAGATAACAAATCCATCCGAACCAGACGGTATTGTCAGAACAGGTGCCAAAATGAGTCTCCTCTTGAGCTCTTGAAAACTCTTCTCGCATTCCTCGCTCCATACGAATTTTGTATCCTTCCGAGTCAACTGAGTTAACGAAGTAGCGATTCAAGAAAACCCTTCCACGAATCTCCGATAATAACCAGCTAAATCCCAGAAAGCTACATACTTCGGTTACCGTCTTCGGTTGCTCCCAACTTTGTATTGCTTCAATCTTTGCCGTGTCATCAGATACTCCATGTTTTGACACTACGTGCCCAAGGAATGCTACTTCCTCAAGCCAGAACTCGCATTTCTTCAACTTGGCATACATCTTGTTTTCACGAAGCCTTTGGAGTACCAGCTTCAAATGGTGCTCATGATCTTCACGACTTTTGGAATATATGAGGATGTCATCAATAAAGACAACAACGAACTGATCCAAATATTCCTTGAATACTCGGTTCATCATATCCATGAAAGCCGCATGAGCATTAGTTAATCCAAAAGACATGACTAAGAATTCATAATGCCCGTACCGAGTTCTGAAGGCGCCTTTGAATATCCTCGATTCTAATCTTCACCGATGATATCCGAATCGAAGATCGATCTTTGTAAAGAATTGTGCTCCTTATGGCGGGTCAAACAGGTCATCAATGCGAGGTAGTGGATACCTATTCTTGATGGTGACATGGTTCAATTCCCGGTAGTCAATACAAAGTCGCATACTCTCGTCTTTGTTCTTCACAAATAAAACAGGAGCACCCCAAGGAGATGTACTAGGACGAATAAAACCGATGTCTAACAACTCCTGTAGTTGGACCATTAGCTCCTGAAGTTCAATAGGAGCCATTCAATATGGGGTTTTAGAAATGGGCTTTGTGTGACGCCCCCAAAATAGGTATACCTCACCCATCTTGAGTTGCCAAATATATGGTACAAAATATAAATTCAAACTTAATTATACAACCATCATGTAATATAGACAATACATAAACTGAGAGTTTTAATAGGAATATTGTCATCTAGACAATATCCACACTCAAAGGAGTCCTCATTACATTTATTGTCACACTATATAATAGAATAGTGAGGACTACTAATGCTATCATCTGGACCGTCACTTTTTTCCTCGACTCGTCTCGGCTATATTCTCATTTCCTGAAGAGAACATTGAAAGAAAGGGTGAGCTCAACTAGCCCAGTAAGAAATATTATGACTAAGATAATGCAGAATAAATTATCAATAGTCTTTAATAATTTTAAACTGATAAAATACAATAGACATCAAGTTTAACTGCAGCGGAACAAGCAATCCATTAGAAGAGTCAAGTAGAGAATAAAATCTACTATCTTCTATGGTATAAAATGTTTTCATCAATTTTTATCGCTGAGACTTAACTTAATAAATAAAACACATCATCTAATCATCCCTGTACTACGGGCCAAGGATATTCATTAAATCATCAATGGTCATGACTATACAGAACAATCCTTGGTCATAATCATACCAAAAACTATCCATCAATGCATTACAGGCCACTGGGGACTTTTACCATATCATTTATAACATTACAGGTCATGATTATACCGAATGATCCCTGGTCATAATCATACTAAGTCCATCTATGCACGTAAGCCAAAGATGACTTTCATTACAATATAAGCATGAGGATGATGACAATGACATAATAATTCAATAAAACAAGTTCAAGAATTAATTTATCCAGAACTCAATAACGTTCAAATTGTCAACATGATAATGCTTTGTGGAGTAAAATTCAAGAATGCTCAGAAGAATACTTCCATGAAAAGATACTGGATGAAGCGCAAATATCCAGGATATTCTACTAATTTCATGGAGTATAGAAGCCAAAACTTTAACCAACTGAGTATAACAGAATATATGAAACTGCAAATGGATTTTCACCCGCCATGTGGTAATCCAGGTATACAGATCATTTTCACAATTTAATAAGGAATGAACACAAAGGATCATTCACCATGCATGTGGTAATCAACATAAACAAAGTTATTCCAACGAATAATAAAGAATGGAATAACGTAGGATTCACCATACGCAAGCGATAGGACCACGCAGACAAGTTATTCCCAATGAATAATAAATAATGGAACCAGGTCATGCGTGAACGCATGCATGTGATATTACGACGAATAATAAATAATGGAACCAGTCCGGCGTAAACACACGTACAAGATATTCCAAGCGAATAAAAAAATAAAAGAACCGTGTTCAAGGCGTACGCATACCTGAACAAGATATTAGAAAAATAATAAAGAACAAAATAATAGAAGAATTTCACCATGTATGCGGTACTTCGGATAAATAGGTTATTCCAACATAATAAAAAAGAATGGAATAACAGAAGAATTTCACCATGTATGCGGTACTTCGCATAAGCAGGTTATTCCAACATAATAATGAAGAATGGAATGACAACTCTTACGAGTATTGAAAGAAAATAATTCTCTTCATGAATACGAAAGAATAATACCCCTTACCTTTAGAAAAACTAGATATTGGAAAAGTGAAGTAGCAGAATACTTTTCTAATTTTTATCTATAGTTTCTCTCTCTAGAGTTTCAGTGAATTCATAAGAAATAATGAAGGATTGAGCTTCTATTTATAGAAGAACTGAAAGTGGCTCTTAGTCTTAACGAAGGGTCAAAATGACTCTTGGTAATATTGAAGAGACAACTACTATTTGCGAAGGGGCAATTAACTCTTGAAACACCGAGGAGGCAAATAACTCTTGGAAAACTGAAGGGACAAATAACTCTTGGAAAACTGAAGGGATAAGTTACTATTAAAACTTTAAATCAATGATCCATATTGATATACTATTATAATTTCAACCAACGGTCTGAAAAATTAGCACATCTCCTCATGGAATAATATTGTACCCAAAAATGATTTGGACCGGAAAGAAATATATTTTTCGGGTGAATAGTACCCCATGAATAGTAACTCGTGAATAGTACTCCAACACGAAAAAGTGCCTCGAATACCCGATTAAACAATATAACCTCCAGACATCAATTATTATCGAAATAAATGTCAATTTCCACTAACACAAATAATTTTAACACAATGGATATGTCAAATTCATCTTTAATCAACACGACCTTATTCACCATTGATATTATAACTCACAATATTTAATAACCAGGTCGTTCCCAGGAAATAGGGGGCTTTCCAATAAGGATTTCTCCCTATTGGCGCGCAATTAGGTGACCAAACCTCTCCTTGATAGAACTTCTAGACATTGTAAATATCGCAATTTAATAATTTGAACAACTTTGTCGTCTAAATTATTGATTTAATAATATATCATATTATGCAGATGATATTGTGAGAATAATCGAATCAATAATATGAGAGATATGATGCGTGAAATTCATGTAGCAATAATTGAGTATAAGCGGTGACTTCTCACGTAAGCATCAATAACCAATACCGGTGTGCTACTTATGCAACCCACGCCAGACATTCTTACTTTTTACTCTTGGGTAGTTCAACAGTTTTAACGGTAACACTTCCGCCATTATTTTTAATAAAAGATAATTCTGTCATTTTTTTACTACGACAATACTTCCGTTATGGGGGTCTACCAATGATTGTGTCGTCGTACGAATATTCCCTATTAAAACGAATATTCCCCGACTAATCGAATATTATATAACCACTTGCTTACTTTGCAAATTTTGTAAATATTACCCACAACTATAACATTATATCATATCCACACCATAATATTCAAAAATATATTTCGAGAGAAATTAATCTTTATTCATAAAAGTTGGGGTCTTAAAATTTGTACCAAGTTAAAGGTCAATAAAGAATTCAACTTCACGTTCTGAGGGTAGACCGAGAAGTTCTTCAGGAAATACATCAGGAAATTCACTATCAACAGAAATTTTATTCAAATCTAACGTGTCTTTATTCAAATCCATAACATGGGCTAAGAAAGCTTGACATCCATTTTTCAATAAACAAATGGCTTTATGGCTTGATATGATAGTGATTGATTTTAGTGGTTTAGTTGCTTGAATTCGTATAACAGGTTGGTTAGGAATATGAAAGCTAACAACCTTACGAAAACAATCAATTTTGGCATAATGAGTAGTTAACCAATCAATCCTTAAAATCACGTCAAATGCAAGCATCTTTAAAGAGATAAGATCAACAGGTAATGTGACGGTGCCAACTTGGATCAAACAAGATTTATAAACAGTGGATGTAATGAAAGTTTCTCCTAACGGAGTCTCCACAGTTAAGTCAAAGTCTAATTTCTCCAGAATCAAGTTTAAAAGTTGAGCTCAAGCAGTAGAAATAAATGAATGGGTAGAACCGGTATCTAGTAAGGTATAAAATTCGCAAGAATTTATGATTAGCTTACCCGTGATCACCTCGTTTGGGTTCCTCGCATTTTAACCAGTCACGATAAACGCTCTTCCAGGAACCGTTGACTTTGACTTTTCTAGGACAGCCTTTTGAGTCACCATCCCCACTGGACTTGGTTTTGCTACCGTACAATCTCAAGCGATATGTCCTTCCTTTCCATAATTATAGCATACCTTGAACTATTATGGGCAGTTTGGGCTGATATGTCTCTCTTTTTCGCATTTGTAGCATACGACCAGTGGTCGTTCTCCTCCCTTAGAACCAGTTGCTGTTGGTGTTGACGTCTTCACATTGTCATTGTTGAATCTCCTCTTTTTAAAATCTCCCCCCGACTCGCTTCTTCTATTTTCATGGCCATGATTACCACCAGAGTGGTTGTCGCTCTTGACCGCATTTTTCTTTCCCCGCTAGTTATCGTTGCTCCAATAACTGCTGTCACCGGTATGACCCAGGTTGTGGTCCCTCGGTTGAACGTACTCGTTATCTCGCTCTAATAATTGAGCCCTGTTGACAACATCTGAATATAGATAAAATTTATGAGAAATGAGATACTAACGTATGTCGAATTTCAAACCTCTCAGAAACATCCGCGTCATACGTTCCTCATTCTCCACCAAATGAGGTGCAACTCGATAACTCTGCGAACTTAAGCCTCGTCTTTGACACCGCCATCATTGTTGTTCTGCTCCAGTCTAATAAACTCTACCTCCTTCATATAACGAATACTTTCAGGAAAGTACTTGTCATAGAATAGTTTTTGAAATGTTTCCCAAGACATGCTAAGTGTCGCTGGATGGGTACGTTTCACAGATTTCCACCAGTAATCTGCCTCGTTACGGAACATAAAGGTGGCGAATGGAACCTTCTGTTCCTCCGTTCATCCCAAGACATCGAATATCTTGGTAATTTTTTTGACCCACGTCTCCGCCTTAATCGGATCCGGCTTTTCCCAGAATTCTGGTGGTCCCAACTCTTTGAACTACTTGGCTGTGACAAACCATGCGTTGCTATCATTTCCACCTGTATTTTGTACACGAGTCTCTTTCGTATGATTTTGCATGAATTGCAAAAAGCTTCTAAATATCCCATCATTCATCGTCTGATCAGTGGTGTTGTTTAAAGGAGGAACGTTGCCGACCTGTTGCACGTTTTCCTCATTGGTGAGTAAAGGTGTCTCCACGGTCTCATTTACTCCACTGTTAACATTCTCAGTTGCCATTCTCAAATACTGCCATAAAACAAGAGTTAATTAAAGAAATTACCATATCACATAATATCCCTATATTCTGACCAACCAACAAATAAGCTTAGGTAGGACACACTAGCGAAGGATTTACTCGTCTCTCCCCTCCTAGTTCTATTCCCCGATCTCCGCCAAAGACCATATCCCTAAGCTCTGATACCAACTGTGATGCCCCCAAAATAGGTATACAACACCCATTCTGAGTCGCCAAATACATGGTATAGAAACAACTACAACTTTATTAATACAATTGTCGTGCAAAATACGACAACACATGAACTTTGAGTTTAAAAACAAATATTGTCTTCTAGACAATATCAACACTCAAATAAGTCCTCATTACAATTATTGATACACTATTTTACAAAATAGTGAGGACTACTAAAACGACTTTCTAGAACCTTCATTCCATACCCCGACTATTACTCGCTACATTCTCGCCTCCTGAGAAGAAAAATAGAACAAAAAGGAAAAGGGTGAGCTCAACTAGCCCAGTAAAGAATATTATGACTAAGATAACATAGAACAAATTATCGTTAGTCCTCAATAGGGAAAAATCTGATAGAATGCAATGTACAACAAGTTTTAAATCAATATTCGCAGCGGAAATAATAATTCATTAAGAGTTACGTGAGAATGAAATCTACTTTCTTCTATGAATTTAAAAGTTTATCATCAATATTTTATCCCTGTAACATCAATCAATATACATCTTGAATCAAATATTCATCTTTGCACTACAGGCCAAAGATATTCATCAGTTTGTCATGTTCATCTCAACACCTGTTTATCTTTGCACTACGGGCCAAAGATATTTATTAGAAAATCATTCATCTTTGCATTACATGCCAAAGATATTCAGTTATATCATCATTTCAGACTGATGATGATGAAAAATGTTTTAAAGAAAACGAATCCTGTGAAACAAAAGAACAAATATTAAGGATTCTTACTTTAAACAATCCAAGTTCAAAAATACTTCATAAATTACCACAGTGAAGTAAAATTCAAGAATGATCAAAACATGGATACAATCAAAGCTAGTATCCATAATAGATATTTTGTGAAAAAAAATGAAAATTTAATTTTTCTGTGAATAATGCCGTATTCATGAATAGTGTCGTATACGTGAATAGTGCAGTATACGTGAATAGTAATCCCGACACTAACAGACAAGAATTTCACAAGAAAAATCTTATCAATATTTCGGCATAATGATATTGAAAGAAATAATATCATTTATAAAAAAAATAACATCCCTTACCTCCAAAAAGATAGTACTTCTGACTGGAATACTGGATATAGTGCTGAAGGAACTTGCACCGTATAGCAACACTCAAATTATCAAAATACTCACAAGAATACACTCGATAATATAGAGAGAAAAATCTTTTAGTTTCTGGTATGATTTTCAATTCTAATTTAAGCACCCTATTTATAGGAAAATGCTTAGAACACCAAAGCAAAAAATTTAATAAAATATTAATATATATTAAAAAATTTCCTACGCACACCAAAGAAATTGAATTCAGCATGCTTTCAATACTAGTGGGGCCCACCAACATAATAAAAATGTTTTTCTTGAAAAAATAATTAAAACATCTAAAATCAATTATTCCGAAACTTCGGAACTTCAATAATTCATAATAAATAGCCCTTTTATCAGAAAAAAATCGAATCTTATGTCCATTCCATAGGAAATTCAATTCTCTACAATTTTGTAAGTTTAAGTTTTTCAAATTCCAAACAGAGATTGACCGAAATTCACATACGAACGATTTTACAGGCTATAATCAAATTTCAGTCAAGAAATGGGGCCCACCGACATGTTTAACATGTTTTTAACATTTATTGTAATAAAAATACTCTTCCTCCTCATTTATTCATATATCACATATTCATTGTAAAAATATCACCATTATTATATTATTATAATATAATAATATATTTAATTGAAATATTTTATCGAAAAAGATAAAATATCAATTTTTCAACAATTGTCACTTTAAAAATTTTCCATCTATATCCATTAAAATGAATATTTTCCTTATAATATAAATCAATAATTAATTATTCACAAATAATATTACGAAATCACAATCACGTGACCAGTAGTTCTAGGAAAGAGGGAGCTTTCCAATTTCTCCTTACTAGCGCGTAATTAGGTGACCAAACCTCTCCTTACACAGAACTTTCTAGACATTACCAATAATGCTATCTAATAATATTATTCAAATAATATGAATTATTGATCTGATAATGAAAAATACTGTATAGTGACAATTATTGAAACAACAATAATATAAAATAACAACGTAGCAATTATTGAATCAATAAAATAAAATATTGAACAGTAATTACTGTAACAATTATTGAGTAGTGCCTTCTTACCTAAGAATCAATAATTGATGCAATACCGTGTACTACTGTGTTTTAACCACCGAGTATTTCAACAGTATTAACGGTAACAACTACGTCGTTATTTATAAACAACTTATACTTGTCGTTTTCTTCATCCAATCGCTTTTCGTTATAGGGCCCACACAAGACTGCGCCGTCGTACAAATATTCCCCGACAGTAAGAATATTCCACGACCAAACGAATAATCCCCGACAACAATGAATATTTTATAACCACTTACTTATTTGAAATATTTACGCATTTTACCCATAACTAACCACATTAATCAAATCAACCCTTACTATTTCAAAATAATAAATAGAGGAAATTTAATTTCATTTATAATAAGTTGGGGTCTTACAACATGCTAGGAGGAAAGTAAATAAGTCAGTTACATTGATTCAATAATGTTCTCTCACGCTGCTTCTCTACTTTTTTCTGTCATGAAATTGAATTTGTGTAGTTTAAAAATGTCAGACCCCTCTTGTTTTCTAGGTTTTGTTTAGCTTTACCATATTTTACTTGTTATGCTATCTGAATGGGATTTTTGAACCAATTGCAAGAGTCACTTGGTGGTGCACATGCAGATCCCTATTGGACCTCACAACAGATAAAGGCTATAATTATTGATTCAATGGATGTGAGGACATTCACCTTGGTTCTTTTACAAGAATAGTATGCTTCATCTAAAGCCAAGAATGTATGTGCAACGAACAAGGAGATCTTTCAGCTAGAAATCCAGAAGAAATATGAAGAGATCTTGGGACGGCCTGATGTAAAGCAGAAAATAGAGGCTCTGAAGAATGAAATCAGAAACTTTGGTGCGTCTAGAGTTCACGTGAAAATAGTTCATGCACATAGTGGTCATTGGCTCATTACTTTGCACTTTATTGTGAAAATAGTTCATGCACATGTTCATGTATTTGAGTATTAATTAACTGCATTCTTTTGTTGGTAAGGCTGAGTTTGTTGCTCAGATCTACTAGTGTTGTTGTATAACACGATGATTTTATTTAAAGGGTTGGAATTTATTGGTCATCATCTTAGTGTAATCTTTTTTCTTATTTCTAGATCTATAATTTTTTATTTAGTTTTTCATTTAGTCACAACAACTAATTTTGTCATTATTATTAACTCTTTCTGTGACGAGATGTATCGTCACCATAAGTATTCAATTAGTGACATTGAAAAATATGTCCCAAAAAATAACTCTTTGGTGACAAATTATTTTATAATATTATTTAAAATATGAAATGGCAACGACATAATTGTCATGTTAAATATAGTATTAGGTGACGAATTGTTCTGTTGTCATTTATTTTCTTATTCTTGGTGACGATAAACACAAAAACATGACGAAAGAATAATCATAAATATAATAATATTGTCGTCATTAAAATTAGATGATTTAAATAGAGTAACAGATTTTCGTCACTAAAACAATATCATTTAATGACGAAAAAAGATTTTCGTCATTTAATGCACTAAGTTTTGATGACGAAACATAATATAGAGTGACGAAAGTTTCATTCAAATAGTGACGCTATTAACATCACTAAAAGTAATTAATTATAGTGACAATGGTGTAGATCGTCACTATAAGTTCAAACATTTAGTGACTACATCAAATATTGTCAAATAAACCTAATACCACGCTCATACGGTGACGGTCTCTGTGACGATTAACACTCGTCACCAAATATTTTAGTGACGAAAAATGAATTTTATGTGACAAATTTTAGCGTCATTTTTTGTGTAATTTCTTGTAGTGCCAGATCTGTCAGGTTATTGTTGTGTTGTTTTTGTTGTTGTAATAAAGTTGTGATATGTTATATAGACTGCATGATAAGGCCTTTAGAACACATAAATCTCAAACTGAAGGGATTCAATTGGTAGGTCAAGTAAACTTGGTGAACACGATTCATGTTTTACGGGTAACCCAAAAACCGATGAACATGTGTTCGACATAGTTCAATTGGCCGCATGAGATCTTGTTCTTTGTAATGTTGTTAGATGAGTTTTATGTAATGAATCTCTTACTTGACATGAGGACTACATGCTTGAACCGTTAGAACACCATAACATCAACCAGAACCTTATTAAATTTAAGCCTCAAAGTGTACCCTCGAAGTTGACTGGGTTTCTGGGTAACCCAGAAAACCCAGGAAGCTCTGACAGTGAGTTTGATGGTCTAGATCTTCTTGTTGTGTTGTGTTATGACTTAGATGATAGTTGGATCTTGCAGTGTTACAACAATACTACAATGTAAGTGTCTTAGTTAGCTCAGATCATGTTTAGACAGAGAATGAGAGGTGGTCAAACAAGACACCTTGATCACTGTTTGTCAGTGTTCTTGAGCCTCAAGAACACCTAAGGCGACACTTACTGTCGCTAAAAGCTATAGTGACAGACTTATTAAATTTAATTATATAAATTTCTAAAAATTATTTAAAAATAGAAAATAAATTCTAAAAATTACAAAATCAGTTTTAAAATTATTTTAAGTTATAAAATTAACTTTTAATAATTTGACATATTTTCCATAAATATTAGTAATTATTTGAATATTATTGATATTGAAATTATTTAATAAATGCATTAAATAAATTAACTATAAATGATTTTATTATATTAAAAATCATTTTAAATGATAATAAGGTATTTAATAATATTTTAAGTTATAAAATGTAACTTTCAATATTTTAATGTAAATTTTATTAATTATTTAATATTAATGATATTAGATTTATTTAATAATTATATTAAATAAATTAGTTTTAAAATGATTTTAATATTATAAAAATCATTTTAAATGAAAATAAAGAGTTTAAAGATATTATAAGTTATAAAATATAATCATTAATATTTTAAGATAAATTTCATTAATTATTTAATAATAATGATATTAGATTTATTTAATAATAATATTAAATAAATAATTTAAAAATAGTTTTATTGATTAAAAATCATTTAAAAGGATATAAATGGTTTAAAAATATTTTAAGTTATTATAAATGACTTTTAATATTTTAGTGAATAATACCTTAATATTTAAATATTAATGGTAATTGTTTAAAAATGATTTTAATGTTTTAAAAATCATTTAAAGGTAATATTAATATTTTAAAAATATTTTGTGTTATTATAAATTACTTTAATGGTGTCATTAATATTTGAATATTATTTAAATATTAATGATAATAGAATTCTTTAATATTTAATTCATTTAATGATGATTCTAGAGTTTGAAAAGTCATGATAAATTATAATAATTAATTATAAATTATTATAAGTCATTTATAAATAATATGATTGATATTTAATTATCCAGAATAATATTTAAGATACAGATTAGAGTTTTAAGCTTGATAATATGTTACCGAAGTTGATCCAAACCTATATAGTTTGACTGTATAAGTGTTTGTTTGTGTCTTAATGGCTGATATAACTATGTGACAATGTGATTAAGTTATGTATTGACTATAAATAATAGTATGATGTGTTATAATATGTTATTCTAATCAATAGAACAACCTTATAAATGATAGGTCGTTGAATTAAAGATAGAACTAAGTTGTGTAAGCAGCAGACCAGACAAGTTCCAAAATTCTTCTTCTTATACTTGAGCAAGAATCCTAACTTTTGCATTTACTTTATGCAATGGACATGAGTAAGAAAGTTTTAGAATTATATTATCATTATATCAGATTATTAAACTCTATTGTTATTAATTATGTATCCAATCATTTATATTCATATAAGTTCCCAAACTTTATTCGTTCATTGTTTATCAGTACTGTATTACTATAAGATTCAGATATATATATATATATATATTCTGTTTGTTAAATTCTAAGTATGGTTATACAAGTGTCCTCACTTGGATAATTATTGTACTTGTTGATTTCCAGTATGTATACCTTAATTAAAAGTCGTCTAAGCTATTTGACTTGGACCAAATTGTTTTGGTTCGAATTCAGGCTAAGTATGAACATCCCAAATCTAGGAAACTTTTGTGCGCCCAAGGCGGTTATGATGAACGAGAATATTGTGACGCCCCCAAAATAGGTCCACACGACCCATTCTGAGTCGCCAGATATCACTCTTTAAAAATCAAATACAAACTTCATTTATACAACTGTTGAACTATCATGCAAAATACGACAACAGATAAGCTATGTGTTTCAATACAAAATCTATGTAACTCTCATGGTGCCTCGACCACAACACCTTACAAAGGTACTTTACATAAAAGTACAGTCAATAACTGTTTTAGAAATTAAAATCTTTGGGAAGTGCTCAAGGAAACCTTCGTACATGGGAGGCCATACGTCTAGGTTATGATAGATATCATATGTTCACAGAATTATCCTTGGTTGATCCAATAGACCCCAAAGAAAAACAAGAAGATTGCTATCATTTTTTTTCCAATGGTGAGTCTTCTCTTGACATATAATTATCTCTGATGTCTCCAAGTGAGAATTATATTTCAAATATACTCCAAGATCATATAGGTAGTGCTCGTAGATATACTCAGTAAGTGGATGTGCACAACCCTGGCTTATGATAACACGAGGTTGTATGTCATTAGACATCTTGTATGATAGTGGCAAAACACCCTTCCAAAGTTGGGTTCACCTCACCCTATTTGGTTCACCAAAATTAAATATCAAATAACGTATATAATACGACACACTTATCTTAAATTGTCAATAAAATTATTTCCATACTATTTAGGGAGAACCTCAACAGCTATAGACCACCGTTCTATTCTCCTATTACCTTCGCTCGACCCAGCTACACTCTTATTACCTGAAAGGAATTGTGAAGCAAAAAGGGTGAGCACAACCAACCTAGTAAAGAATATCATGACTAAAGATAATTAAATTATCAATAGCCTTCATTAGAAATAAATCAGAGATTTAGAACATATGGTAGATGATAAAACTTTTCAACCATAGTTGCAGCGGAACGAGCAATCCATTAGAAGAGTCAAATAGACCATCAGAACTATTATCTTCTCCACATTAAAATTCCACCAATAATGTTTTATCCCTGTAACATCAATCAACAATTTCTGTCCACAATCATATGAATAACTCATAATCATAATTGTGATTCTAAATTCCTCTTCGCACCCAGGATGAAGATAATTTTCATCACCTATCTTCACCTGAAACATCAAAAATCATGGTTAAACCAAATCACAATTCCTGCTCATAATCATACTAATAAATTCATCTTTGCACTAAGGCCAAAGATATTCATTAACAATTCATCTTTGCACTACAGGCCAAAGACATACAACTGTATAACCAATAACCAACAGTTCATCTTTGCACTACAGGCCAAAGATATTCAATTGTAAAACCAATAATGCTGAGACTCAGCTTAATAGTATCACGACCACGAATTATCCATGCACTACGGGCTAAGGATATTCGTGTTTTCAATTACGGTCATGATTATACCGAATAATCCCTGGTCATAATCATACCAAGTCCATCTATGCACTACGGGCCAAAGATAACTTTTACCACATTACGATCATGATTATACCAAATAATCCCTGGTCATAATCATACCAAGTCCATCTATGCACGTAAGTCACAAATGACTTTCAACACAATATAAGCATGAGGATCATGACAATGATATAAAGAATCAATCAAATGAGATAAAGGATAAATATTAAACATTTATAATATAATTTATCCAGGGTTCAAGAATATCCCAATGTTATCAATCACTTAATAATCTTATAATCTAATATCATTAATATTATAACAATATTTTAATTGTTTACACTTTACCAAATAATGCATTTAATCATTCAAAAATGCCATACTCATAAGATATCATCACCAATGATCAAATCCCTCATAAAAAATCTGTATATATACCTCATATAGGATTTTCAAGCCATAAAATCATATTTACCAATTTTTTAACTTCATATAACATATTTAACTCATTTGTTCGTAACTAAACCATTTTCATGAAAAATTACCAAATCAACTTATTATTTTTCTATCCTTTGTCCAAAGATATATACATATATTTCATACACAACAAGTATTTTTTTATAATTTTTCAACTCCCTTAAGTATTTTTCAAAAATCAATTTCTAATTAATTCCTTAAGAAATTAGCTACCTCAAGGTTAACTCCAGAAATTCCCAAATCTTGGCAGGATCTTACACATGTTAACGTGAGCTTCCAATTTAAATTTCATGGTCATCGGAGTTATAGAACTCTGGTTATAGCGTTTTTTGTCGGAAAAACCTAAATATTGAAATAGTCATAACTTGCTCATTTTAAGTTGGAATGAGCTCATTTTTGGACAGTAGGTACTTTATACCATATATTTTCATGTCCTAAAAGGCCGGAATTTATTTCACAAACTAAGTGGCCACAATGCCTTTTTTAAATTTACAGGCGTTAGCTTTTTTGGTACTTTCTGCGGTTTTGATTCCTTTGCTAAAATCGGTCCACGAAAATCTACAACACCTTTTCCAGTGATTCCACTTGGATAAGTTAGAAAACTCATAGATCTAACTCTAGAACTTGACCACACTCAAAAATTTGAAATATAATAGGAGATATGGTTAATTGAATTTCATGTTCCATTTTCACCAAAATCTGATTTTCAACCCTTTGTGATTTCTAAGAAACTTTCATGTTTTCACATAATAACCAACATAACTTATCATAAAACTTACTAATACTACATATACCTATGATTTTCATCAGTTCAATGCTTTTATTATGACTTTCATCATAATCAACAGTCCAATACTTATATTATGACTTTCATCATAATCCACGTAAACAGATTATTTCCACAATTTAATCAGGAATGAATACAAAGGATCATTCACCATGCATGTGGTAATCCACATAGACATGTTATTCCAACAGAATAATAAAGAATGGAATAACAGAAGGATTCACCATACGTGCGGTACTTCGCATAGACAGGTTATTCCCAACAGAATAATAAAGAATGGAACCAGGTTACGCGTAAATGCACAGACAGGATATTCTGAAAGAATAATAAATAATGGAACCAGTTCATACGTAAACGCACAGACAGGATATATCGACAGAATAATAAATAACGAAACCGAATTCGAGCAAAATTACGCAAACGGGATATTCCAAATGAATAATAAAGAAGAATGGAATAACAACAAAATTTCACCATGTATGCGGTGCTTGGCATGAGCAAAGTTATTCAAAGCAGAAATAATAAAGAATGAAATAACAACAGAATTTTACCATGTATACGGTAGTCCGTGTATACAGATTATTCCAATAGAATAATAAGGAATGGAATAACAATAGCTCTCTTCATGAATACGAAAGAAGTAATACCCCTTATAAGTACAACAAATAATATCCCTTACCTTAGAAGAAACTGGATATTAAAAAAGTGAGGTAGCAGACTTCTCTTCTTCTTTCTCTCTATAATTTCTCTCTCAGAGTTTGATGAATTAAGTAAGAAATAATGAAGGAATGAGCTTCTATTTATAGAAGAACTGAAAGTAGCTCTTGGTCTTAACGAAGGGTCAAAATGACTCTTGGTAATACTGAAGAGACAACTACTATTTACGAAGGGGCAATTAACTTTTGGAACACCGAAGAGACAAGTAACTCTTGGAAAATCGAAAGGACAAGTAACTCTTGGAAAACTGAAGAGACAAATAACTCTTGGAAAACCAAAAGGACAAGTTGCTATTAAAACTTTAAACCAACGATCCATATTGATTTACTATTATAATTTCAACCAACTGTCTGAAAAATTAGCACATCTCCTCATAGAATAATATTGTACCCAAAAATGATTTGGACCAAAAAGAAATATATTTTTTGGGTGAATAGTACCCCGTAAATAGTACTTCAGGAATAGTAACCCCGTGAATAGTACCCCGACACGAAAAGTGTCCCAAATACCCGAGTGAATAATACTAAAGTGAATAGTAATCGGGTGAAAAGTAACCCGTGAATAATAACTCATGAATAGTAACTCGTGAATAGTATTCTGACACAAAAAGTGCCCCGAATACCCGATTGAACAATATAACCTCCAGACATCAATTATTATCAAAATAAATGTCAATTTCCACTAACACAAATAATTTCAACACAATGGAACTATCAAATTCATCTATAAACAACACGAACTTATTCATCATTAATATTATAACTCACAATATTTAACAACCAGGTCGTTCCTAGGAAAGAGGGGGCTTTTCGATAAGGATTTCTCCTTATTAGCGCGCAATTAGGTGACCAAACCTCTCCTTATCAAAACTTCTAGACATTATAAATATTACAATTTAATAATATGAATAACTTTGTCGTCTCAATTATTGATTTAATAATATATCATATATTATGTAGATGATACTGTAATAATAATTGAATCAATAATATGAGAGATATGATGCTGTAATTATTATAGCAATAATTGAGTATAACTGAGTGAATTCTCACATAAGCATCAATAATTAATACCGTGTGCTACTATGCAACCACACGTATTTTACCACCGATTATTTTATAACAACTTGCTTACCGTGCAAAATTTTCAAATATCACCCTTAACTTTAACCTTTATCAATTTAACCATTTACTAAATAGAATATTTATAAGAAAATTGAATACTTTCATTTCATAAAATTCGGGGTCTCTCAAATATTGTTCTGGTATTTAGTATTGATCGTCTGAGGCATAGCAGGTGATCACCCCCATGCAGTAAGTTATGACGGTTTACAGATGAAGTTCTGTTAAACCTTTTCAAAAATTGAAAACTATGTTCATAGTATGATAGTTGCTCTCTATTTATAGTCAGTACGTAGTTTCAAAAATTTAAAATAGAATTGATATGTTGATTACAATTATTTTAGTTACTTCACAACTATCGCTTCATTGTAGAAGTGTCACTTAAAGAAAACATTTAATCCTTTCAGCTAATGTTTATTGTTTTCTATTACTTGTTGGGCACTCAAATGCTCATTCTTGCTTAATTTAAATATTTTCAGTTAAGTATGATCAACCAGAGGGCTCTGCCAGGAACAAAGGGAAAGGAAAGCTGTCAGAATAAGTCGTGTTATCTTATGTAATAGCTAGACTTAAATAAGATGATGTTTTTTATTATCTATCATGTAATGAAATGTTTTAAGGACGCGTGCCTGGGATTTAGACAACTCTGATATGTAAATTAAGTTTGGTATTTATGATAAAAATTTTATTATTCCACTCAAAGAAATGGTATCGTGAAGCACTGAATTCGGGTTTCAAGTACATGAATTTGGGGGCGTCACAGGGTTTACATTTTCTTTCATGAATCCAGCTCCACCTTCATCGCTGGATTTGTTCTTTAGGGACTTAGTTTTGAGACTATCAGTTCCCTTCTCTTCTTCTGACTCAACGTCCTATTCTTTGTCAGATGTACTTTCTTGGGAAACTAGGGTTGACTTGTTTACCACCTTAGCTTTCTTTCTTGATGGCCCTTGAAGCAGTCTGTTGCTTCTTCTCTTTGTGGTCTCTGGTGCAGTTAAGACCTTTTCACCTTCATCTTTGTCTTTAGTGGAGAGACTTCTTGGTGGAGCCTCTGTTTTCTTCACACCCCTAGATCTCTTCCTTACTGGTGTGGCTGCTACTGGTTCAGAGTCACCAGACTCAAAGCTTTCCACCTCCTTTGCCTTTCTCTTCTTTGCAGAGACTTTGTTGCTGCTTTCAGTTATTGTTAGCCTCCTATTTTCCTTTGGATTTTTCTTCCAGTTTATGAACAGTTGTGGAGACATCACTTTATGAACATTTAGAGACTCTCCCTCATCATCCTTGATCATATTTCCTAGCTTTTTCTTCATCACAATATTCAGCAGTCTTCCATGAAAGACCTTAGTCAGGGGTCTATCTGTAGACTTCTTTATCTTAGCCCTTTCCACCCATTTGGAGATCTGACCGAACAAGATAGCTCTAAAGTTGAATTATTTTTTCAGAACAATTACAGACATTATCTTCAGCTGTTGATCAAGCACAGTGTCATGTGCAGTGTTCTTGTATAGTATACATTTGCCCACTATCTCAGCGAGGAACTCAAATTCTTCTGGAAACTCCTTTTTCTTCATGTCCTTCAGACTAGGGTTTCTTTGGTACCCCATAATTTTCTTTGCGTGTTCAGTGTCGATCTCATCAATGCTCTTTAGTCCCCGGTCAGGAAATCGTAAGCATTGATTGATGTCAGATGATTTCAGCTTAAGAGACTGACCTTTAACCTTGGTAGAAAGGATTCTGAAATTTATGGATGTATTTAAGTAAAACTCCTTAAATAGTTCAGTATATAATCGAGTGCTTGCCTCAAGGCATTCTGAGAATCTAGCGTTCTTTACAAGTTCAAGAATGTCTCTGAACTTCTTTTTGGATTTCTCAAACAACTTGGTTCCTAGCTGAATACTAGTGATTACTTGTCAGTCTTCCATTAGAAGAGTTCAAAGAATATGGGTATATTGATTTAGATAATCTTATGAGAGATTGATGAATGTGATTTGAGCAATGCTCAGCAGGGTTAACGATTCTGGCTTAGAAAAGGATTCTAGGGTTTGAAAATCTGGAAGGGAGAAAGGTTCGATAATTTTTGATAACTGTTTGCAGATTTTGAATTTGCCTTTATGACAGTTCCTTCTGACTCTACATACGCTATGATGTGTCAACTAGCCATTGGTTGCACGATGCCCAATAATGAGCTGTAACTCCCCATAACCTTTTCAGTTTTATATTCCTTTTAAGAGAAATAGGTATCAATGACGTGGATTGACCGTTGACCATTTTGGTTCATAGAGTAGCATGGTAAGGCATCTATGGACTCTACGTTTTCCTTTGTTGACTCAATGATCTTCTTCTGAGAGATGCTGCAGTGGATGGTTTTGACACTGATCGTCATCTTGAAACTGCATATCTTGACCACTAATGTATCCCAAGCCATTTTGGGCACTTAAGTTCTGAGGTGAGTTTTCATGATGTCTCTTCAAACTTTATTTGAACTTATCTCCCCATAATCTGTATTGTTGAGCAATTGTTTCGTTCTTCCAAGCTCCTCATGAGCTAGAGCATTCTAGTAGGACTGCGATCGTCGAGTCTATTTCTACGATCGTTGAGGTTGCATCACGATCGTTGAGTTCTCTTCAAACTTTACTCTACGACCGTTGACTGTCTTGGTCCTTGAGATGAACTTGACTAAGCAATCCTTCTGGATTAAGGTAGCTCAAGAAGGGCCAATCTCTTATAGTGAGCTAAGGGTCAGGTTTGTTCCTAAGGTGTTGTTGCCTCTTTTACAGTCCTAATAAAAGAGCTCTAACTCATGCAAGCATACATGCGTCAATAAGTAATACAGAGTAAGTAGAGTATCGATCCCACAGAGAAAGTTGTTAAATTTAAACTATTATGCATCAATTAACTCACTGTATTTATATGCTTAAACTAATAACTAGAATTGTTGAATTGAACTAATTGTACTAACAACTAAAAATAAGAATAATAATGGAATAAATATAAACTGGAAATAATGGGACCCTAACTTCATTTAATATTTCATCTCATCGCCACTATCATGCGAAAGTGTTCACATATCATAGGAAAATAGCCAAGACACGAATAGAGTTATAACCATTTTTCAATGCACTATAACCTATTTACACAAAGATCCACAGATGATAGACTCATGTAATCATCAACACAACCAAAATCACTATATGTCTATATGAAATTGTAATTATATTGATTTTAAGCACAAGCCCTTACTCTACCTCATACGGTGAAACAGTATATGTCTATCTGGTTCTCAAAATACACAAGCCATATATAACAGTCCCATATTCGTATTCTATCATGATTACAATCCATACTTGCATGTTCATTGTCAATTCCATACAAATACTGAGACGAATGGTGATCAGGCATTCATACATGTAAAACAATCATGATAGAATTCTCATATAATATGCAAAACAACACTAGCATTTAAGCGTGCAACCAAACTACATATTAAAATTCCGTCAGAATCTCATAATGGAGTTTAGTTCATGTCTGAACCAAAAGCCATTATGGGATCAATGTTAAACATGATCAATAAGCAAACAATTGAAATAAGAAGGATAGAACGATCAAACACAATTGCAGAATAAAAACCAATGATCAACGATTAAATCCTCATAGAAATCCAATAAACAATAATAAAAATCCACAATGACAGAGAATCCCAAGAAGAATTTGGAGAAGTTGACGTTTTGGCTTCGTTCTACGTTGGAATCTCTCCCCAGGTGTAAACCCTAGTTATGATGTGTAAAATACGCTAAAAGTATCAATCCTCCTTTTTGACACCCATCAGAATCGTTTTAAAAACCAATTACAACTCATTTAATTAAAATTAAAATAAAACAAAATCACAACCTTGACGCGCGCAGCGTGGTAACGCTTCCTTGATATGTCCCTCATGGGTATGCCTTGAGACTTGCGAAAAGTTTGCCTGTCAACCGAAGTTCTCATGGCGCGCGCTCCCGAGCTCTTCTGCGCGCATGGCCTTCGATCCTGAAGTTCGGTTCTAATTCTCTGCTCATTATGTCATGCTGCTGCTTTACTTGCTGCTCTTTCATGCTTGATCTTCTTCCATGCTTGGTCTCCATGCCATGCATATCACCGCTTGTGCCTCGCCTTCACGCATCCCTTAGCCTCGTGCCCTCTAATATCACCAAAATTAAGCCGATTCATGCACTTATTCACACAAAGGAGTTTTAAGTAAATGCAATGTAAAATAACATGAAATGCAACTAAAACACAATAAAATGTACTTGAGAAGGAAACAATTCGCATGAATTGGTATTCAATAAGTAGGTAAAAATACCACTTATCAGGTGTTTTCCAGATGAAATACTTTAGAAATGATTTGCACTGATATCTCATTTGACCTTTTTAGCTGGGGAGGTTCTCTACCAACTTTTTAGACAATTGCATTTGTTGTAATCGTGGTGTCTTCCTGCTCTTATACTACGATCAGATGTTTGCTCGTAGGCACTCCACGATTTTGAGTTGGGTGGCTGATGGGTTATCAGTAGTACATTTTAAGACGTACGTTCCTACTGACTATGGATCTTCATTTGGTTCATCAGCCATAAAGTTTTGGGACTCCGTAGCTAGTACATTGCTTCATAGTATATCTCTGATGTTTTAGAGCTTCTGTATTGTTAGCAGAATACTGCTCCTCCATAGTTGAAACTATCTTCTCAGAGAGACATAAGTTTTTCTTCTTCATGTGTAGCAGAAGGTAGTCATGCATATCTCATTCTGGCTGAAGTCATTAAATCTTCTTATATCGTAGAAATGAGTATCTTCAAGGTTGATCATTCTACGATCCTTTAACCGTACTACGAACGTAGTCTTCCTTTTCAACTTGTACTTGTGGAGTTCTGCTCCTGTAATGAGTTCCTCATGTTTGATGCTCGATGATCCTCTGATGTGAGCTTCCTTGAGGATTTTTTTCTTATGACATGCTTTGCATGATTGAGCATGTAGGACCCTTTCCATCTTTGGTTGAGTAGCCTGCTTCCATATAAGGATCAGCAGCCATGTGAACTTCATTTAGATTAGCTCAGCAAGTCTTCAATGGCAGACTTTGACATATAGGAATTTTATCAGAATCATTTATGAAACAGTGTCTTAAGCCTTCTGGTGGTTGAGTCTTTCTTGTTGAAGTCCTCTGCTTAAAATTCCTTAGTGTGGCGAGATATACCAGGTACCTGCAGGTTAAATACATTTCTATTTTTGGTACCCATAATTAAATGGGTCCTGCTAGGTTAGTTTTCTAATTCCATATTCCTCATGTATTTGGATAATCATCATATTGATCACCAACAGTCATATTCATGTATGTAACTGATTTAGATAATACATTTTGAGATGCATGATGGTGAGTGTGTGTAAGATTTGCCATTTTAATAAAACATTCTTTTTCTTTGATGGTTTCACCATTTGCTTGGTTATGTTCACAGAGTTTAAATGTTCACAGAGTAAGAATCAACACTATTACTTACGTGTATCTGGTTAATTTATGGAGATGATCAGTTTCTATGAATCTTCAAGATACTCTTGTAGAACTGATCATACTCTGTGTGTTATCAAACACTTAGAACATGGGTTTATACATACATATTAACCCATCAGCAAAGATTACTCCTCATTAGATTAATTTAACCTTTGATATTCTTATGACCCATTTCAGATTTCTTTCAAGGTGTCATCTTCAACCTAAAACTTGGATGGAGAGAAAGATTGTAAGCATTTGAGTTTCCACCCTTAGTATACTTTCTCTCTTCACCTTTTTAGGTAGAATATGATTCCTTGAACGAATACGGTTATAGTTCATAGGGAGGTGCAACATGATGTACACAATTATATTAGTGAGAAACTGTACCTTTCTGCTGTGAGTTTCTTAACAGTCATTTATCTTTGATATACTGAGGTTAGGCATTAATGTGCATCGTTTCTCATTTTCTCCTGACAGCTTGTTGCTCCAGTTGACTTTCGATCAATCAGTCGTGGTCTTGAAGATGCAGGCTAAGAGACTTTCAGCATCTTTAGTTCTTTAACATCCTTGAGTTCACAAGGTTTACATCCAGCTGTTAGTTGGCTAGACACATGTTTGAGAAGTTCTTCTTTCTTCTCTAAATAGGCATTTCTCAACATGTATGGTCTTTTCATTTTTTTCAGGTTGGTGGATGTTTGACTCTTTTCTGTTGATATCTCTTGAGCTTTCTAGCCTGGTCTTTAGACTACAAGATTGACCGCGGGCAAGGATTAGTCTTGTTGATATGGCAATCAAGAACATGGACCAATCTGAGCAGCTTCAGGGATATATACACATTTACTTGTACACAACATTTCCAACATGTGAGCTCATCTGCATATAACAAGTGACTTACTACTAAACCAAGTTTAGAACAATGTTTGTGCCTAGGATCAGACTAAAAGCGATTAGCTTTTGAATATATCAAGAGAACCTGCTTTGATACCAATTGTTAGTTCACAGAGGCACACAATAGATCTAGAAGGGGGGTTGAATAGATCCTTTTTAATTTTCAAAAACTTTTCCTTTTTATTTTGTATTACTAATGAATTAACATATGACAAACATAAGAATCTTTTCAAGCACAGCGGAATAAGTAAAATATCCCCTTCATTGATATATTCATAATCATATATACATTGTTCTTAGAGTTAGTTAAGTTGTAGCGGTTAATACATACATAAAGCAGATTATAGCGAGTTAGGTACATAATGTAAATGACATAAAGTAAATGACACAAGGATTTTAAGTGGTTCGAGACTCAAGCTCCCGATCCATTCTTACTGCTTTCAACTAGCGAGGATTTCCACTAAGGAAGGCAAACCTACGAATCACTAAGATTCCTTCAAGGCCTTGATAGCCTTGGGACTTGATTCACTAAGAACTCTTTAAGGCCAATGACCTTGGAACTCCTCTAGTTCCCTAGGAACTCTTCACGCCCAATGAGCTTGGAACTTCGTTTAGTCCCTCCAGGACAAGGACCCCTCGAATACCTAGCTTCTTGTTATTGTTGGTCTTTGAAATTTCTAAGATATCATTAAGCTTGAACATCTTTTGTACTTAGCAGCTTAGTGTGGTCCTCTTTGTATTCTGCTTCGAGTCTGGACCACATCATCTCTGGTGCAGCTGATCTTTACTCTTTTATGCTCATCTTCATTTGATGTCAGCTGTGCACCATCACCATCTGGATTTGCTAAGTCTTTGAGCTTTCGGTAGACTTTGTTTGGAACTTAGCAATCCTTGAACCCTTCTTTAATGTTTTGTAGATATGGTTCTGCACTTGTTCAGTTTCAACTTTAGGTTCATGGTGATTCGTAGAGTGGCTCTCTGGATCTTCTTCGTGCTCTGCCACTCTTCTGAATGCTATCTTTTTGTCCTTCTCGGCTCTCAGCTTAGCTGCCATTTTCAGTGGCATTGTCATCTTTGTTGAGTGAAGCTTTATTCTATTTAAGTCCTTCCACAAAGCTGCTTCACTTCCACCTATGTAGTCTCACTGTCACTGAGACTTGATCTGTTAATCTTTTCGTGGAACTCATAGAGTCAACAATAGCATTAAACAACTCAACGATTTTGCAACATAACAATCATCAGCAACTCTTGATCTTTGAGGCTCTGTTGATTTATACTTCTTCCAAATCTTTCCGTTGGAAAGTAGCCGTTAAAAGCTTTTTGAAATACTTTGCTGATCTCGAGTTATTTGATATAGACTGCAGATGTGACATGACTTTCTGACACTGCAGTCTACTGTTTCACCTACCCTGTGAGACCCCAAATTTTATGAATAAAGATTTAAATTCCTCAAAATATTTTTTTTGAATATTATGGTGTGGATTTGATATAATGTTATAGTTATGGGTAATATTTATAAATTTTGCAAAATATGCAAGGTGTTATATAATATTCGATTGGTCGGGGAATATTCTTTTTGTTGGGGAATATCTGTACGACGGCACAATTATTGGTGGACCCCACAACGAAAGTATTGTCGTAGTTAGAAAACGACAGAATTATCTTTTTATAAAAATAACGGCGAAAGTGTTACCGTTAAAACTGTTGAACTACCCGGTAGTAAAAGTACAATAATACGCGTGGTTGCATAGTAACACGCGGTATTGATTATTGATGCTTACGTAAGAAGTCACTCAGTTATACTCAATTACTGCTACAGTAATTGTTGCATTATATCTCTCATATTATTGATTCAATTATTGTCATAGTATTATATGTATAATATGTTATATTATTAAATCAATAATTGAGACGGCAAAGTTATTCATATTATTATTTGCAATATTGACAATGTCTAGAAATTCTGTCAATGAGAGGTTTGGTCACCTAATTGCGTGCCAATAAGGAGAAATCCTTATCGGAAAGCCCCCTCTTTCCTGGGAATGATCTGGTTGTTAAATATTGTGAATTATAATATTAATGATGAATAAGTTCGTGTTGATTAAAGATGAAATTGATAGTTCCATTGTGTTGGAATTATTAGTGTTAGTGAAAATCGACATTTATTTTGATAATAATTGATGTATGGAGGTTATGTTGACCAATCGGGTAATTAACCGGATAAATAAGCAATTAATTGCTATTAATTCACATGATTATAACTATTTGTTCACATGTGTGTAATATTGATTCACATTCTTGTACTATTAGGGCAGGTGGTGCAAGATTGATAATACTTGCATGACTAAGTTAAAAATGGAGGTATAGTTGAAGGTACTATATTGTAATTCGTATTTTCACATGATTATAACTATTGATTCACATTATTTACTATTAGGGGAGGTGGTGCAAGTTTGATAATACTTGAAGGACTAAATTAAAAATGAAGAAAAAGAAGAAGGTATTATACTGTAATATTTCGAGTCCCAAAACGTGCAATTATCGAAACTATATTTTCCTATAAATAGAAGCTCATTCTTCCTTCATTTCTCACCAAATCACTAAAGCTATATAGCAATTATTATAGAGAGAAATTATAGACAGAAAGAAGAAGAGAAGTCTGCTATTCCAGTATCTAGTCTTCTTATAAGGTAAGGGGTATTATTCTTTCGTATTCATGAAGAGATTTATTTTCTTTCAATACTCGTAAAGGTTATTATTTCATTCTTTATTATTATGTTGGAATAACCTGTCTATGCGAAGTACCGCATACATGGTGAAATTCTTCAGTTATTCCATTCTTTATTATTCTATTGAATAACTCCGTCATGCGATCCTCATCGCATGCTTGATGAATTCTGTTGTTATTCCATTCTTTATTATTCTGTTAGAATAACATGTCTGTGCGGATTACGCATGACCTGGTTCCGTTCTTTATTATTCTGTTGGAATATCCTGTCTGTGTGGATTATGCATGACCGGGTTCTATTCTTTATTATTCTGTTGGAATATCATGTCTGTGCGGATTACACATGACTTGGTTTCATTCTTTATTATTCTATTGAATAACTTTTCTGCATGCGATCTATCGCATGCACGGTGAATTCTTTTGTTATTCCATTCTTTATTATTACGTTGGAATAACTTTGTATGTGTGTGGACTACCGCATGCGTGGTGAAAGATCTTCGTATTCATTCCTTATTAAATTGTGGAAATGATCCATCTATGTGGATTACCGCATAACGGTGAAAATCCATTTCATAGCTTTAGTATATTCTATTATACTCGTCTAGAGATATCATTTCTTTTGTACTAAATCATGGAATATCATTTTCTTTGGTATTTTTTTGAGAGTTACTATTCACCTAATTATTATTCACCCGATTACTATTCACTCTGGTATTATTCACTCGGGTATTCAAGGTACTTTTCGTGCCGGAGTATTATTCACGAGTTACTATTCACGGGTTACTATTCACCCGATTACTATTCACTCTAATATCATTCACTTGGGTATTCGGGACACTTTTCGTGTCGGGGTACTATTCACGGGGTACTATTCCCGAAGTACTATTCATGAGGTATTATTCACCTGAAAAATATATTTCTTTTCTATCCAAATTATTTTTGGTACATTAATATTATTCTTGAATTTTACTCTACAAAGCAGTATCGTTGACAATTTGGACGTTATTGATTTCTGGATAAATTAAATTATAAATCTTTGAAATGTATCCTTGAACTTGTTTTATTAAATTATTATGTCATTGTCATCATCCTCATGCTTATATTGTGATTAAAGTCATCTTTGGCTTACGTGCAAAGATGGACTTGGTATGATTATGACCAGGGATTATTCAGTATAATCATGACTGTAATGTGACGAATGATGTGGTAAAAGTCCTCATTGGCCTATAGTTCATTGATGGACAGTTGTTGGTATGATTATGACCAGGGATTATTCGGTATAATCATGACCATTGATGATTACATGAATATCCTTGGTCGTGGTGCAGTGATGATTCAATTTTATTTATTAAGCTGAGTCTCAGCGATAAAGTTGATGAAAAACTTTTTAAATCATAGAAGATAGTAGATTTTATGCTCTACTTGACTCTTCTAATGGATTGCTTATTTCCGCTGCAGTTGTTGATCTAAAACTTGTTGTCTATTGTATTCTATCAGTTGTTATACTATTGAAGGCTAAGGATAATTTATTTTGCATTATCTTAGTCATAATATTTCTTATTGGGCTAGTTGAGCTCACCCTTTCTTTCATTGTTCTCTTCAGAAAATGAGAATATAGCTGGGACGACTCGGGGAATGGAGTGATGGTCCAGGATAAATGGCTTTAGTAGTCCTCACTATTCTACGGAATAATGTGATAATAATTGTAATGAGGACACTATTGAGTATGGATATTGTCTAGATGACAATATTCTTGTTTAAACTCTCAGCTATGTTTTGCCATATTTTACACGACTATTGTATAATTAAGTTGAATTTGAATTTATGTACCATGTATCTGGCGACTCAAGATGGGTGATGTATACCTATTTTGGGGGCGTCACAGTTGGTATCAAAGCTTAGGGATATGATCCCCGGTCGAGATGTAAAGACAAGAACTAGGAGGGGAGAGACGGGAATTCCTTCGCTAGTATGACCTACCTAAGTTTATTTGGTATTTAATTGGTCAGTCAGAGTATAGGGATAATATGTGATATGTCAATTAACCCTTGTTTTGTGACAGTGTTTAAAAATGGTATCTGAAAATGTTGAGATCAGCAATGAAGCACATGAGACCGTTTGAGTCACCAACGATCAATACCTAGGATAATGTGCAACAGGAAGACAATAATCCTCAGGTAAATAACAACACCGATCAGATGATGAACGATGAGATGATCAGAGGCTTTATGTAATTCATGCAACCTCAGGCGAGAGAGACTCCTGTTAAAAATTCAGGTGGAAACACTGGCAACTCTCGGATGGTCACTGCTAAGCAGTTCAAGTAGCTGGGACCGCCGGAGTTTTTGGAAAAGCCAGAACCACTTAAGGCGGAGACGTGGATAAAGCAAATCTCCAAGATATTTGATGTCTTGGAATGCTCAGAGGAGCAAAAGGTTTCCTTCGCCACCTTTATGTTGCGTGAAGAGGCAGATTATTGGTGGGAATCTGTAAAAGCGCACTTGACTGACGACTCAAGATGTCTTGAGAGAAGTTCCAAGAGTTGTTCAACGACAAGTACTTTCCCGAAAGTATTCGTCATATGAAGGAGGTGGAATTCATCAAGTTGGAGCAAAACAATATGACCGTGTCACAATATGAGGCTAAATTTATGGAGTTATCCCGGTTTGCATCCCATTTGGTCGATAATGAGGAGCGAATGACGCGAATGTTTCTAAGAGTTTTGAAACCCGATATACGTCAATACCTCATTTCTCACAAACTTTGTTTATATTCAGATGTTGTGAATAGGGCTCAGTTATTGGAGCGCGATAATGAGTCAACGCAACCAAAAGGCAACGACCAATAACACGATAATAATCATACCGGTGGCAACGGCCATCGAAACAATGATAACTATTGTGGGGGAAATTATCATGCCAAGAATGGTAACTACTTCGGTGCTAATCATGGCCAAGATAATAGAAGTGGAAAATTTAAGAAGAGAAGATTTAACGATGATGGTAACACGTTGGCAGCAGCACCAACACCAGCAACAAATTCTAGGGGAGGAAAATGACCGTCAGTTAGATGCTATAGATGTGGAGAGGAGGGATACATAAATCCAAACTGTTCACACCCTTCCGATGTATGTTTTAGTTGAGGAAAAGACGGTCACATAGCTCAATTTTGTCCTGTAGCGAAATCAAGTCCAGCTGGGACGGTGGCACCAAAGGCGGATACGGACAAAACAAAGTCGGTGGTTTCAGGAAGAGCGTTTTTCGTGACTTCTCAAAAAGCGAGTAACCCGAACGAAGTTAGCACGGGTTAGTTGATTATAAATTATTGCGAAGTTTATACCTTATTAGATACCGGTTTTACCCATTCTTTTATCTCTCTTGCTTTCACTCAACGTTTAAATTTGACTCCGGAGAAATTAGACTTTGACTTATCAGTTGAAACTCCGTTAGGAGAAACCTTCGTTACCTCCACTGATTATAAATCTTGTTTGATTCAAATCGACACTTTCACGTTACCTGACGATCTTATCTCTTTGAAAATACTTGCCTTTGATGTGATTTTAGGAATCGATTGGTTAATTACTCATTAAGATTTTCATAAGGTTGTTAGCTTTCATATTCCTAACCAACCAATTATGTGAATTCAAGCAACCAAACCACTAAAGTCAATCATTATCATATCAAGCCATAAGTAAAGATCCTCGATCCTTTCTTTGTTGACTTCCTTGTGTGGAATGCACCGAAGCCAGACTTTCTGTAGGTGACGTCGTGAATGATGATGGCAAGTTGATAGGTATCAATGTGATGTACTATCCAAGTCTTGGATGAGAGTCACAGTTTTGAATGATATTTCAATTGTTAATAAATTTCATGGCGTATTCTTGAAGACTTCTTAGCCTACCCCTAGAGCGTGAAATCGAATTTTGTATTGACCCCAGTACAAAACCCATTTCTAAAACCCTTAAATATTTCTTCAACCAAAACAAACGTATAATGCGCCAAAGACGTTGGCTCGAGCTGTTGAAGGTTACGACTATACCATTTAATATCATCGGGGAATAGCAAACGTGGTAGCTGACGCGTTGAGTAGAATATCGTATGCGTTTATGAGCGCGATATTGTTAACACAAAAACCCATTTCATATAACTTATATATGATAAAGATAGAGTTAAAGACTCTAGGGACCCACATGGTGATATCAACTATACGAGTTGAATCGACTTTAAATCGATAAAGATAAAGTCGCTCAAGATACACACCCGGAGCTGATGAATACGAAGAAGAAGGTTCAAGAGGGCGTTATTCTAAAAGCAAGAGTCGATGAAGAGAGGAAATCTCAACCCTCAATTTAATTGGCCTATTTGAACTCCTCGGTCGAGTAGGAACTGTGGCCTATAGACTCGCCTTATCGCTAAGTATGTCGCGTGTTCATAACATTTTTTTTATGTATCGATGTTATGTAAATATGTGGATGACCTGAACCACATTATTGAATTAGAACTAGACGAGATAGCATAAGATTTAACGTATGAGGAGATACGTGTTAAAATCTTGGATAAGAAGGATCGTATTCAACACTCAAAGGTTATACCTCAAGAGTTAGAATCTGAAATGAAGTCAAGGTATCCTCATCTCTTCTAAGATACTAGTAATGACGTAAATTTCGAGGGCGAAATTTCATAAGGAGGGAGATTGTGAGACCCCAAATTTTATGAATAAAGATTTAAATTCCTCAAAATATTTTTTTTGAATATTATGGTGTGGATTTAATATAATGTTATAGTTGTGGGTAATATTTATAAATTTTGTAAAGTATGCAAGTTGTTATATAATATTCGATTGGTTGGGGAATATTCTTTTTGTCGGGGAATTTCCGTACAACGGCACAATCATTGGTGGACCTCACAACGAAAGTATTGTCGTAGTTAGAAAACGACAGAATTATCTTTTTATAAAAATAACGACGAAAGTGTTACCGTTAAAACTGTTGAACTACCCGATAGTAAAAGTACAGTAATATGCATGGTTGCATAGTAGCACACGATATTGGTTATTGATGCTTACGTAAGAAGTCACTCAGTTATACTCATTTACTGCTACAGTAATTGCTGCATTATATCTCTCATATTATTGATTCAATTATTGTCATAGTATTATCTGTATAATATGTTATATTATTAAATCAATAATTGAGACAGCAAAGTTATTCATATTATTATTTACAATATTGACAATGTCTAGAAGTTCTGTCAGGGAGAGGTTTGGTCACCTAATTGCCCGCCAATAAGGAGAAATCCTTATCGGAAAGCCCCCTCTTTCCTGGGAACGACCTGGTTGTTAAATATTATGAATTATAATATTAATGATGAATAAGTTCGTATTGATTAAAGATGAAATTGATAGTTCCATTGTGTTGGAATTATTAGTGTTAGTGAAAATCGATATTTATTTCGATAATAATTGATGTCTAGAGGTTATGTTGACCAATCGGATAATTACCGGATAAATGAGCAATTAATTACTATTAATTCACATGATTATAACTATTGATTCACATTATTTACTATTAGGGGAGGTGGTGCAAGTTTGATAATACTTGAAGGACTAAATTAAATATGAAGAAAAAGAGGAAGGTATTATACTGTACTATTTTGAGCCCCAAAATGTGTAATTATTGAAACTATATTTTCCTATAAATAAAAGTTCATTCTTCTTTCATTTCTCACCAATTCACTAAAGCTATAGAGCAATTATTATAGAGAAAAATTATAGAGAGAAAGAAGAAGAAGTCCGATACCTCACTATTCCATATCCAAATTTTTTTTTCGGGTAAGGGTATTATTCTTTTCGTATTCATGAAGAGAATTATTTTCTTTCAATACTGTAAGGGTTGTTATTCAATTCTTTATTATTATGTTGGAATAACTTTTCACGCTATGCAATCGCATACATGGAGAAATTCTTCTATTATTCCATTCTTTATTATTCTGTTGGAATAACTTTTATGCATGCGCTCTATCGCATACACAGTGAATTCTGTTGTTATTCCATTCTTTATTATTCATTTAGAATAACTTTTATGCTGTAATGGACTACCGCATGCATGGTGAAAGATCCTGCGTATTCATTCCTTATTAAATTATGGAAATGATCTGCCACGCCGGATTACCATGTATTGTGGGTGAAAATCCATTCAGATTTAAGATATATTCTATTATACTAAATGCCCTCGAGATATCATTTCTTTTGTACTCGTCATGGAATATCATATTCTTTGGTATTTTTTTTACGAGTTATAATTTACGGGTTACTTTTCACCCGGTTACTATTTACTCTAGTATTACTCACTCTGGTATTCTGGGTACTTTTTGTGCCGGAGTAGTATTCACGAATTACTATTCACGGGTTACTATTCACCCGATTACTATTCACTCTAGTATCATTCACTCGGGTATTCGGAATACTTTTCGTGTCGGGGTACTATTCACGGGGTGTTATTCCTAAAGTACTATTCACGGGGTACTATTCACCCAAAAAATATATTTCTTTTCTGTCCAAATTATTTTTGGTACATGAATATTATTCTTAAATTTTACTCTACAAAGCAGTATCATGTTGACAATTTGGATGTTATTGATTTCTGGATAAATTAAATTATAAATCTTTAAAATTTATCCTTGAACTTATTTTATTGAATTATTATGTCATTGTCATCATCATCATGCTTATATTGTGATTAAAGTCATCTTTGGCTTATGTGCATAGATGGACTTGGTATGATTATGACCAAGGATTATTCGGTATAACCATGACCATAATGTGACGAATGATGTGGTAAAAGTCCTCATTGGCATGTAGTTCATTGATGGACAGTTGTTGGTATGATTATGACCGAGGATTATTCAAAGATAATCATGACCATTGATGATTACATGAATATCCTTGGCCGTGGTGCAGGGATGATTCGATTTTATTTATTAAGCTGAATCTCAGCGATAAAGTTGATGAAAAACTTTTTAAATCATAGAAGATAGTAGATTTTATGCTCTACTTGACTCTTCTAATGGATTGCTTATTTTCGTTGCAGTTGTTGATCTAAAACTTTTTGTCTATTGTATTCTATCAGTTGTTATACTGTTGAAGGCTAAGGATAATTTATTCTGCATTATCTTAGTCATAATATTTCTTACTAGCCTTTCTTTCATTGTTCTCTTCAGGAAATTAGAATATAGATGGGACGAGTCAGGGAATGGAGTGATGGTCCAGGATAAATGGCTTTAGTAGTCCTCACTATTCTACTGGAATAATGTGATAATAATTGTAATGAGGACACCATTGAGTGTGGATATTGTCTAGATGACAATATTCTTGTTTAAACTCTCAGCTATGTTTTGTCGTATTTTACACGACTGTTGTATAATTCAGTTGTATTTGAATTTATATACCATGTATCTGGCGACTCAAGATGGGTGATGTATACCTATTTTGGGGGTGTCACATACCCCATCAGAGATGTTACTTTTATATCTTGGGCAGCTAGTTGACCTTATTACCTCCTTCTGATTTCTCGATCAGAGGTTGTCATTTTGCATCGATGCTCTCATTAAGCTTTATTCGAATATCAATCTTCAGGATGAACCGTTGTCAATGCTTCAATCCTCAGTTGTTCGAACTCTACAATTTTGATGCACATCTTCTTGGACCTGATCGTAGTGTCTAGTTGACAAGCAGAGACAGCACTACGATCTTGAAGAATGTTCATTTAATATTCAATATAGAACACCTCTTCCTTCTATTGTGCAGTGCTTCAACACTTCTTATTTGCTTCGACTGCTCTCAGATATTGATGGCTTGACTCCTTGCTCTGACCCTTTCTAAATAGCAAGACACTTCAGATTTGTGGTGTGTCCAACTCGCTTTCTCCTTGTGATCTCCCATTCACTTATCATCAATGGACTGACCGAATGCTTAATCACTTTAGCCTTGTTCTTTAGAAGCTTACCAGTATCTCTGTGTACACTCCATCAGTTCTTTCTTTGTTTGGCAAATACTACGATCCTGGTTACTTCCGAGATCGCGTGCCCATCTACCACTGACAAATATCGACTTTTGCTGCCGACTTTCCATAGTCACCATCAAGTCTTCTTATGATCATCTTGTGGAAGACTTCATCTCGAATGGCTTCACAACTCAATCTGGATGTTGATTGGGTTGATGCTTATATCGTCAGTTAGCTTGCATGCCATTCGTTGAGTGCTCTCTGGTTTCCTTCAGGTGGGATGTATCTTTGCAGTATCAACGAGAGGCTTCATTCCTTTGGATATTCTGGGAGTGCTCCTTTGTTGAGAATCATATTTACTCTATGATTCTGCCTTGGCGTTGTGAGCACATCTGTTGAAGTCTCAGTTCTACACTCTACGATTCGACTTCACCAGTGTCACGAGACACTCACGACTCGGGCATCGATCTTGACACTCTACGATTTACATCGTTGTGCTTGTTGTCTTCATCCGATCTTGCTCGACTACGATCTCCGCCTAATATGAGCGATGAGACTTTACGACTCTGAGTGTAGTCTACGATTCTTGACTTAGCTTCGACAGATGCTCGGTCGGCTCGTAGGCAGGCGGTCTCTACGATTCTGAACATAACTTCCTCAGCAGACTACGGCTCTGAGGAAGTTCTCCTCACACACCACGATCCTTTCTTGTCTCTCCCGAGTCTACGAACTCGAGATCTACTATCTTGCGAGACTACGATTACGCCTTAATAGCTCTCGAGTTTTCCTCGACTCTCTGGCGGACTCGTTTTACAGTGCGGTGCTTGACGATCGATCGAAAGCCTATCTATTACATCATAAGATCAACCTAACATGCTTGATCTTTCTATATTTATAGTCCTTGTATATCATTTCTTTTTAAGGACTTTACAAAGCTGTTTTGCTTATGTAGGATCAACCTAACATATTTGATCAATTCATTATAAGTCCTTGTACATATGTTTCTATTATTTATCAAGGACTTTACAGATTTTCTTAATGCAAGCGTACTTGCATATTCATTCATATATATATATATATATCATAATCAAATCATATGTAAATAGGAATATCATTCACATGCTTATTCCTAACAATCTCCCCCTATTTGATTATGACAAAAACAATAAGTGCATATTCATGTTATGAAAAATGATGAAGTTGAAGTGTTTACTAATTTGAGTCGAGAGAGGAATTGTTGGTATAGAATCTTATTCAGATATAAAGTTAAAATTATTCGGGGATTTTATTCGATGAAGTAATTGTTGGGTTACTACTCCTCCAATTCTATAAATAGTGTATTATGCTGAATTATTGAAGTGTACCACAACCAAAAGTCATGTAGCATCCTAAGAGTTAAGAGAGAGAGTGAGTGGGTTTTGTGTTTGTATGAGGGAGGGTTTTTTTTACAGTTTTTATATTTCATGCAAAAAAGTTATATTGTGGGTTTGAGGATTTTTGTAGCTTTTAGTCCGTGCAAAAAGTTGTGTCACGATATTGTTGAACCTCAAGTTTTACGATGTAAAATTTGGAAGGATTACTGTAAGCCCATCATTTTGATAGATTCGGAGTTTGACTTATGATTTTTTCCTTTCAAGGGTTTTTTTCACTTTAAACTTCTATTGTTTTATCTATCTTTATTTTATTGTGTGGTATTCGTTGACTTAATTCCCAACATGATCGACTCAGTTTGAAAACACATACATATCAAGATCATTTTTTATAGAAAAAATATTACCGTCTATACAAATTTGAAATAAATGGCCAAAATAGAGACTCCAAAATTCTAATTTTTATTCTAACAAGATATTGTAAGAACACATGTCGATCCCAATTATACAAAATTTCGTCAATCTGCAATCAAAGATGGTTTTGATATTTGTTTAATGTGTCTACTTTCACACTCTCCAGATTTAAATATCTTTGACTTTGTTTTTTAGTGCCATTCAGTCATTGCAACGCAAAGAATCTCCACAAAATTATAGACGAGTTTGTCAGCGTCGTTGAGAAAGCATTTAACACATTTTCGACTATAAAGTAGAATCATATATTTCTGACGTTACAACTATGTATAATAGATGTTATGAAATTACAAGGTTCTAATAGATATAAAATTTATCATATTAAGAAAATCATTTTGGAAAGAGAATGTAGACTTCCTCGTCAAATAAAATGTGATCCAAAACTCACACAAGATGTGCTTGATCGGCTAAATACTCAAGTGTGACCCAAAGCTCAAATTTTGTTTGGAACATTTATTCTTATTTTAGAAATGAAGTACTATCTTAATACGAATGCATCACTTTTTTATATATAAATTTAATGTGTTACTTTAATTTTAATATTACTCTATTTTTTTAAAGTTTATTTTTGGTTGGTGTAAAAATTTATTGTAATTCTATGTATATATGTGCACACCTAGAGGGGGGTGAATAGGTGTTTAAGCTAAAAGTGATAAACGGTGAAATCTTTTTGAAATTTTCTGCAACAGGTTTAAATCAGACATCTACTCCTATTTGCTTTAGTGTCTGCTTTAGCTTATGTTCTTCGTTTCTTATTATCAAACAACTAGACTTGTCTGCTTCAGTGTTTGAATAGTATAACTTCAAGCAACGTGATGAACAAAAATGTGTAGAACGTGAATGGCAGCTAAAGAGATAAACAGAAGTAAAAATCACACCAAGATTTTTACGTGGTTCAGTCTCTATCCTCTAATCTAGTAGCCTAATCCACGTCCAATCCCAACTAGGACTGGAGACTCTTTTTATTATTATTTAAATCTTAATACAAAAAATAACTCCCTGTTATAAAGACGCTTCAATTCTGATTTTGGACACCAATGCCCCCTTTGCACCTCTGCAACTTGTATACCTCTGCACATGTTCTCACCTCTAAGACCTTTGAAGCTTCCTTTGAACAGACTCACTAAACTCTAGAAACTCTAGACCACCAAAGCTAACAGTTGCTTGTTTTTTCAGATTACAATGATGGTGATTCCAATGGAATATCAATTTTCTAGCCTAAGAATAACAAAACATTGATTGCTAGAAAGACTATTAGAAAGCTATAATAATTAAGAAGAATGAATTGCTTCTTTCTAATCATTGGGTTCCCTTCATAACTGAGCATGACGAAGCTTTATAAAACATGAAGGCCAACGACTATATTTGTTAGCAAGAAATCAGATGATTTAAATCCCATAATTAAAGCTACTAATATTGACCAACGGATATAAACAGAAGCTAGAATAGGAACCACATATCACAATTGATATACCCCATGATTTTAGCATTTAAAGAGTCCAACAGATTTGATAAATCAAGGATATAATAAGAGTCCAAATAAAATAAGTTGTCATACAAGATTAGTCCAGTTGGATTCTAACAAACCGATTTATCTAAGATCTAAATATATATATATATATATATATATATATATATATATATATATATATATATAACGGAATAATATATTCAATAGCACAAATGATTAGTCCAGTTAAAAATACATGATTCCAACAAACTGTTTTATCCAAGATATATAAATATATTCCTTGACAGCTATAAAGAATCCCACAATATCAGGATTTATAAATCTATATCCAAACTTGATTTAAGGAGATTGATAGGATTTGTTAAAGATTTGTTAATACATTTTTCCTTAATAGATGGACATTTTAAAACCAAAACAGATTCCTTAGAAAACCAACCTTCCTTAATAAACTCCAATTCAAATTTGAATTGATTTTAAACCATTCCAACATACCCACTTAAGGAAAACAGTAACAAGTATTCATGTAATAACCATAACCCATGCATATTAATTATAATATTATAAACCATTTATAAACCATAATCCATGCATTTTTAATAATATTATAACTAACCATGAACCATGCACACGTCTAATATACTTAAATTAGTCATCATTCAAAACATCATAAAATTAAAACTAACATTTATAATATAAAAGTTAATTTCAAAAACATAATTCACATTATATACATCAATTGCTATTAATTTCAGTAAGGTGAACTATTATTACATTTGAGAGCAATTACAAAATTAAAATGATTATAATTCTAAAATTAAAAGGATTAAAACTATACACTTGAGAGCCACCGACATGTATGGAAAAATTATTGCTGGGCTTGTTAGTGGACTGAATACAAAAGTAGCCTAGCTTTTCGGAGAAAGACAGAACAAACCAACCTGCTAGTCATTATACTGCTACAAAAAAGGCTGGTGAAGGAATTGCACATACTTACAATCATGGCCCCTGGGGAAGACCTGACATGGCTTATTTCTTCTTCACAAGGGATATATTGAAAGGGAAGTTGATTTCGATCTTTGAGGCTGCCAATCATGGCACGGTAGCTAGGGATTTTACGCATCCGATTTGTATGAAGTTTATTTTTTGGTAAGTTGATCAATTGACCAATAGAATATTGATATATAGAAGACGTTCTTGCGTGTTAATTTCTGTTAATGGAATTGATCAACGTACCTAAAAATAAACTTTATGTTAACCACTTCCGAATTTTACCTAGATTGATGATATGGTGAAGGATTGTTTTTTTTTTCAAGGATGCATTGACCATATTGAGAAAGATATCAAAGTGTAAAATAAACCAATTTATCCAACTTCGTTCCTAATCAATTCATTAACATAACCTCCAAATTTTTTTACAAATTTTAAAATAAAAAAACTTTTTCATTAGAAAATTTTAAACATGAAAAGTAGAAGAAGTTAATAAAATTTTGGAAGAAAAATTCTTAACATCTCAAAAATAATCTGTTGTTACTTTTCTTCCATAGAAATTTTTCATTCATCATCATCCGATACCGTGTTCAAATCTATTCCGGTATCCGCTGACAAATTCAAATAAATCTCTCCTACAACCTTCTCAAACTCATGGTTTGGTTCCTCATTTAAATCAAAAGAAATTATATTTTTCTCATTGCCATGGAGTTGTTCTTTATTTTCCATGGAGTTGCTTTAGAAAACATAGATGAACAGAGAATATATAAAGAATCCACGAGAGATAAAATATTTTAGGGATAATCTAAAGAAAAATTCTCCTACAAATATAAAAACAACAATTAATTAGGAATCAAGTTTATTTCTTCTAAAACTACTGATAAAACGGAGTCGAGGGAGTAATAGAGAGATTACAAATTATTTTGTTATAACTTGGATTTTCTTAATGAGTAATGTAAATCAAATTTACTCCACGATTAGATCATAAATATGAAAATAGGTTGGGGTAAGTTGGATCGAACTTTTTCAATCTAATTTCAACTCAGACAGCCGCAAACAAAGGGAGGTACTGCCGCTAATTTACTTTATTTTGTCATCTGGGTTTGCTTTAACTTGTTGCAATTTAGCTTTAAATGTGTCTATAAATGGTCTATTGATGTGGGATCTTTATAATTTTTTTGTAGATTGTGTTTTTTATCTTTATATTCAAGCTGCTTGGTGTAGCAGATAGTGCTGCTAGACCCCAGAAAATTAGATAAGGAAAGAAGAGAGAATTTAGAGAGAAGAAGAAGATAGATCGGGAAAAACTTCTATTTTCATCGATACCTAATTCATTACGACTTATATAGCAACAATGAAAAAGATGAAAACTAATCCTACCCACTGATATTTAAAAACTAATATCTATCATTAGATCACTATTCTTATTTTAACTAAGCTAGCCCTCATTAGCGATACTCCCCCCTTCAAAATCCACCTTTTCCTCAAGGTGGAAGTGTTTGTATCCATAGCATAACTTTAAATTTCTTTGCACCCATATTACCGTTCCGCTGCAATTTATCACTTCGGAAAAACTCAGGCTTGTTTCTATCATTGTTGTCATTACGTAGGACGTCAAGTTCTCCATCACCCATGAGTACTTCTCAAGAATTGCCTGCTCTGCATTATTGCTGACTTGGATTTTGCTCATGTCCAATGTAGTGTCAGCTAGGACTTGAGTCCCTCCATGGTTATGAGCATTACTCTGACTACGCAATCCAAAAGTCTTCTCTAGCTCCACAACAATAACTCCAAGCTCCATTAGTTCAGCCATATTCAAATGCTTGTCAACAAAAATTGAAATGAACACAACAAAGATAAGTCATTATCCCCATTAGACTAGTGAGAAGCCCCAAATCTTTCTTGTCAACAAATCAAAATCTCCATCCCAATTATAAGAATGAAATAATTCACAGCTATGACAGAGTATTTAAGCTCCTGCTCGTTGTCTGAAGCCTGCAAACAAGCTTCAATGGAAAAAACTAGGAGAAGAAGAAGAATAGGGAGAGAGAAAAAAGAGATAGGGATAAGATTTTAATTCATTATATCCTTCATATTGTTTTTAGTGGAGTATATATGTGACTCATGACAAAGGATAGCTAATACATAGAGTAAATATCCACCCTACAGATGGAAAGGTAATGCATAAAAATAAGGACCCTTGATCATTTCCTAGCTCTGTTTTTTCCCTTTTTGCCCTTGATATAGCTGCTCAATCCACGTGGGTTCCCTAGTCATTCTCCTTGACTTTCTTAGCTCATTCAATGTTGGTATGGGAAACCTGTCTTTGAGAGTAATTGCATTCAATGCTCTATTATCTACACAAAGTCTCCAAGTACCATCTTTTTTTTTTACTAACAAAACAGGTGAGCTGTAGGGGCTGGTGCTATGTTGTATGATACCTGATTCCAACATTGCCTGGACTTGCTGTTCAATTTCTGTTTTCTGATAGTGTGGGTACCTATATGGCCTTACATTCACAGGGTTTGAATTGGGTTCCAAAGGAATGTGGTGGTCAAACAACCTCCTAGGAGGCAGCTGCGAAGGTTCAGAGAACAAGTCTGTATATTGCTCCGATGGTTGGGGACTCTTACATTTGATTCCTCCTCAGCAACAGCTTCGCCATCAAATGCAGCACCCCATGCATGAATACCAATCAATGAAGACTTAAGACTTGAAATGAGAAATGTTTCTATTTTCCCATATCACTCAACACTGATGCAAGGAACCAAATGCACTTGGTACAAGATACCCATTTCCACCATGCCTGTTATTGTTACCTAATTCTCCAAAACTGCAGCTATACCTTCATGGTGTATCCCTGTTTTGTTTAAGCGCAACTTCCAGATCATTATGCCAATATCAAATTGTCTGCTGTTGTAAGTTGATCTTGGAGAGATTGCTACTCCAATTACAAAAGCTATTGCATGCTGATGCATAGGATTTTCCTTATAATTTGTAACAAGTGTTGTTTGCAATTCAGGGTGGGTGTACTTCGTTGAAGATACAATTCCATCAAATCTGAACCCATGGTGAGTGTAGTTATTTTCTTTCTCCATTTTAAAGTAGATAGACACACCCAAGCAGAGGCGGAACTAGGGGCGGGGGGCCTGGGGGGGCGGGGGCGGGGGCGGGGGCAGGGGCAGGGGGGGGCAGTAAACCAGCCGCCAGCAACAGAGCTTCTGCAGTCTGCTCCGCCGCGGCGCCGCTCCGGTCTTCTTCTTCGGTCTCTTCTTCGCAATCATCGCGAGAATTTCTCCTCAATTTTTTCAGCTAATCACTAATTGCATTTATAAATTTTGAAGCTGAGTAACTGATTTAGTATTATGTCTTCTTTTTTTCTGTATAGCCGTTCAAGCGTTTGGGTCTTTTTGTTAATTTTCTATCCTCATTTTGTTCTATGGCAGATGTGATGAAAATCTCTTATTTCTAGCTGTCTGGTATAATTGAATGAGTCAAGTAAATTTAATTGGCTTGTCATTTCGAGACCTCAGAGTTAATCCATCAGATCAATGGCATTTGCTTTATGCGTCTCTATGAATCACTTGTAAAAATAGGCTGTTCTCTTTGTTATTTTCCAGCTACAAAACTTATAGCAATGTCTTATTCTATTTTGTTGAGTACAACTCTTAGTTTATTTGATTTTTTTTGCAAGTTGTTTTTATAATTTTGTAAATGTATACTTTGACAATTTGATTGGATGAAGTTCACATAATACTTTCAATTAGAAAGACATTAAAAACAAATATGAAATAAGATGGGAACTAGACTGACTTTGACAATTTAAAAAGGGGTTGATTTGTTTGTACTCCAGGATTACCTTCTCAAATTATTCCTAATTAGGAATGCTTTTGTTTTGGTAGGAGACTTGATCTCCCAGTTTGGTCACAAACATGTAAACGAGTAGGAATGTGTCTATACTTAGGTCAGTAGGTGCTTATATAAAACTATTGGGAATATGTTCAATTTACAGTTAGAATGATTAAATCATTGTGCACAAGCAGCATCATAATTGGTGTAGTGAGCAGCACTTACCACACGAGATTTCCGACTTACTCTATAATTTGTATACTTATTTGATTCTTTTTCTTCTTCTTTGTGTCTTGGCTTGTATTTTCATGTTTGTGAATGGTTTATGTCAAAGCTAATGGTGTTAGTTTGTTGATGTAAATTAACTGTTTCAGTTTGTTGGCAGAAAGCATTGTGTTACCGGACTTATTCCAGTGTAATTGGAATATGGTGGAGTTATTTGAAATTTATAGTTTTTCTCTAATCTATCTTGGAAAAAGGATTAAACTTGCAAGTGGTGGTATTAATAATTTCGGCCCGCTTGGTTTAAAATTTTTGACCCCCTACAAAAAAGTTCTCGTTCCGCCACTGCACCCAAGTGTGCTTTCCAACAAATGTTATTGAGCCAATTTGAATCATCCCCTTCCACTCCATGTGCTCCACAAATTTTCTCCTCATATTCATCAATCATGATACCCATTTCGTGTTAAGAAGCATAGCTGAATCTAACCCATCTCATAGCAATATCTTCTGCCAAGATCCTTGGTTCCTTGAATCCAGGCTTTACAAGACGCACAAAAATAAGGTGCTGAGATGGAACCCAACCATTTAGAGAATTTGATTGTAGTCTTGTATTTATCAAAGAAGTTACAATCCTAACATCATGGAACATGCCTGAACTTGGAAGACTTCGAGAAACTTTCTCCCCTGATGCATAATGTGATTTGGAAAATTGAATCCACAATGGAATAAAGTTTTGTGGCCATTACATTTTCATTTCGATATGAGGCCTCTGTTCTGTAAGCATCCTCACTTTCAGAGACGGTGTTGATCTCAATGCTGATACAATCGCTCATTAATACATCAATTTGCCAATGTGCTCCTTTAATCAACACCGACTCATCACAACCCTGCTTGCTCTTACATTCATAATGAAGCTTAAAATTATTCGCGATGAACCCGTGCCCCAGACATTGTGTTAATACTGCCTCCAAGTACTGAACATTTGTAACATTGCTTGCTTTCTCTAGATGAAATCTACTCTCCAAAACCAGGTCTGTATAGAAAGCCCTTACGCACAACACAACCAGAAAATAGGAAAGAAGAGAGAATTTAGAGAGAAGAGGAAGATAGATTGGGAAAAAGTTCTATTTTCATCAATACCTAATTCATTATAATGATAGACTTATATAGCAACAATGAAAAAGATGAAAACTAATCCTACCCATTGATATTTAAAAACTAATATATACCATTAGATCACTACTCTTATTTTAACTAAGCTAGCCCTCATGATACGTAACACTTGGTGTAATGGGTGTTGATGTTTTCACACAATTGAGCATTGCGTATGAGTAATTAGCTTTATTGTTTAGAATTAAGCATGTCAAATTTCAAATTTGAGAGAAATTTAAAGTGTTATGGATAAAACAGATTATATAAGACTGGTTGGGATGCCTAACAGATTAGTTAAGGGAATGTGATTAGGGTCTGTTCGTTTACGATGTTATTAATTGGGTTAAGACAGGGGATTTCAATTGAACAGAGAACTCGATGGAATTGACTCCGAATTTCCTCCAAATGATAGCCCTGGAAAATATGTGAATGCAAACTTTTACTTTTGTCTGGTTAATATAACATTGATGACCTTAGATATATGGCTAGCAGGCTGTGTATGTGTGTGGAATTGCATTACTATTCATTATCCATCATGTTCAATTGCTGAAGAGTCTTTGTGCTAATGTTTATATATGATGTGGCAAAAGTTATATGATTCCTTTCTCTCATGAATTTCAAGTCCTATGCCCGAGTTGTTATATATGGTTAGAACTTAGAAGCTTTCTTCCCTTTGTGTCAGACCATAACACTATATGCTAAAATTAGCTGTTAAAATTGCTTTTGGAACAGTTTTAAAACTGTGTCATTATGTCACGTGGTCCATCAGATAATACATATTTTTATTTCTTTTTAAAAATAAATTAACGAAATGCACAGTCAAAGCTTGGATCTGATATAATAGAAATCATAGAACTTGTGAGCATAGATAGCCAGTCAGCCTCACCTAAAGTGATTGTGTAGGCGTTGGATTGTTTGTTCTATAAACTCAATTCATGCTAATTTAAAATCCCGTTTGTTTTGTAAAGAATGGTTGTGAGAAAAGTAAAATATATAACAAGATGGTCAGTATTAGAATTTTTGGATATTGTACACTGGAGTCTGCTCTGTTACATTGCATATTACAATACGTAATATTTTGCTATCATAAAAGAAAGAAAAAGAAAGGATATTAATAGTAATGAATGAGCCTCCTAAAGCACAAAAATACAAACATAATATTTAAGCAAAATGCTTGTGACTCATCTTCTCTCTTAAGGTTTATTTAAATTTATTCTTGTGTAGAACAGCCCACTAGCCCTTGCCCAAGCTTATGAGACAAGAAAAACTCATGGCAAAGCATGCGGAGTTGGCAGAAGATGGAGCTATACAAATTGTCGTCATAAAGACAACAGGTGATAAAATTCTGAGTCAGCCTCTTGCCGCCATAGGTGGGAAGGGATTATTCACCAAAGAGATAGATGAGGCTCTTATAAATTCGGAAATTGACATCGCTGTTCACTCAATGAAAGATGTCCCAACTTATTTGCCAGAGAAAACAATTTTGCCCTGCAATATGCTACGTGAGGATGTCCGAGATGCATTTATCTCCTTATCTGCAGCTTCTTTAGCAGACCTTCCAGCAGGAAGTACTGTGGGTACTACTTCACTAAGAAGAAAGTCGCAAATACTCCATAGATATCCATCACTCAATGTGAGTACTTGGTAGTACGAGTCATAATACTTTCTTGCTTGGAAAATCTTTTTGTTTTGAGATACAATAGTGATTCTAATACTAAGGGGGAAGGAGATTATAACAATAAACATCATAGTATCTTTAAAAGAGAAAGAAAAGATAAGAAAAATATGGTAAAGTAAACATTTGGTCGTATATATCTTATTATATCCAATGTCAGTTTCTGTGCGGCATAGGTTTTAAGGCTTAGTTGTAAATACCGTTTTCCGACAATTACTTGGTAAAAGCATTTTTGGATGCATTTTGTTGGCATGCTCATTGCTTGAGTAGGTCTTGTTTTTAGCTTAGATGGTTTGTTTTTTGCTGTTGATGCAAGCATGGGATTCGTCGAGTTTCTGAGAAACTATATGGCAACTACTCAATAAATATTCATTTGACCACCAACATGCCTAAACCTTGTGTAAAACAAGAAATTAATTTTTCCTCTAAACCAAGGCTGAAGGAATATTTTGAATAGTATATATGTCATACTATATTGCACAATCCCAGTCAAGTAGCTGCATTTTTTCTGAAGTTATTAGTTTGAAAATTACATGAGGCTCAAGTCAATTAGAAATATATAATCAAGTACATTTTTTCTTCTTCCATGAAGTTCTGTTAGAATCATAAACTGAGATACATACAGCCCTCAATTCGAAGGACAAGTATGCAACTTATTGGATTTTTATAAAAAGATATCAGCCTTAGTGACGTTAGTTTCAAATTTTAAGTATGCAACTTTATCCAACTTTGTAGGTTATCTTTATGTTGATCTTTTATATTTGGAAGATTGATATATTCTAGTCAAACTTCAGTTATAATTTAAACTAAAAGCTTGTTGAGCTGCATTATAATGTTTCCGAATGCTGTAAAGCAATTCTTCATTCTGGCATGCCACTTTTTATAACACTGTTATATTTAATCTTAATGATTTTAGCGTGACTTATTCATTGTCAGTTTTGTCCTTGTGTTGAGTTTCTTCTGTGTGTATAAATTGGCTATAGGTGCTAGAGAACTTTCGGGGCAATGTTCAGACAAGGTTGAAAAAGCTAAATGAAGGTGTTGTCCAAGCAACCTTATTGGCATTAGCAGGAACGCCTGAACATGACTGAAAATGTGGCTTCAGTTCTTTCTATTGATGAAATGCTTCCAGCCGTTGCTCAAGGGGCAATTGGAATTGCGTGCCGAAGTAATGATGAGACGATGGTATGCCGAATGTTTCTGCATTTCCTTCTTTGGTGCTTCTGCAAAATTTTGTTAATTCCCTCTCTTGGTTTTCGTGTGATTCTTGTTGTGTTAATGTAGGCTAGTTACTTGGCCTCTTTGAATCACGAGGAAACCAGATTAGCAGTTGCATGTGAAAGGGCTTTTTTGTTGACTCTGGACAGATCTTGTCGGACTCCCATTGCTGGATACGCCTCCAGAGACGAAGACGGAAAATGCGTTTTTAAAGGGTTGGTGGCCTCTCCAGATGGAACTCGCGGTATAACACAATAATGACTTTCCGATGATATATCCACGAATTACATTTAGCTTTCCGTAGAAATTATATTTGCCACTTTGTTAATATTGCTTCTTCTCCGTCTTGATTCTCAGTAGTCGAAACTTCTAGGAAAGGCTCATATTCCTATGATGATATGATTGCGATGGGGAAGGATGCTGGCCAAGAACTTCTCTCGAAGGCTGGTTCAAATTTTTTGATAGTTAAATAAGTTGGCAGTATATATATTCTCCATCTTTGTTTTTGACTTCTTTAGCTTCCACAATTAGTTCATTCATCTTGGTGTTGTGCAGTTGATTTGAAGTAGTTTGTTACTATTAGTAATAGTTTGTACACTGGGTAGGTTTAATTTTACCCCACCCACCTCAATGTCTCCATAAACATGGAGTCCTTTCTATTTTTGGTAAATGCATCTATAATTTTATTTTAGAATATATGGAAATAGTTTAATTTTATAACATTCAAAATTATTATATTGATAAAAAGTATAAAACATAGATTAAATTATTTGAAATTTGAATTTGTAAAAGTGTGTAATTAACTTATAAAAGTTAAGTTTAAATTTAAATTTTGAAATGAAAGGAGTATAACTTTTCCAATTCACCATGGGTCATTAATTTAATAATAACAAAGGGACTCGGGCGTATGTTGCCTAACAATGAGTGCAATTTTAATTGATTGACAAAATTTGAGAATTCCTAATCAAAAGGTGGTGCATTCATTACTCCCTTGAATGAGTGCACTAATAAAGGTGGTGATATGCTCATGATTATATAACATACTCCTTCCGTTCTTAAAAAATTATCGTTTTAGGAAGTAATTTTTGTTCTAAAAAAATTATCGTTTTGAGTTTATCAATATACATTAGTTATTTTTTTCCTACTTTACCCTTATTTAAAGATTTCTTCTATTTAAAGTTTTCTTCATTTCCCAATGATTCTTATTCAATTTAATGTTATAATCCAAGTAGTAATTGATTGAATTGAATAAGAAACATTGGGAGAAAAATAATTGGTTGAGACAATTAATAAGGGTAGTATAGTATTTTCGCTAATTATTAATTAAATTTCTTAATCTGTGTGCATTAACCTTAAACGACAATCTTTTAGAAACAGATGGAGTAATTACATACATATAATACACACACATTCTCTCAACCTCTATTTGTTTCTCTATTCCATTGATAATTAAATAAGAAATGTTAGCTCTGATTAGACCGGGTAAAATCGGCCCAAGCCCGTGAATCAATCTGATTTGTTCATTAAAAAACGGGCTTTGAATTTTATTCTTTTAGCCTATCAAAACCTAGGCCGTTTTGACCCGGCCTGTTTGGGCTAAGCCCAAAAATGTGTCAAAATTTGGTCATAAATTAATCCAGGTCCGCGGGCCAGCCTGGCTCGTCCGTCAAAAACGGGTTTTGGGCTTCACTTTTTCAATCCACCAAAACCTGAGTCTGCCGGCCCGACCCGTTTGCCAAGTCTAGCTCTGATTGTGTCATTTTAAATGTAAATGTTATATCTTATAGGACATATACGCGTTATAACTGATCTTTCTTGTAAACTTTGAACCTCCACGCTATATATATATACACACAGAGAGTTTCTTATGGGGTGGTATACATGCAGACCACCTTTAGCGACGGATAAAACCATCGCTAAACCCATCGCCATAGGCTCGAAGCAGTTGCGATAGTCCGAGCGAATTCTTTATGGCAGGTTTCAGACCACTATGACGACGGGTTTAGCGACGATTTGATCATCGCTAAAAATGGTGGTCCGATGTGGACCACTCGCGTAAGCGGACTATATATATATATATATATATATATATATATATATATATATATATAGGGTTCGTCTCTCTAACGAACAATAAGAATTGAACTAAAAACGAACCGACTATAGCGACGGTTTTTTCTATCGCTATAACATAGAAAGTCAATTTTTTATGTTATAGCTGTGACGCCCCCAAAATAGGTATACATCACCCATTCTTAGTCGTCAAATACATGGTACAGAAAATAATTACAACTTTATTACAATTGTCGTGCAAAATACGACAACACATACTGTGAGTTTAAATACAAATATTGTCTTCTAGACAATATCCACACCCAAATAAAATCCTCATTACAATTATTGATGCACTATTTTACAAAAATAGTGAGGATCGCTAAAACAACTATCAGGACCATCACTCTATACCCGAATTGGTTCTCTTTATGTTCTCGCTTCTTAGAAGAAAAATGGAACAAAAAGAAAAAAGGTGAGCTCAACTAGCCCAGTAAAGAATATTATGACTAAGATAATATACAACAAATTATCCTTAGTCTTCAACAGGGAAAAATCTGATAGAATATAATCGACAACAAGTTTTAAATCAACAACTGCAATGGAAACAACAATTCATTAGAAGAGTTAAGTAAATAATGAAATCTACTATCATCTATGAATTTAAAAGTCCATCGTCAATATTTTATCCTCAGAACATCAATCAATATACATCTTGAATCAAATATTCATCTTTGCCTTCATGCGAAGAGATTCATTTATCAGAGATTGATTAAATATCATCTCAACACTTGTTCATGTTCATCTATGGGCCAAACACTTAAGTTCATCATTTTGCACTTCTGGGCCGGATATTCATCAATATTCATTAAGGAGTAATCATTCATCTTTGCAATCCAATGAGACGAAGATATTCATCAAAATTATCACCATTAAGGACCTGGGATGATGAAAAAAACATTTTAGAATACAAATATTATCTTAATCCAATGAGACGGAAGGATAAATAATACAAATAAATTTTACATTAACGGTATTATATTATAAACAATCCTGAGAAGAAAACAGTCAAAAATAAAATTATCTTTCCACTAATATTTACTCGCTAAAGAATCGTCATTTATGACTTAAGAAATGGAACAAAAACCTTTCTAAATTTCCATTTTAGGGTGAGTCTTCAACAAGGAAAAATATAATAGAATATTATTAAGATAATATACAACAAATTATCGTTAATCTTCAATGAGGAAAAATTTAATAGAATCTGATAGACAACAAATTTTAAATCAATATTAAGCATATGAAATAATAATTCATTAGAAGAGTTAAGTAGAGAATGCAAACTACTATCTTCTATGTATGAATTTTAAAGTTCATCGTCATCTTTTATCCCCTTAACATCAATCAATATACATCTCAAAATCAAATATTCATCTTTTGCACTTCTGAGCCAAAAAGATATTCATCGATCAGTCGTATTCATCTCAACACTGTTCATCTTTGCACACTCTGAGGCGAAAGATATTCATCGATTAATGTATTTCATTTAAACACTTATTCATCTTTTCTGGGCCAAAGATATTCTTGAAAATCATTCATCTTTTCACTACGGGCGAAAGATATTCAATAATATCATCATTTAAGGCGAGGATGATGAAAAATATTTTTTTAGAAAGCGAATCCAAAGAAAACAAAATGACAAGGATTAAGGATTACGTACTTGGTTTTATCCGTCCCAAAATACCTCAAAAATAATCACAAGTTAATGGTGTAAAATTCAAGAATGATCAAAACATGGATACAATCAAAGCTAGTATCGAATAGATATTTTGGACGAAAAGAAGAAATTTTATTTTTCGATGAATAGTCTTGGTATCGTGAATAGTCTTGTATATGCTTGAATAATGTCTGTATATCGTGAATAAGTAACTCAAGCACCAAAAGATAGAAATTCCAAAAAAAAACATTTTCACGCTTCATGAATAGTACTTTCGTGAATAGTAACTCGTGAATAATAACTTTCATGAATAGTAACTTTCGTGAATAATAACTCGTGAATAAGTAACCCAGAGCATGAAAAAGTTCCAAATTTGATAAAAAGTTCCAACGATATTTCGACGTAATGATATTGAAGAAATAATATCATCGAGAAGAAAATAACATCCTTACCTCGAAGAATCGATCTTGGAAGGAAAGATCGGAAGTGATCTTGAATGAAACTTATCTTGAGCAATAACTCTCAAAGTATCTAAATACTCACAAAATACGCTCAATAATATAGAGAGAAAGAGAAAACTTTGTTTACGGTGTGATTTTCAATTCTAACTTAGCCCTCTATTTATAGGAAAATGTTGGCCCGTAGAAGCGGACTTGACTGCAATTACGATGGCTTTACACCGCTACTATTGCCACCCACCACATTTGAAATAAAATTCAGCACATATTTTTTTCACCAACCATAAGTGGGGCCCACTCAATTCTAGAATTTTCCACCAAAATCAATTATAAACCTAATTTCCTAGATCAGACACCTCTTAAAATTCATAACAAATCATTCGTGCATTTTAACGGTTTCAAAATTTGTGGACATATACTCAACTTATGTATGTATAACATACCCAAAATTACCCTACAATCCAACGGTCGGATTAAAATTATAACCCCTTATGATATATCTCAAACCCACGATTTGATTTTTAATACCTCAATCAGATAAAATATTGATAAAACACCTCAACAATAATTTCTTCATTTATAACCACATAAATAAATCCATCATTTATATCCACATAAAATAAATATTTCTTTATCATATGAATCAATAATTAATTATTCACAAATAATATTACGAATCACAATTATGATAACCAGTAGTTCCGGGAAGAGGGCTTTCAGATAAGGATTTCTCCTTCTTGGCGCAATTAGGTGACCAAACCTCTCCTTGATGAGAACTTTCTAGACATTGCCAATAATCTTATCTAATAATATTATTCAAATAATATGAATTATTGATCGATAATGGAGATAATGTGCGGTGACAATTATTGAACAACAATAATATAAAATATCGATATGACGATTATTGAATCAATAAAATAAAATATTGAGCGGTAACTTCATGTGAAAAATTATTGAGTAATGTGCCTTCTTACGTAAGGATCAATAATTCAACAATCTTTTTCACCCGCAATACTAAGTGTCTTCTTTACCATCTGACCACGCGTATTATTTTAACCAATGGGTATTCAACCGGTCTTAACTTGATAACAACTTCTGTAGTTATTTTTAACGAACTTATATTTGTACGTTTTTCTTCATCCAATACGCTTTTTAGTTATAGAGGCCCATGACATGCCGTTTTGTCTTGTCGATGCGAATATTCCCAAAGCGATCTTAATATTCCACGACGAAACGAATATTCCCAACAACAATGAATATTTTATAACCACTTGCTTATTTTGAAATATTTGCGTATTTTACCCTAACTATCCACATTAATCAAATCAACCCTTACTTATTTCAAAATAATAAATAAAGGAAATTCCTTTTTATTTAAAAAAAAAATTAGGGGTCTTCTGACACTCCCTCCTTGTGAAATTTAGTCCTCGAAATTGGCGTCACGATACAGTGTTTGAAAAGGTGAGGATACCTCACTTTCCATTTCCGTTTCAATTCCGGGTCATTTCCTCTGTGGCATGATTCTCGAAAAACTTTAACTTGTGGTATGACCTTTTGGCGTAAAGGCATGCTCCTTCTATCCAAAATCTTGGCAGTGCCTCCTCATCGTTAAGTCTTGGCTATCTCGTCCAGGTTCTAACTCTATAGCGTGGTTCGGGTCTTTCACATATTCTGAAATCTGGATATATGAAACACATTATGAACACGAGACATACTTGGAGGTATGCTTGCAGTGCATAGGCTACATTTCCCTACTCGGTCAAGAATTTGAAATGGACGATAAATGCGTGGATTGAGCTTTCCTCTCTTCCCAAATCTTGTAACTCCTTCCACGTGGAGCTGACTCGCGATAATACATGATCCCTACACTAAATTCCACGTCCTTTCGATGAAGATCCAGCATAACTCTTTTGTCGATCTTGTCTTTAGGTTTGTATCGTTGTCGAATCATTTGGATCTTTTCGTTAGTCATCGCATACTTAACTTCGGGTCCCAACAATGTTGCTTCACCCACCTCATCCCAACATATTGGAGAGCGACATTTTCGTCCATATAATGCTTGAATGGAGCCACACCTATACTTGCACGATAAGCATTGTTGTAGGAGAATTCCACGATGGTAAATACTTATCCCAGCGCCTTGAAGTCTAGGACCACGAGTCTTAATAAATCTTGAAGAGTTTGAATAGTCCTCTCGATTGTCCGTCCTGGTTTGGGGATGGTATCTTAGAACTAAATCATAAATCCGTGCCCATAGCTTTTTGCAAGCTAACCCAAAATCTTAAAGTGAATCTTGGGTCGCGATCCGAAACTATGGATACGAGGCATGCCATACTGACCTCACAATCTCATTTACGTCATACTAGCAAAGGCGTTCGAGGAATAAGTCTCCGTATCGTGAAAGAAATGGTACGATTTGGTTAATCTATCAATGATAGCCCAAATAGCGTTGATGCCTTGAGAAGCCGTAGGAAGACCGTGTTGAAATCCATGGTAATGTGTTCACTTCCATTAGGAATCTCAAGTGGTTGCAACGCGGACCCTTAGGTACTAGATCTTTTCGCCTTTTACTGCGTTAACAAGTTAAACACATTGAGATAAACTTTAAATCTCTCTCTTCATATTGTTCCACCAAAATGTATGTAGAAGATCACGATACATTTTAGTACCTCGAGGATGGATTACAAATGGTGTATTGTGTGCCTCCATCATAATCTTGTTCTTGAAATCGAGTCGTTAGGAACATAAAGTCTAGAGTGGACTTTCGAAGTATTCCTTCTTCATCGATTCTGGCTTAGGAATAGCTCCTTCTTGTACTTTCTTCTTCATACGCATCATTTCGGGTCGATTGGCTTGAGCAACCTTAACTTTTCTATTAAAGTTGGCTCTGTCGTATCACGACATCATCTCACTTCGTTCCGCGTATGATCTTCTACTCAATGCGTCATTTTCCACGTTAAACTTTACGGGATGGTATTGAATAGTGTGGTCGTAGTCTTTCAATAGTTAGAGCCAACGTCATTTTGCGCGCATGTTTGAGTTCTTTTTGAGTGAAGAAATATTTAAAGGCTTTTGTAGTGCGAATATATCTCCACTTTCTCCCCATATAGATAGTGCCTCCATATCTTTAAGCGGCAATTGTTGCTTGACTCTAGATCATGAGTAGGATAATTCCTCTCATACTCTTTAAGTTGCTATGAGGCGCATAAGCTATGACTTTCCCATCGTTGCATGAGAACACATCCTAACCTTTTGCACGAAGCATCATTTGTGATAACAAATCCATCAAGACGGATGGTATTGTTAGACAGTCTTAAAATAAGTCTCTCTTAAGCTCTTGGAAACTTTTCTCGCGTTCTTGGCTCCAAGCAATTTTGTATCCTTCCGAGTTAAATGAGTTAATGGAGTAGCGATTAGAAAACCCTTCCACGAATCTCCGAATAATAACCAACTAAGCCCAAAAGCTTCGTCTTGATCATGACGGTTGGTTGCTCTAACTTTGTATTGCTTCAATCTTGTGGGATCAACAGATACTCCATTGTTTTGACACCACATGCCCAAGAAATGCTACTTCCTCCAAGCGAACTTCGCATTTCTTCAATTTGGCATATAGTTTGTTTCCACGAAGCCTTTGGAGTACCGAACTTCAAATGGTGCTCCATGATCTTCATGACTTTTGGAATATATAAGGATGTCATCAATAAAGAATAACAACGGCTGATCGAATATTCCTTGAATACTAGGTTCATCATATCCATGAAAGCCCATGAGAGCATTAGTTAGTCCGAAAGACATGACTAAGAATTCATAATGCCCATCTGGGAAAGTTACAAGGCGGGTCTTTGGAATATCCTCGGTTCTAATCTTCGGTTGATGATATCCGAGCGAAGATCGATTTTGAAAAGAATTGTACCTTACAACTGGTCAAACAAGTCATCAATCTGAGGTGAGGATACCTATTCTTGATGGTGACATGGTTCGATTCAGATAGTCAATACAAAGTCGCATACTCCGTCTTTCTTCTTTCAAAATAAAGCAGGAGCACCCCGAAAGAGATGTCTTAGGGGCGAATGAAACCAATGTCCAATAATTCACGTAGTTGGACCTTTAACTCCTGAAGTTCAATAGGAGCCATTTCGATATGGGGTTTTGAAATGGGCTTTATGCAGGAGTTCTAGATCAATAAAGAATTCAACTTCACGTTAGGGGGTAGGCCGGAAGTTCTTGAAATCGTCGGGAAAGTCGATAACAACAGAATATTATTCAAATTTGGCGTGTCTTTATTCAAATCCATAATATGGGCTAAGAAAACTTGACATCCGTTTTTGAATAAATGAATAGCTTTATGATTAGATATGATAGTGATTGATTTTAATGGTTTAGTTGCTTGAATTAATTACAACGGGTTGGTTAGGAATATGAAAACTAACAACCTTACGAAAGCAATCAATTTTGGCATGATGAGTAGTTAACCAATCGATCCTAAATCACGTCAAAAAGCAAGTATCTTTAAAGAGATAAAATTGACGGGTGAGGTAATGGTGCCAACTTGAATCAAACAAGATTTATAAGCGATGGATGTGATGAAAGTTTCTCTAGCAGAGTTTCCACAGATAGATCAAAATCTAATTTCTCAGGAGTTAAGTTTAAGCGTTGAGCACATGCGGAGATAAATGAATGGGTATGCAGGTATCAAGTAAAGGTATAAACTTCGCGAGAATTTATAAATAGCTTACCGTGATCACCTCGTTTGGGTTCCTCGCATTATGACCCGATCACAACAAAGCGCTCTTCCGGAATCGTTGACTTTGACTTTTACGGGAGACGATCTTTTGAATTCGCAGTCCCCATTGAACTAGGTTTATTCTGCGTCTGATCTCGGCGATATGTCCTTCTTTTCCACAACTATAGCATACCTTGAAGCTGTTGTGGGCGGTTTGGGCGATATGTCCCTCTTTTCGCATTTGTAGCATATAATGGGTGGTGGTTCTCCTCCCTTAGAACCCGATTCTTCTGTAAAGCCTTTATCGTCTTCACGTAGTCGTTGTTAAATCTCCTCTTTTAAAATCTCCTCGACTTCGCTTCTTACATTTTTCATGACCATGATTACCACGAGTGGTAACCATTTTTGTCGTCTGTTTCTTTCTCATTTGGTTATCATTATTACATTGTTTGCTATCTACGATGCGATCACGGTTGGCTGGTCCCTCGGTTGTGACGTACTCGTTATCTATTTCTCTAATAATTGAGCCTTGTTTTACTGACATGTCTGAATAAAGAGAAAGTTTATGAGAAATGAGATCTTGGCGTATCTGAGGTTTTGAAACCTCTAAGAAACATCCGCGTCGTCGTTCCTCATTCTCCACCAAATGAGGTGAAACTTTGGATAACTCTGCAAACTTTGCCTCGTCTTTGAGACCTTCGTCGTGTTGTTTTTACTCTCTAATCGATGAACTCCACTTCCTTACATGCTGCGAACACTTTTCGGGAAAGTATTTGTCATTAAATGAATCTCTGAAAGCGTTTCACAAGACATCTTTGAGTCTTTGGTGGATGGAGTGCAGCTACAGACTCCCACCCGATGGTCTGCCATACATGGCGGAACATAAGGTGGCGAATGGGACCTTCTGATCCTACAATGCATCGAGACGTACGAATATCTTGGTAATTTGTTTGACCATGTTTCATGGCAGATCGGATCAAAACTTTCCCTTAATGCGGTGGTCCCAACTCTTTGAAGCTGTTTGTTTTGTGACAACACCTGAATTCTTATCATTTCCTCCTGTATTTTGAACCACGAGTCTCCACTAAATGCGATTTTGCATGAGCTATAAAGCTTACAAACATCCTACGTTCATCATCGCTTTCGATGGTGTTGTTCACGGGAGGAACATTGCCACACTGTTGCGTTACGTTCTCCTCGTTGGTGAGTACAAAGCGTCTCACGTTCTCATTTCCATTGTTAATATTCTCGATCGACATTCTCAAATCATCATAAAATAAGGTTAATTAAGAAATCAATATATCACAAAATATCACTATATCTTGACGACTAACAAATAAAGCTTAGGTTGGACACCTTTGCTTGAAGGATTTTACTCGTCTCTCCCCTCTGATTCTATTCTAGATCTCATGGAGATCGTATCCTAAGCTACGATACCAATTTTGTGGCGCCCCCAAATAGGTATACATCACCCATTAACGAGTTGTGTCCGATACATGAATGCGAAGCTTACTACAACTTTATTATTACTGACGGTAAAAGCGTGAGTTTGAATACAAATATTATCTTCAGACAATATCTATACTCAAATAAATCCTCATCACATTTATTGATACATTATTTTACAAAAATGGTGAGGACTACTAAACAATCCTTTCTAAAACCTTCCATTCCATTTGCAGGCTAAGTCTTCGCTATATTCTAGCCTCACGAGAAGAATGGAACAAAAAGGAAAAGGGTGAGCTCAACTAGCTCGATAAAGAATATTATGACTAAGATAATATCTGACAAATTATACGTTAGTCTTCACGAGGGGAAAAATTTAATAGAATCTGATAGAACAACAAATTTTAAATCAATATTACATGTGAAATAATAATTCATTAGAAGAGTTAAGTAGAGAATGCTGAAACTACTATCTTACATGTATGAATTTTAAAGTTCGTAGTCTATCTTTTATCCTGTAACATCGAGTGATATATACATCTCAAATCAAATATTCATCTTTTTATGCGACGGGCGAAAGATATTCATCGATCGATCGTATTCATCCTCGACACATGTTCATCTTTTTTTCTGAGGTAGAAGATATTCATCGATTAGTCAAGTGTTCATTTAAACACTGTTCATCTTTTGCTGCTACTGGCCGAAGATGTTCTTGATCGAAATCATTCATCTTTTGCCACTACGGGCGAAGATGTTCAATAATATCATCATTTAAGGTAGGGATGATGAAAAATATTTTTTTTAAGCGAATCCGGTGAAACAAAATAATGAAGGATTAAGGATTAAATACTTGGTTTTATCCACGTCCAAAAATACCTCAAAAATAATCACACGGTGGTGTAAAATTCGAGAATAGTCGAAACATGGATACAATCAAAGCTAGTATCCGAATAGATGTACAGACGAAAAGAAAAATTTTATTTTTTGATGAATAGTCTGGTATCGTGAATAGTCTTAGTATCGTGAATAGTCTTAAAGTATCGTGAATAAGTAACTCAAGCACAAAAGATAGAAATTCCACTTAAAAAAACATTTTTTCATTACTTCCGAGATAGTACTTTCGTGAATAGTAACTTCGTGAATAGTAACTCGTGAATAGTAACTAAAGTGAATAATAACTCGTGAATAAATAACCCAGGCGTGAAAAAGTTCAAATTTGATAAAAGTTCCGACGATATTTGACATAATGATATTGAAGAAATAATATCATC